>WBNH01003984.1:0-128205 GCA_013401255.1 Urocolius indicus
CTGTGATTCTGTGAATCTATGATACTGTGATCTTGTGGCTAGCTAAGAGTCAGTGCTGTGCAAGCTGTGCTCATCCCTTTCACTGACCCACGGAGTGAACTTGTATCTCCGTTTTCCCCTAATCCTTTTAGCCACAAATCACACCCCTGTTTGCTGAGTGTATCTCCCTGGTATCCAGTGATATGATGAGTGGGAATGGTTCAAAGCTGCAGCAGGAGAGGTTCAGACTGGACATTTGGAAGTATTTCTTTACCAAGAGGAGGGTCGAGCAGTGGAACAGGCTTCTCAGAGAGGTGGTTGATGCCTCAAGCCTGTCAGTGTTTAAGAAGCATATGGACAATGCCTCTAACAAAATTCTTTCACTTGTGGTCAGGCCTGAAGTGGTCAGGCAGCTGCACTAGATGGTCATGGTAGGTCACTTCCAACTGAAATACTCTCACCTATTCTGTTCTATATTAAAAAAAACATTAAGAATCCTGTTTCATCCTGAAGAGACAGGGTGCTGCAGTCTTCCCTGCCCAATGATGCTAGCAAGAGAAATGATGCATCATGCATAATTCCTGTTTCATTTCCTTAATATACAGAGCATATATCACCGCGGTGGCAGGTGGGCCATTATGGACTACCGAGAGCTGCCTCCAATATATCACATATGTGAAAGGATGATATGATGAGGACTTTAATGTCATATGATGATCCCCTGGCATTGTTTGTCAGACTCCTGTTTTGAATTGGTTTGATGTTAAAGCCCACTGCTGAGGGTTATATCTGCCACACCGCGTAATTCATACTGTGCTGCTTCTCAACGTTTACTACTTGATGTCATGCATTTAGGGAAAGTGAATGATGATAAACTACAGGAATATATTTAGCCTTAACTGTTATTAAATGGTTGCTCTTCTCACTGTTTCAGCTGTCACTGGTCAAATAGCTACTTGCTAATGACTTCTGCTTTTCAAGTACGTGTTGAAACTCCTGAAATTCATCAGGGGCAGTTATTCATGCAGTCAAAATGATATTTTTATGGCAGTGAAAAAGGACAACTAGGGTAGGAGGTGGGGGAAAAAAACACTTGCAGATCATTTAGGAGAACAGCATGAAGTTACTAAAATCCCCACATTCCTCCTCAAGAGCTATGCTGTGGGCCACAAACCCTGGAGCTTAAGAAGGGCCTTTAGCCTGTGCCTTCACCCGCTGCAGAAAGGGCTGTCTTCTCTCAAGGTGAGTGCCAGGGTAATAAGTCCAACAGGCTGAGGTCAGCACAAGCAATTCCTTACCTTTATAAGTGTTTTTCCCCCCCTTTCTGTACCAGTGAAGTCCTTCAGGACAGCAATATCTCTTTGGTGCCTTCACTTTACAGATGGATTGTCTCATCTGAGGGTCAGGCAAGACTTGAACTGGCAACACTGCTCTGCTTGGAGAAACCAGGGTATTAAGTGTGCTGCAGGAGAGGAGTTAAACTTTTCTTGCTATTCCTCAAATGCTTAATTTAATTCAGGCATTAGACTGACAAGTAGTGGCAATGGTGACTCTGTTGGGCTTTGTTGCCTCCCTCTCATCCATTCACAAACCAGCAGCTAACAAAACCCATTTGCACATCTCATCTGTGCTTTTATGGTTAGGTGGCAAAAATGTGCTTCTGGTAGTGGTGTTTATTCAAAAAATGAGCTTTTAAAAAAAAATATTTTGCTTGTCTTAGCCAAACCTACAAACTTGCATTGTCCTTTGCTAAAACCAATGGCAACTGTTTTTGTGATGAGGCTGACTGTCAAATGTAAACTCAGTAGAGACGTCTCTGGTCTTATTTCTCCAAAGCTACAGAAGACTTGTTTTCACTTTTGATTGAGGTAGGACTTGAATAGGTTACCTATCTGAATGGAGAGGACTTTTCCAGTTGTTTCTGTTGCTCACTTTATAGAGATTTTGATCTTGCCTCCTTTGATGCATTTCTACTGTGAATCTGTCATTAATGACATTTTCTTTAGTGTTTTTCTTGCAAATACCTTGCCTTTACTGAGAAACACCTTGATATACATCAGCCATTGTTGTATTAGGGAGATGTTCAAAGCAATGTCTGCTGCTGCAGGACAGGCCAGTGGCTTGAAACCAGAATTGCTAACAAGTGTAGGTGTCTATTTCAATTCTTTTTTTTTCCTTCCTGGTCAGAAAATCACACAAAGTGTGTTCACAACAGTCCAGAATACAGGAAGGGGAGGAGGTATTTATCACATCAGCCTGAGTGCTGGAAGGGGACCATGTGATAAGGACAGAGGATAAAAAGCCATGAATCAATATTTCTATGTGCTTTCTGCTGCTGTTTATTTGAATCCATTTGTTTTGCTGACATATTTCCCAAGTGACTGGAAATGCTATTTCCTTTGATAACATCAGCAATTGATGTGTTGCATTTGCTTTACAGCTAGGTGCATCCTACGTAAAGGGATGTCAGTCTGACTCTGTTATTCTGCTTAAAAAAAAAAAAAAAAAAACAAAGAGTGCATGTTGACTTTTATGTCCCAGCTGTGCACCCTCATGTGACAAGCACCAGGTTCTGCTGCCGGGCAATGCAGCCCTTGCAGGGAAGGAACTGACAGTCAACAAGTTGCTGTTAACCAAGTGCATAATAGTATTTTTGTTGCATGAGAGCCCTGGGATTTCATAATACAAGTTCTCTTGGAATGAATGCCATTGAGGTCTAGCAGGTCTGTTGCTGGATAACAGATAGCGTTGGGGAGATTACATGATCAGTAGAGAGAACTTTTAGGTGGTTGTAAAGCCAGAAAGGACCACTGCATCAGAAGCCAGAATGTATGAACAATTTACGGTGTGATGATGCTGGTAACAGAGAGTCTGCTGCTTCTTTCATTGGAGGTTCTGGAGCATGTCCAGAGCCAGACACTGGAACTGGGAAAGGGGCTGGAGCACAAGTCTGATGGGGAGCAGCTGAGGGACCTGGAGGTGTTCAGCCTGGAGAAGAGGAGGCTGAGGAGAGACATGAGCACTCTTTACAGCTCCCTGACCGGAGGTTGTAGCGAGGTGGAGGTCGGTCTCTTTTCACAGGTAACAAGGGATAGCACAAGACGAAATGGTCTCAAGTTGCACTAGAGGAGGTTTAGACTGGAAATTACGAAAAAATTTGTACCCCACAAAGGTTTTCAAGCCCTGTCCCAGGCTGCCCAGGGAAGTAGTGGAGTCCCCATTCCTTGAGGTCTTTAAAAGCTGAGATGCTGAGGGATATGGTTTAGTGGTGTCTCTGGCAGTGCTTTGGTAATGGTTGGACTCAATAACCTTAATAGTCTTTTCCAAACCTAAATGAATCTGTGCTTCTATGATTCTACTTACCTTCACTATTGAAAACATATCCCTTAAGCCTAATATATCTTTCCATTCGTTGATTGCAGTGGTGTAACAAATGGTATGTATTTAGTCCAATATTATTTCAATCTATATGCTTAGAATGTGAAGAATTATAAAACATAAAATGTCCCTGGGAACTGATTTGGTCACACTTGGGATAACAGAGAATTTGGTTTTTAACATCATATTGATATAAATACAGGTACATAGCAGCTTTGGGCTGGTATTTTAACAAACCCACAACTCCTGTGAGAACATGAAACAGGTTTTGTTAACCTGAAAACCAGAGTTTGATATGCTGCGTAAGAGGAGGCACCTTGTGTTTATCCGACTTCCTTGCAATGCACGTTCTGAGCAGATGACACTTCCACTAGAAACTGCCCAACTGGGGCAGTAGTAATTGTAACAAACAGCATCTTGCTGTATGTAAAAAGTGCATCTTGCTCTCTCTCATCATTACTGCTACGTGGAAAAAAGTAATTATATTCTTTCTTAAGATTCAAGAAGAAAAGAGCAGCTTTCCAATGAATCACAGAGCTATTTATGTTTTGAGGGGAGTGGATAAGAGACTGGAATGGCAATAGAAATAATTTCCTGTGTTTTGCCCGCTTTCAGTGACCTAGAAAAATGCTTTTTTAGCCTCTCTATAGTTACCAGAAGATCCATTTTTCTTTTTTTGTTTTGTTTTGTTCTCAAAGCCTGGCACCCGCAGGAGGTGATTTCTGTGCTCTTTGAGCATTGGATCAGTAAATGGAGAAGAGCACATCCTTTCTTTGTGAAAATGTACAGTCTCCTATAGTTTTCCCTATTCAGGAGCTGCTCAAAAGAACATACCTTTCAAACATAATTCTTGCTATTCAGGAGGTGGTACTAAGCAAAGCTGAGGTTGGATAGTAACCTCTTAAAAGGGAATTCTTCCCTTTTCAATGTGAAGTTGGTTGCATTCCAGTTCAGACCGGCTGCTGCTTCTGCTTTTTGAAAGATGAAGAAGCAGGTACCAACACAAAGGGATTCAAACCACCACATGCCAGTTGCCATTTACTTGAATCTTACTGTGCACATTCATATAGGAATTGTGAATGTGTGACTTCGGAGTGGTGAGAGTGTGGAAAGAGACAAATAACCTGGTATGGTGAGGTTCAACTTCAGCCGACTTCTCCCATTGTCTGGCTTGTTCTTTTTATCCTGTTCAGCATCTGCTCAGTAAATAATGCAGAGCAGAAATTTGTAGCTAGATTACTCTCTTCTCTAGTGCCTGGTGTGACAGAGCCCTAGGACTGGGTATGTGTTCCCAGGTGGACTCCTACAATACATAATACATAGCAAGAGCTTTGTGGTCCCTTCCACCCTGTTGTTCTGATTGGATCAGGCTACGTTTCTTTAAGGCAATATGGAAAGTTGGAGAGACTTGAAGTTGGATAGCAGCCTGGGATCTTGTAATCAGCTTTTATAAAAGGGAGGATGCTACATCTATGCTGAAAGGCAAGGACAAGCCATGGTCCAATCCAGCTCCTGGTTGCCCAGAACAGGCACATGCCCAAAGTGCATTTGCTGTGACTCATACACTTGTTTTTCTTTCCAAGCTTTTCAAAACAGTTCACAAACCCACTGAATTGTAAGTGCAGGAGCTTGTGGATGTTGCATTTCTGTCATTATCTGAAGTGTGTTTTCTTAAACCATCTTTGACAGGTGAAGGCAATAGAGAAAATATGGTTTTGGTGTGTATATTGAAAGCAGATGCAGTAAACTGAGTTCAGTGGCTCAGAAGGGGCAGCTGTTGCAAAGTTTGAGATAGAGGATAAATTATGAGGTGCTATTTCTGGCCTCTGGCAAAAAGAAAGGTAGGCAATAGAACATTGACTTGAAAACAATCACTTTCAATGATTTTGGAATTGTATTAGCTGGAGATGTGCTGCATTTACACTGACAGATGAGTCCAGAGGCTGACCTAATTCCCCTTACTTTTGCCATATGGGCTTTTCTTTACCTGTTTCACTTGCAGAAGAACTATTTACAGAGAACTTAATTTCCTGTTTGTGAAGGCAACACACCTGACAGGCAACTAGCTACCTTTTAAATTTAAGTAACAGATTACTAAGTATTTCATTCATTTTGTCTAATTCAAACAGTTCCTCCGCAGTGATTTATTCATTTGTTTTGTGCCTTTTCTTTTTTTCCACAGAAGTTATTTTCTTTCACAAAGCAGCACATAAAATCTCACCTACAATATGGCAATTCTCATTGCACCTCAACGGGGAATGCTTGAAGAAAACCCTGTGAAAGAAGAGCTGGAATAACACTCAGCTGAGATTTCTTGCTGTACCAGTAAGTAGTCCCTGTGCTTTTCTTCATTATGCATTGCAGCAGTGAGATCTGTAGTAAAATTTCCACATGCCTTAAGCCACACTAATGAATACACATAAAGACAAGTGATTTGTTTATTATTGCCCCATGTCCTTTTTATTCACTGTAAATAAAGTTCATTCTGTTTGTAGTTGCTCCTGGTTTTGATTCAGTTTGTTGCTTTGTAGCATCTCTGTTATGATTTTGATCCTGGGTGACATTTTCAGCTGTTATATATATCAAAGAAATGGCACCAATGAATTAAGCTATTAAAAAACTTAGTCCCTCTGTTCTAGACTTAGGCATATGTCAAACTGGTACTCTTTGCAGCATAAAGCATCAGGAATGCTATGCTAGCTCTGCAGCCATTATAATCATGCCAGGAAAATGTTTCCCTAGACAAGATTTATGGCTTAGAAATTGTTATCTGAAAGGAAAACACAATATTTTTGACTATGTGAATATGAGAGTATTTTCTTCGACTTCTGCTCAGACTTCAAGAGAGACATCTGTGAAGCCAAGTGGATAGGTCTCTGATTTAGGAATAAGATGTGTTCTGGTGAATCAAGTTTGAAGCAGGGAAGGAGCAGCTTGCAAGGAGGAGTGGCACGAGTGGAAAAACTAATTGTCATGAAGCATTATCTGTTACTGTTACTCATTGCTATGGGAGGACCACAAAATAGGATGGGATTTGATTTTTTTTTTTTTTTGCAACATTGTAAGATGACATTTAGAGGGTGCCTGAGTTTTAGAATCCTTTAAAAGCCTCCTTCTTCTATAATCATTTTGTGGTAAGATCTATTTTGTGGTTAGATGCTTGACAGAAAGCAAAGGTGTGAATTTAGACTATTGTACATGTGAAAAATTCCCAGGGATGCTTTGGCATGTTTTTATCACTTTTCTGTTCATGTGCTGTTTCACATCTTTTTTTCCTAAATTTCATTTGGATATTAAGTTAGAATTAGTCTTCAACAGCATTCACTGATGGTCTTGCTGGCTCATTGCTTCCTTTTCTTATGCAATGATATACATGTCATTTGCTATCAATTAGAAAAAGGTTTGAAGCATGATTTGATGGGAAAAGATGATGGATTGATTTAGTCCTGTACTGTTGTAACACATGGTCATGGATCAAGACCCATTGTTGGTGGGGGCTGTGAAGGAGAAAGGCGATATCTGTCCTTCAGTGCCTGAGATCTCGCTGTCAGACAAGAACTAATGAATGGATATGGACAGGGAGAGAGACTGAAGGAAATACGAGCCGGTGTTAGAGGGTTTCAGCACACAGCAGCCTGGCACTTAAGGATTTTATTGACTAATGTTACAGGAGAATTTTAAGGATAATGAGGATAGTTTCATAGATACTTAGAGCTGCCTGGGAAAAAGTACAAAGGTGCCTAAGTGAGTGTTTTAACAAGTGGGAGATAAGGGCTTTTATCCTGAAGGGAATGGAGGACAGACTTGGTTTCCTGATACTTAAGAACTGGATCATAAAGAACCATGAAAGTGAAGCTTCTGATTGATATACTGAAGAAAGGGGTCTAGAAACTCCAGCAGGGTCTGAGATGGTTTAGTAACATGGTTGGTTTGATGGATAAGGGGGAAACACGACCACAATTGTTTAAAGGAAGGGAAAAAAAGGTCACTGTAACTGAGGAAAGAGGAGAGAATCTACTCAGGAGACACCTTTAGGAGGGTGAGAGAGTGTATGTGCCAAAATGTTACTCGCACCACTTTCCATGAATAGCAGGATATGGGACACGAAGGCTCAAGCCAGGGCAGCACCTGGGTGGGATGATGGGCCTGTACCCAAGAGGAAAGGGAAGAAGATAACATAGTCAGTCTACAGGGAAATTAAAAGCTGTCTTTGAAGTTGAGCTTGCAGTTTTTGATATGTTGAGATTGCATTACTGCCAGAAAGGAAGGGAGGAGGAAAGTTAAGCCAAGCACACAAACACCACCTGGGTGGGGGAAGAGAGGCTGAAGGGAAGAAATAACTGAAAAAGTAGGAACAAAATTAGAGAGTACAAAGAAGCCAGGCAAGACAAGATTGTGCATGGTGAATGATGCTCTGGATAGACTGAGGAGGATGAAGCTGAAGTACTGATTGTAAGGTTTGATTAAGATAAGGCCACTCACTGTGCTGCTAAAACCAGTAATCACGAGGGCTAGAGGCTGGTATCTGTGTCTGATCCTTGACTAACAACACTTTCATATCTCTTGCATTTGTTATTTCTGTGTTTGCCTGTAAAACTCCTTGCATTTGTGTGATTTCACCCTAAAGTAGTTTACAGTGGGGACATGAGTTAGGCTGGCTGAGATATTGGAGTGGATCAGAGCAGGTGTCAGTGCAGAATGGAAAGCGGGAAGTGGCACCAGGTCCTGCAGAGTACATGAGTGGACCTTCCTTTAGGGACTGAATTGAAAGATGACCAAGAAACCATGCAGAGTGTCATTAAACCCTTCCCCACCATGACAGCTTACTGGAAAGAAAAGTTTTAATGGGCCAGTATTTCCTCACTTATAGCTATGGAAAGACAGCAGTCCGGTTTCAAACTCAAGATACAGTGAATCCATGCATTATCTTCCAGCAGGAGGAACTCTGGATGCTATTTTCCCATTTTCTGAGAAAATACCAAGAATGAGGAAGTTGACATCCAGTATCTAATACAAACCACAGACTGGGCGCCAGTTCTTCTGTTACTGTGTGTTGGTGGTTCACACCAGCCAGATACTTGCTGTGCAAATTATTTTCTGGAATGTCTTGGGTGTGAAAGCAGATGAAAGTTGTGATGGGGAAAGCTTTCCTACTGCCTGATGAAGCTGTCCTAGAAAGGCCTATTCTTGAAGCAGCGAGAGCGGTGCTGCCTGATGCCTAAAAGCATGGCGCAAGACAGTAATCAGTAGGAGGGCTCTCTATGGTAGGGCAGCAAAGCATTACTTTGTGAGAGGTGCTACTTGTTTTCTTCCCCTTCACATACTATTTTTGCTTGAGCAATGATTCTTCCTCCCCGCCCCAGCCTTCCTTCTCAGATTTTCCCCTGAAAAATTCTCCTGTGGCTATCACAAATGTAATCTAAACCTTCCAGTAGTCTGCTGCTCACTACTGATGAGGATGTATCACATACACATAGCAAATATTTAAGCAAATACATGACTCGTGGGGTTTTTTCCTTCCAGTTTTCCTGAATTGTTGCTCAGAAAACGTTGTTCCTCTCTGTGTTCAGCCCTGCAGAGGACTGGCTCCACCTCTAGGCCAATGACAGTTGGCTTTACAAGGTGATCTGCCCACTGCTGTTTATGCTGGGTTTTTTCTACTTCCCTTTTGTAAAAATCAAAGCGGAATGTTTTGCCACACTGATGGATCTCTGTGACTGGCACAGTGCTGCTCTTACTCAGACCTCCAGGAAGTCTAGCAGAAATGAAAGTTTTCATTCTATTCATTCCATCACGAAAAACTCACAAGTACTTCCTGAGTTTTATACCTAAATGTAATGGTAGTGTCCCTTTAAAAAAAAAAAGATCATCACTACCGAGAAAAATCCTGCTGGCATCAGTTAATATCAAAAGCCTTTTCACTTAAAAAAGAGAGAAGTCTAAAATTGTGCTTTAAATCTACACATCTTTGTATTTGCATTCTCAGCTAAAGTGCAAAGGAGAACCTGGATTGAGAATGAAAGCACAAAAGCTTTGGCAGATTCTCTAAAAAACGTTACTGAATGTACTTTATTACGTACCCTTATTTTCCTGAAACCAGAGTTTTCATGGGCTCGTGCATATTCGCTGGAGGCATTGTGAGAAAGAAATGAAATAATGACACAACAAACAAAATCTGCTCTGAAAAGTCTCGAGTTTCCTTTTTACTTCTAGTCAAGAAGCACTTGTTTGATAAATGGGCACTTTCAGAGAGCTTACAATAGCCTGCACACCCGAGCGGAGGCGGGGGCTGGTGGAAGATTACCAGCAGATAATGGAGCAGCTCAAACGAGAAAACACGAGGAAACAGCAGAAAATTTACATGCTGCTTTGCTTCTTCCTTTTGCATTAATAAACCTGAGGCTCGTGTGTTTATTTCCAAATGCTCCCCTGTAAGCCTGTGTCGCTGGATGTGCCCATGCAGCCGGTGAACCCGCCCAGCTCCACGGTCCCAGGGGAGCGGGCTGACATCTAATGACGGGCTGTAAAACAGCATCTGTGAAACAGCTTCCGCGGCTTTTTGCTGCATTCATTGCGTCAAACTGTTTCCGAAGAACCGAAATCCATCAGGGAGTCAGAATGATGCACCCAGTTTCGCCCAGTGAGATGGCTGAGCTGCAGAGTGCAGCTAGTGTGAGGCTGGTCATGGTTGGGACCCTCGGTGCAAAACCTGTGTGAGCATCACCCCAGCACAAGGGCTGACAGCCATGGGATTGAAGAAAATTGTGTGAAAGTGGCATTGCACTTTGCATTTGTGCTGTAAAACCAAAACCAACTGATATGGCCAAAATATATATGGGCGTAAAGTTGTAGGATACACATGGCACTCATCCTGCTGTCCTCAAGGCTCAGGTTAGGGCACTGCTTTATGTGACTGACTGACAGAACAGAGCATCCAGCATACATTTAGCTGAGGTTTTGGCCCATGGAATGCAGCTGCACAGGGCTGGCTCTTCTGCCTGTCCCATGGGCCAAATACTGAGTTATCCTCATAACCAGGAACTGAGCGAAACAGACCTTGAAATAATCCTCTTTGATCATTTATGAGGGAGAGAGTAACATGCAAGGACCTGACAAGGAGTGAACCTCAGACTTTGATCTTAAGTGGAGAAGGGGTCCTAGGTGAGGCTGGAAATGTTAATTATAGCCAATTAGTGCATTCAGGGCTCTCACATCAGGCACAGAAGATGCAGAGAATGTGACCACTAGTGGGCAAGATGGAAAAATTCCACTGGATATACTGCTGTAGTCATTGTGCTCTTAATATCTTGCTGATGATGGCATTCAGGGAGAAAAAAAGAGAGCTGGCTTGAAAATACATTTTCATTGTAAACAGCTTCACATAGTCTTGGTTCCTGTTCTCTTTTTAAGGCAGAACACAGCCTTACTTGCTAAAGGACAGAAGCAGGTACGCTCTTGAACCTAATGTAAAACTTTTCCATTTACCCTAAATGCAAATGATCAGAATGGAGTTTTGCCTGCACACGGAGGGGTAACAGAACACAGATCGTGGTATGTCTCCTGTGACTCTTCTGATAGTTTCAGAAGAATGTGATCTCATCTATGTGTTTTTATTGTGCTCTGCAAAGCAAGGGCATACCTATATGTCCAGCACAGCACAAGAGAACAGACAAGCATCTCTGGAGAGCTTACGTTGGGTTTGGATCAGCAGCTTACATTCACTCTGCCATTCCCTGAGTGCGTGGAGAGCCTGTGCTCCTCTCCTCCACCAAAGGGACCGTGCTGGTACCTGGCAAGACCATGCTCCTGCTGTCTTGGTGGGGAGTAGTTGGGATTTCCGTCTTTTCAAAATGCATTGTTTCTTTTGCATTCTCTGCCTGTGGAAGACAGCAGGGATTGTTCATCTTCAGGCACTACCTTTCAGCTTCTGCTGTGTTTCCTTCTTCTGAACTCTCAGAAATCAATACTGCTGATAAAAAGTGTTAACACCCTCTAGTTCCTTATCACATAAGCTGAGGGTTTTTTTTGTTTTTTTTTTCCCAGGCAGAGACCAACTAAGAGATTGTAACATAATGACACAGACTGTATATAGTCAAGAAACACCAAGCGATCTCTCTGTACCATAACTGACGTGTTTTCATCAAAGCTTTCCATTCATCAGCTGGCCCTAACAGTAGTTGGTGTTGGAAAGGATATGCTACAGATTGCCAGACTGAAGAGGGACTATCAGTTCTCTGAGCCTGAGCAAGTCACTTCTTGGAGATTGTCAAAATATGTCTCAAAAAGAATAAGGACTCAAACCTCCCTTTTGGTTTACCTGCTCTCTGCCAGTATTCTGCAAGAGGCTGTCTTATTTGCCATTGAAAGAGCTACATTTCATGCTCCTCCTGACAGACTGCTATTTAAGGCTCTGCTTAGCATTCATAGTTCTTTCTTGTCAGAATTATTTTCTTGTTCCATTTGGTTTTTTAGCACCAGAGCTGTAAATCCAGGAAGCATTTTACATGCTGTGTTAGGGCTTGATTGAAAACCCATTGAAATCAATGAAAGCCTTCCTACTGACTTCAGTGACCGGGCGCCAGGGAAATCAGGAAAAATGGTCTGGTTTAAAGCAAAAAAGAATTGTATCCATGTCATCATGTTTGTTATCAATGGCAGGAAATAAGCCAAAACATATTATGCATATCCTATCCCAACAGGCTTTGTAGATGATTTGACTGCTACCTACATACAGCCAGCTGTGACACGGAGTGTGGCAGCAGCTGTTCTGCTTTATAAACACAAATAGCTGAGGAAAAAGAAAACTCCCTTGTCTGGTTGCTACAAATGTTCATCTAAAATTGAAATTACACAAGAGAGAAACATCCAGCAGAAGGAAGTGTCACAGCCTGCCACCGAGAACCCAGAGGGAAAGTTCTCCTGTAGCTTCATTCCTCCAAATTTCTCTCTAGAAAACACTTCTTTAATGACTCACACTTTCTGTGGGTACTGCTAGGAAACCTGGATCTTCCCTTTGAATTTGTAGTGGAGCTTGTGGCTGCAACTTGGTTGTCTAAAACAAAAAAGGTAAATGTTATGAAAATATACTGGATGCTTCTGATACTTGTCTAGGTCATTAAATATGGATGCAGAAGCCTAAAACGAGTGTGACATCTGCATGTTAACTTTGTCAGTGAAAGTACTCCAGTCTGCTGATGAGTCAGGATAAAGACAAGCTTTGAGTCTGCAGGGATTTGTATGGAGATGTGAAGACACTCAGGTCTTGTCTGAATTGCATTTGTACGTTGTAGTCTCCAGTAATGCTGAAAATAATTACGGTTGTGGGTATTGCACAACGTAGTTTTTGCCAAGACAGTGCTGAAAGCCTGAATCAAAGTTTCACATGCTGACGAGGAAAAAAGGAAACAATGCAGAGAAGCCTCTGAAGTGCATGCAAAAACAAGTGCTGCTTTAATGATGAAGTATTTGATAGGGCCTTTTTATCAGCACGCAGTCATGTGTTTAAATAGCGTGAGCCACAGATGACTGTTGCAGCACGTCATTTGCCTTATGGAAGGCAAGAAAGAGCTTCTTGTTTGATTTGTAAGATGAGCTAGCTTGTTGCACAAGGCGACAGAGGAGACTCTGTAAAAAGAACTCCACAGTGAAGTATTTCCTAAGCTTTTTTTGGACTCCCGCCACAAGGAAGTGCAGTGAGTGTTCTCACTGTGCAAGGAACATTGTGAAAGGGATTAGAAAGGAGACATACTTTTACAGATTATGGCAAAAAAAACCCACCCCTCAAACCAAAAGACTCCATTTGTTCAGCAAGTGACAGAGATGGTAACAAAACCAGGCGTGTGCAACAGGAGAGTACGAAACAAAATGAGAAATGCTAGAACTGAGAAATGCTGGGTTTGGCTTTTCCACTGCTCTTAGATGTTAACATCAGCCTTTCTGAAATTAATAAGAGAAAGATAATGCTATGCTGATATGGATAAGCTCCTGCTTTCTCCTCAGGTCACAGTGTGTTTAAATACTGGCAAACAATCTGAGACCCACTCCTGGGATCAGTGGAAGCGGATGAGTAGGAGTTGCTCTGCAGGTTGAGAATACAAACATGTCTGTCTCGAAGCAGTGCAGGTATGCAAACTTCATTTACCTTTCTTTGTGATTAACAGAAAATTGCAACACTTACCCAAGCTAAAAATGGTTTGCTGCTTTAACTTTCCAAGTTTAACAGCCATAATAAATGACTCTACTGATATTTGTATTGTCACACATCCCACTCAGAAAATGGGACAGTAAATGCAGAAATGAACAAAAACGTCCTGTCTGTCCTTTTTCCAGCCGTGGTTAAGGTGTAGACAGAAATAAATCAACAGCCAAACTAGGGTTGTGAATATGCTGAATCCATAATCTAAGAGCTCTCTACGTGATGTTTCAAATCAGCTTTTGGTCTGTGAAACTGACACGCTGGTATTTACAAAGGCAGAAAACAGAGAGGGGGCTGCGTGTTGGTTAGAACAAACCATTGGTGGTCACAGTGTGGTCTTTACATCTAAGGAAAACACTGTTAGTTCAAATGTATATGAACAAAAATATGCAAAAAGGACACGTTCTTTTCATTGCTTGCCTTTAGTGAAGCAACTTCAGACAGAGATTTTCCACAGCAAAGTCAGTGGTGGTGTGTTCTGCTTTTATGAAATAGGACAATTTAGTCTCGAGCTAAAATAGAAATATGTGTTTCTATTCAGAAAATGAATGACATGCTTTTCACTTTCCATGAGCCGTTTTGGAACGAAGGCTAAACACCTCTGCTCTTACCTGTGGTTTTCATGTTTTTGATTGCCAAGTGAGAGCAAAAACCCACACAGTGGAAATTTTCTTTTGGTTCCGAAATACTGTTCATTTCTGTTCGTTCTTCCATTGCAAGTGGCCAGTCGTGAATGAAAGTAAAACCTGAGTAAACATGCTTGAGGGAACTAAACAGTATTAAACAATCGTTTTTAATGGTTACGTTGTTCATTGGCAAGGTGACCTCATCAACATTTCTAAGTATGTAAAGGGTGGGTGGCAGGAGGATGACACACTTTTCTCTGTAAGTGCACAGCAGCGGCACAAGGGGTAATGGGCAGAAGCTGGGACACGGAAGTTCCACTTAGGAACCTTTTTCCAAGGAGAAAGTTGTTTGGTGCTGAGGTAAGGGAGCTCTGTCCCAGGCTGCCCAGGGAGGGAGTGGAGGCGCCATCTCAGGAGCTTGCCAACCCCGCCTGGACACGTTCCTGTGCCCCCTGAGCCGGGGGAACCTGCTTGAGCAGGGGGGGTTGGGCTGGATGAGCTCTGCAGGGCCCTTCCAAGCCCCACCGCGCTGGGATTCTGTGAAGACATGATGTGTTTATGTATGACTTGTGCCGCTTTTGCAACGTTGTGGGGCCACGGCCGTGAGGGAAGTGAAGAGAAGGAAAGGGAACGGAAGGGTAGGCGGCCGATGCCCCCCCACAATGCACAGCGCGCAGCCCGCTCGGGACGGCCCCGCCCCCCGCCCGCCAGCCAGCCAATGGCATCAGCGCGCGGCCGGACCACAGTTCCCGGCGTGCCTCGCGGGAGCCGGCGCTCGTGTCCCGGCCGCCGGCTTCCGGCTGTGTCAGAGCGCGGCGCGGAGCGGCCGGAGCGGGGCTGTGCTGGGCGGCCGCGGGCCGTGCCCCGAGCCCCGAGCCGCGCCGCAGCCGCCGCGGGCCCCGCCATGGGCGCCAGGCGCTGAGCTGCGCCCCGCCCAGCCCCTTCCCCGCCGCNGCCGCCGGGCCGCTCGGTGACTGCCTCCGGCCGCCGCCCGCGCCGCAGCTCCCCGCCGGGCCCGAGGCCAACGGCGTGCTGCGGGGCTGCGAGCCGGGAGCCGCCGCGGGCAGGGGGGGAGCCGGAGCCATCGCCGCCGCCATCAACGCCTCGACCTCCAAGTTCCGTGAGTGGCCGCCCCGCGCTCCGCCGCGGGGGTGCCTCGGGCGTACGGGGAGGGGGGGGGACTTGGCGTCGCGGTTCCCCGCTGCCTCAAGCCGGCCCTGCTCCCCCTCCCTTCAGCCCCCCGCCCGCTCCCCTCTCGCCCCTGGGTAGGCACAGGGCTGTCTTGCGGCGGGTCCCGGACGCGAGTCTGGGCCCGAGTGGCTTCCTCGAAGCAGAATCAAATGAGTTAAGGCGCTTTTGAAGGCTAAAACGCTTTGCAAACACTCCCAACTTCTGCTGCTGCTTTCTTGTCATGGCACGGCGAGGTGGTGGATCTGGCTGTAGAGCTGGGAGAGTGAGTGTAGGCAGGGTTTTCAGCTGTACAGAGACACGGTTACTTTGCCTTGAAGCTTCTAGCTCAGGTGGTGTTTTTCTAAGAACTTTTTCTTCCTGCCTGAAAAACCCAAAGATGGTTCTGAAACTTGTTTGTGATTGCGGACATGGTGGACTGCGCAGGTCCCCTGCTACTCTGGTAAGGATATACGTCTGTAAAAGCCTCGTGGGGACAATGGAAGATGTATTTACTTCCTAAATACAGTTCCAAAGCAGCTGTAATTGTTTTGTAGGTTTTAATGGAAATGGCAACTTTTCCTGTTGTTTAGGTGAGGTAAGGTTGACGGAAGAGAAGATTTTCTTGATGTTCATTTCAATTCTGCTTTTATTTCCCACAGTCATGTGTCCAGGCAAAATGTGCCCTTTCCTCTAGTGGCCTTTGGAAAACTTGGATTTGGCTAGTGAGAAGCATTCGTGGAAGTGTAACTGTGTAACTACCATGATGAAATTTGGATGGGAAATGCACCTTTTTTCCCTTGTTTCTCCAGTGCTAGCTCACCTGGCCAGCTCCAGGGCTGATTAGAAGCCCGATGTTCAGGCTTCTGGATCCCTGCCTCTCTAGTAGCCTGGGTTTTGTGGCTCTAGGCACATTGCCCAGGCTGTCTGCTTTGAAGTTGAGGCTCCCAGACTCCATGAGCTCTCTGGCTCTCTGCCTGCTGAGCTTGTCAGGGCTCCAGGTACCTTGGGCTAACTCGTAAACACTTGAGACAGTCAAAATGAAATGTCGCTGGGCCTTGCTAAACTGAGCTCTCGAACTCCCAGTCGAGAGATTTAGTTGTAGTTTTTCCTTCTGTTTCGGAACAAAAATGTTTTCCAAGCTGTATATTCTCTAAATGGGAAGGTGACTTTCCAGCTAATCCCCAGTTTTTGTCTGAGGGGGAGAAACAGCGTCTGTGCGTGGTTTTGCTTAGGGTGTGGTTTTGGAGTTCTTGTTTTCACTTCTCCTGCGTTGGTGTCCCAACACAATATCAGTGTTACCCACGAGGAGTGATGTTTTAAAGAAATTGAAAACTTATGTGACGTGTGAAATACTTTGGGTGAAGCTCATTGGAACCTTTCTTCACCTTTGTGGATAATTTTGACGATGCATGTACATCCCAGAATGGTGGGGTTTGGAAGGGACCTTCACAGCTCCTCCAGTCCAGCCACCTGCTAAAGCAGATTGCTCTTGATCAGGGGCCACAGGAGCGTGTCCAGGCGGGTTTGGAAACATCCCAAGGAGCCTCCACACCCTCCCTGGGCAGCCTGGGCCAGGACTGCCATACAGCAAAGAAGTTTCTTCTCATGTTCAAGTGGAACTTCCTGTGTTCCAGCTTGTGCCTGTTACCCCTTATCCTTCTGCTGGGCACTACAGAAAAAAGACTGGCCCCATACCTTTAGGTATTTATGAGCATTGATAAGGTCGTGAACAGAACAAGTGCAGTGAAGTAGTATGGACTGAGAAAGTACAGGTGCAGAGCTGAGGTTCTGCCTGCTGTACACTTGACTCTGACAGAGGATTCTTTAATCTTCTCTGGCTAGTTGTCACATTTAGAAAAAGTGAGAAAAGTCACTTTTGATGTAAATGTACAATGAAAAGAGAGACAATGTGTGCTAGATTGTCTCCTACCTGCTCTGCCTTAGCAGTGGCAGACGCTGATTGTCAGTGTTAGTCAGTTTCCTGACATGAAAGTTGTCTCTTCTCTGCTACATGAAGAACTTCTTGCAGTTGTAGGGGCAAGGACACGTGCCTTGCTTGTTTCATGATGCAGTGGCTTTGTTTTGAGCAGATTATCTTCCAAGTGACCTTCAAAAATGTGGATGATGTGGTTTCCAACAATACTATGATAAATTGGAACACCTCTGACATTCAGATAGGTCTCTTCCTCCCGATTCTTCCCTGCAAAACAAAAATCCAATGCCTGTATTCCGCTATATAATTGTTTACAGTGTGTTGTCGGCTTTGTCATGTTCATTTAGTTGCAGACTAAAGCTGTTTGGTGGGCCTTTTTGAGTCTTCAGCTGGCAGAATAAGGGAGGAAAGTTAGAATGGATACCCTTTAATTTCTTTCTAAGGGACCAAATCTAATTCTCCTTCCTTGAGATTTTGGTGAGACAGAGAGCTATCATCAGGTATAATAATATGCAGTTCATTTAATAGCTTTTCTTCTAGCTAAAGCAGCTTAAGAACTTTTTCCTTGTTGTGGTAAACTTGGAACTAAATCTTCATTTACAGTTGATCAGCTGCAGTTATAGACAGGGATTTATAAAGCAGTAGTGTTAAGGAAAATATTTTTCAAAGGCCATAAAGGAGGAAATAAGAGTGAGGGAGTTTGACACTTTCAGCAAAATTCATCTGTACTAGTCACTGCAGCTTATCTTAATTGTGGAGAAAACAGACAGTTTTCCTTCTAGATTTTTCATTGTTTTCAAGCAAGGGTGATCACAGAATGGTAGGGATTGGAAGGAACCTCAGAAGATATTCTAGTCCAACCCCTCTGCCAGAGCAGGACAACCTAGAGTAGGTCACACAGGAACTTGTCCAGGTGGGTTCAAATGTCTCTCAACCTACTGCCCACAACCCTTCCAATACTCCCCAGGATGCCATTGGCCTTCTTGGCCACGAGGCACAATGCTGGCTTATGCTCATCCTGCTGCCCACCAGGCCTCCCAGGTCCCTTTTCCCTGTACTACTCTCTAAGAGTTCATTCCCTAACCTGTACTGGTACATGGGGTTGTTCTTTCCCATATGGAAGACTCTACATTTGCCCTTGTTGGATTTTATTAGATTTTCCTCTGCCCAACCCTCCAGCCTGTAAAACTTGGTGAATGACAGCACAGCCTTCTGGTGTCGTCAGCCACTCCCCCCCAGTTTAGTATCATTAGCAAACCTGCTGACAGTGCCCTCTGCTCCTTCAGCAAGGTCATCAATGAATATACTGACCAGTACCAGTCCCAGCACCAACCCCCGAGGGACTCCACTAGATACAGGCCTCCAGCTAGACCTTGGATCATAAATGTATTGGATCCCAGTCTCGTTTAGGACGGGCGCATGTGGCTGTGAGCGTTGGCACACCCATGGGATCTGTTGCTGCCCTGTTGCGTAAGGCAGCTGAGTGCAGCGTGTGCCATGTGCTGCGTGTGCCCTGTGCTGCGTGGGCAAACTCGCTGGTGGAGGAGAAGTTTGAAGCGACTTTTACAAACCAGTCTTAACACAGACTGTGAAACCTGTAATAAAAATAGAACAGAATTGGAAGCAACTCCAGGGCAGACTCATAAACTTGCTAATTTGTGCTGGGATGTGTCAGGCAGGGGATTTAGCAAAGTCTGCTCTGTAAACAGGCACATGAAGCCTGAGAAGGAGGAAAGCACAGAACCCCAGCGAGAGCTGCGAGTCTGTGGATTAGACTCAGACATCTGCTGCAAGAGTTTGTATACTTGGACAAAATATTTTGCTAATATATTGCATTGCTAATTAAGCAATAGTGCTTCATATGTGCCACCATGAGATGAATCAAGCTTCTGAAAGCTGCCTAGCTGCTTTCTTTGATATTTATTGTTGGGATAAATGACATATGTGTCAGACCTATGGCTGCTTACTTGCCAGTAGGTTGGATTACTTGGCCTGCTCTGTGCCCTGAGTGTTAGCTATAGTTTTAAAAGGAAGGGTGTGTTTTATATGTTAACAGAGTAAGCATTTTGAGTTGCTTTTCAGGTTAAATTACTTGATCTAAATAACAAAACCAACAGTATCAGTGATTGTTGTTAAAAATCGTTACCAGTTCTACACATCATGTGCCTGTCACTGTTCCAGCATTGTTTTTGGACTATGTGTGTTTGTAAGTTTTCCCTATCAGTTTCGTAAGGGATATATGCCAACTCTTAGACTTGTTTTTGGTTTTTTTTGTTGGTTTTTTTTTAATGTCAGAGTTTTTTTTAAACCATTCTTCTGATTGAAGTTGATATCAAAGAGTTTGATAGCTTGGAGCAGGCTAAGTTTCAGTTCTGGCTACGATACTGAAATATCTAGGTTATGGTATGAAACTCATGCATATTCTTCTTCACTTCAGTGGTTTCACTGCTGCATTTGACTCAAACACTTTTTCTTTTGAACTTTTCTGTAATGAGGAAAAGCAGCAGTTGTTTCTCAAGTTTACTTGTGAAGACTTTCGTAATTCCTTGGAAAATACTGGCTTCTTTTCCATACAATGAAACTCTCTCCCAGCCCCACCCCAAACTTGCTGTAGTTGGATAAAATCATCCATTCTGGTGTGTTTTATTGCAAAACACCCGTGTGGCTTCCCAGAAATGACAAAGAAATGAAAATAATATTTTATTATCACCTTTTCCTTGTAATTTGGAAACGGCAGCTCTTGGACAAATCTTTTCAAATCTTGGGTACCTAAGGTAGGGATAAATGTTTGACTGACATCCTAAAAAGATGGAAAAGTAACAAATGAAAGAAGTTTCTAAAAGAGCAATCTGTCCTTTCTAAGGATCCGTGATTCCTTTCCTTTGTGATCTTGAGGTAGTTCAGGCAGAGTTTGTAGTTGGAGGGTGCTACTTGAGGTCATCCTTTGTTTTGTGTGTGCAAGTTTTTAACTTTTGATGGTTGTTAAAAATTTGAAGTAATTTGTTTTCCGGATTAGAAGAATGAAAAATGGTGATAGTTCAGTGTGTATTCTTTGGGTTCAACTATATAAACATTATGGTTGTCTTAATTTCCTAAGGGAACTGTGGAAATTGAATTAAATAATACTTGCAAGAGGGAGTTTTTGAATAAAAAGGAAGCTTCACTGGAATGTTACTTTGAACTCCTCAGTGTTTACTGTGCAAGTTTCCCAGGGCTGTCTGTAAAAGCATTTTGTCCTTTCCCTGTGCAGCACTTGTAATGGGCAGGGCAGGGCTCCCTCTCTGCTGCTGTTTTCTGTTCCTATAGTGTAAAAAAAAACATAATAAAAAATGACAACTCAACAGCCTGCTAAAGAATTCCTTTGCAGAGTTCTCAGTTCTTGCTTGGCTGTTTTATTTCAAATGAATAGAGCTCATTTAATATGTTAAACTAGATGTGGGTGTGATTATACATTGAAATCTTAAATCAAGACTTGGTCTGGTATTTATGCTGACTTCAGTTTAATGCTTTCTATGGAACAAAGCACTTCTGTGGAGACCCACCTTTCTTTGGGCAACAAAGTGAAATACTAATGCTCCAATTTTGCTGCTGAGTGTGAGCATGAATTGTGAAGCTGTTCCTGAGAACATCTGCCCAGAGCGTGGGCTCTGTAAGAGAAGAGAACTCAAGCAAGTCATTGCAAGATAGATGAATAAGGGGTGACTTCACAGTCAGGCAGGTGCTGTGCTTTTTCCTGACTGCAGGGATGCTTTCATGTTGTGAAGCTAACTTGCTGGACAAATTAACTTATCTCCTGATAGTTGTGTCCTCAGACCCACAGCCTACATCAGCTTATTAGCAAACAGGAGTGTACTTTCCGGTTGCAGAGTGGTGTGTTGGGAGAGCACCCTACAGAACTTGGTGCTGGTGGCTTGTTCACTGCTCAGACACTTACTAGGTTAGCTAGATCGTTTTGTCTAAGAGGTGTGAAGCAAGAGTGGTCCAATGAGGGGGGCTAGGAGTCCTGCGCTACCTTTCTTCACTAAACAAGGTTTCTGTCTGAAATGCCATAAAATGAGACACAGCAGGATACTACTCTTACAGATGGCACTCAAGTGCTTTTCTTGACTCACACCTCTCTTTATTCCATATTCTCTTAATACTCTTTTCTCATTATACTGTTCATATGTTGCCTGTATTTCCCTACAATTTTTCTTCCAAATCCTGCCAAAAGTAACTTACCCAGCTTCTTTCAACCCCTTGTGCAAATAACGTTTCAGAAGTCTTGCTCCTCAAACCCAGCAGTGAATCTACATTTACACATTTAAAATGCAGCCCTATTCAAAATGTTTCTTTTTGGTACAGTGTCTAAACTGGACTGTTTGGGATGGAAACTATTGTTATTCTCTGTTCCATATGGCCCAGACCCACATGTGGGGTTCGAATGAAGAAATGACTTTAGATTTCCTGCTGTGGATAGTTTTGATATGATCTGTGCTATTATTTATTGAGGGCTGTGTTTTGAGTGGTTGTTGAGGAGCTATGGTAGTGTGACAAACCAGCCAGGTAGTCCTGTGAGTATATTTGAAGGGAAGGTACTGACCGTTCTGCTGGGTTGGAACTGAGACATATGTGGTTAGTTCTGAAGTCCTCCCTCAAAAGAGAGAGATTAAACTCTTCCGTGTCTGAGTTGGCACATCAGTGGCTTGTGCAAGAGAGTGAAATTGAGAAGCTCAGGAGGAAAATCAGGGAGTGATGAGGAGTGCTCATTTAAGTACCTGCTATTCTTCCCTCTGTTGATCCTTTTCTGGATTAAGGAAAAGGAATATTACTGTGCTTGCTGAAGGGGGAACTGTAATACAGGTACAAAAACGTTGCCTGGGAGCCTAACTGCAATTGAAGGCAGAGAGAGTTGCATCAGCTCATAGGCCAAGGAAGCTGCTGGTCCCACCTGAGACTGCTGGGAAGAAGTAATCCAAAAAGTACCAGTCTTGGCCAAAGTCTGTTCTTCTGCGTGTGAGGACCCAGTGTAAATTGTTAACTCTGGATTCCCACAAAAACATGTCATTTATTAAGCTGAACTACTGTTTTTAAAAAATTAATATTAGATTGTCATACTGGAACTCCCAGGGACTTGTTTTTCCTGCTACTTGGACCCCTGAGAAATAACCAAGCACTTATTTGACAGATTTTCTGATTTTCTTTTCTTTAATTAAACAACTGTAAATTGAAACCTGAGCTTTAGTTTTATGTGAGGTTATATTAGTGAAAGTGAACTGGTTTTTTGGTCAGCTTGTCAGTGTGATCTTAGAAGCAAGTGAATGCTCTGCCATTTCAGCTTTTAGTTATAGTTACTAACTGTACCTTTTTTTTTTTTCTTATAGTAATGAATGTTATAACAATTGAAGACTATAAGAGCACATATTGGCCAAAGTTGGACAGTGCCATAGATCAACTTCTAACTCAGAGTCCTGGTGACTACATCCCTATCTCCTATGAACAAATATACAGGTAAGGAAATCTCTGAAGTGCTGTGTTATTTCTTTTGTTTTTCCCTTTTAAAGTTAAATATGTCATATATTGTATTTATGAGGAGGGAAATGGGAAAGTTATGTGAAGTAAACAGATGCCAATCTTGACATCCCATGTTAGCAGGAATAAATACCGAAGAATTAAAATGCATAAGTGCTGAAAACATTAACTTTCAAGTAAGCTCTACCACAGCTGTTTAGTGTAATATATTAAGAAATGTACTAGAGTCTCAACATCCCTTTCCTCAAAGGGGAAGAAGACTGGCGGGGTAGATGTTTGACTTAATGTTTCAAGAGGCTTCTTTGTCATATCTAATTGGAACCAATTTGGTGCAGAAGTTAATAGAGGCAACTGATGCCAAAGTCCATCCATATAAACTGTCTTTCATGTGTTTTGCATCAGGCAGGTTTTCCCCTTTGCCCAGCCATCCACAGCATGTGCAGAGTCTGTCTGAAGGACTGACACAAGGTTCAGTCCTTTATATCTCCATTCTTCTCTGGAGAACATTTGGTTTGCACCTGGCCTGGATCTGCAGTTTGCTTTGCTTGAAAAAGGATCAAGTCACACACCAGCACTGCTCCGCAGACTAAGCTAGTGCACAGCAGTGGAAGTCAGAGGGATATGCTTCAGAACATCTCTGCTTCTTCAAACCAAGCTGACCCTTACTGGTGACACCACTTGTAGCAGTGTTGTCTTGTTTTTCTTTGCCATAGTATTGAGCTGTATGAAGTAACACTGGCAGCTCAGTTCCTGATTGCTGTTTGTAGGCTTTCAGCTCTATCATCTCCTGTTCACTTGCTCTTAGCCACTTTGTCTTTCCAGTTTGAAACTTGGGATTAGGGAACCAGATCCAAGAGTGGCAGATTTAGTCTCCCCATTAACTCCAGTTAAAAACTTTAAATTTTCCTCTTTCCTCCTCAGACTTTTGGAACTACTCTTACCAGGACTCAGACATCAGCATGTGTGTCAGTATTTGAGAGGGTAAATTTGAACTGAGAGACATTTTGCAGATTGAGTGTAATTAATTCTTTTCCTGGTGTGAAATCCCCAACATGCAAACATCTGTAAGAGTTAATCTGACACCTCCCCATAGTCATCTCTGATAGAGATGTGCAAAGTTTATGTTTTAATACTTAGAGTAGATCTGTACCTAGTTGTTGTTTTCAGATCATTGCAGTTTATCTTTGCCCTCTTTTTGCCGCTCAAAACTATCATTTATTAAAGCAACAATAGGTTTTAAGTTTCTCATTGGTAACACTTCTACACCAGGGTGACACTTGAAATGATGCACAGCTGTCTGCATGTATTTTATACACCAAAACAAAAGATGGTGTGTAGTTTTCTTTTAAAAATTGTGTCTGTGGTTGTAATTACTTTGACACAGCCTCAGGAGGTTGGTTTTTATAGTTTTAGAGGATATCCCTTTGCTTGACTGGTAATCTAGACACCAAAGATTAATGGTGGAAGAAAAAACAGATTTTTATGTTGAATTTAATGACGTTGCTTGCTTGGATTACTAACAGTCTGTAGCAGACTTGAGGTTTAGATCCTCTCTGCTTCCCCAAGATGCTACTTTAGTATGAAAATGGGGTGTTTTTTGAAGCTGTTACATGTCTTTTATATTCCTTTTACAGTGAAACTGAACTGAAAATACAGTGATCTTTTTTGTTTGTCTTTGTACTGGCTAAAGGAGTCAAGATTTCCATAATGCAAGCTCAAATTAACCTAAACTAGTATGTATGACATGATCAGTGGGAACTGTAGGCGTCTGCTCCACAGCACTGAAAACTTGGAGAGAACTTCAAAGCTGTGTATGCTGAAACTTGCTATGGATCAGTTTACCCATAAGATATCAAAGTGTGGGTAGTGATTGTTTTCATCCTTAAGTCCAAAGCCTACCTGTGCAGGGTTAAATAAATGGACAGAGAGATGTGAAGGAGACTTTGAGATGAGGAAAATGTGAACAGACAAGTAGTACCTATGGCAACTGTTACAACTGCCTCCCAGGTACAATGCAATTTAGATCACTCTTCAGGACAGCTTAACAGATGTCAGATCTTCATCCCTCTCAATAATTCTTACTTTCTGATGTCCTTGGTTGTTCCTTTTCTAAAGTGTTTGGTTATGCTAAAAGACCAACAACCTGCTGACTTGTTTTGGGTAATAGCGGGGCAAAAATTACTCACAGAGTCAGCCCCCAGTCAGGAACTGAAAACAGGATCTGAAAATGGGGAAGGAACTTTTAAGTAGAAGTGTTCAAATGTAAACACATGTGCATGTACATAAAGAGGTTGGTGTTTGGCTGCAGAACCTGTTGCAGAAGTAGCTACAGCAATATTGCATGTAACACTAAGCAGACCTGCAGTTTAAAATTCAGTTTAGTCAGATCATTGGGTATAAAGTGGCTGACTTGTGGAAGTGATTGTGTAGTGGTTAGTTGTGGAACAAACACACATATAGCCATTTGTTATTGTTACCTTGCTAGCTGGTTTGTAAAAGATAAAAATTAATATGGCCTTTTTAATGTTTATCTCTCTGATCCAAATAGAATGGGTATTTTTGCTGTTAACTGCATTATACCAAAATGTCTTTTGTACTTTTTCCAAAGTAGGATCTGTTCTTGGTAGACTTCAGTCCAAATTGTTCTGTTTCCTATGTTATTTCAGTATTATCAGACTACAGATATGGAATTGTTTTTAAAATCTAATAGTAGGAGAGATGTCAGGTGCCTTTTGGCTTTTCAAAAATAGGATGACTTGCCAAACAAGCAGCCTTTGTATTAGGCATGAACACAGTATTTTGGGGGCTTTTGAAGTTGTCAAACACAACCTTCTAAAAGTCACTGATAATTCACTTGTAAAACCTTCTTCCAGAAGACTTTGAGGGTGGCAGTTACCAAATGAGAGTGGTGTCTTGGCCCCTAAAGACTTGGAGTTGGTCCTAACCTCGCACTTGCATTAGAAAATTCCAATAGCCCATAGTCTGTGATTGTTTTAATCCCACATTTTCTGTTTGTCATTGTACCACCTCAGCAGAGAACTGGAATGTCATGACTCCCCACAGAAATACTGTTGCTGTAACATGGCTTTAGATTCTCGGTGCTATTAAAAACCCACAAAATTCAGGTCTGGGATCTGCACTTTGCTGGAAATAGTTTGCACATGTGCTAAGGAACAGTTTCTGGCCTAAATTGCTTGCACTCACAGTACTCTGTACAGAGAGATGGAAGGAGGGAGAGGGGAGCAGAATAGAGGCATAGGGAAGAGATGTGGCTTGCCTAGGATACCAAGTGAAATCTTCCTTGTGCCATTTGATTTTTAGCAGCTAGCTTTCAAAATGCTGACTTCTAAGAATGAAAGCACTTGAGAAGTAAAAGCTGCTTGGTCCAGATAACGTTATTGTCAGTCCTGATGGTGATAACTACTTCAATTTAACTACTTGGTGAAAGTAATATTTATATTTGTTTTACAACTGCAGTAAATATGTTTTCAATCCATAGCCTGATTTTGTATATATTATATTGCAGTATGAAAGCAATAAAATGTTCTAAATAAACAAAGGTAACACTGAAGACTAGAGTTAATAGAGCCAAGCCATGGAATGTAGAATTAAAGTATTGTTGCTCTTTCTCTGCATCTTTGTTTATCATGAAAGTGTAAGTTTTGCTTAGAATTTAAGAAACAAAAGGATGGAGTAACATGCTTAGGTCTGTCATTTTAGAACTTTTGGCCATTGCTTTTTAAAATGCCAGCCACAGATTTGGTGTAACTTACATGGCTGCATGTCAGTGCCCTTCTTTAAGAAAGGGTTTTGCCCCAGAATGTGCATATAATCGTTATTTTAATGCTTAGTTTAGTGGAGACTTTGCTCACATAGGAGAGAAAAAAGTGAGAATTACGAATATGCTGTTGACAAAATTTTCCTGGCTGTTCTGAAGTGCACTGTTAAGGGAACTACTAGTAGGTACAAGTGAGGTTGTGAAGCAGGAATGGGATGGACATGCCAGGGCCTCCAACAGAGACTTAGGGGTCTACTGTAGCTCATTCTGATGTTAGGGCTGTATTTAAAAGTTCATCAATCATTCAGGTAACTTTTATCCTCTAAACTGACGCTTGAACAAAATATTTTGAAGTCTGTTACCCTTCATTGCAAACTGTTGTAAGTTCATTGTTTGTTCCTGTATTTGTTTCTGCAGTTGTGTGTATAAGTGTGTATGCCAGCAGCATTCGGAACAGATGTATAGTGACCTAATAAAAAAGATAACTAACCACTTAGAGAGAGTCTCAAAGGAGCTGCAGGTAAGAAGCTGTGCAATCTAATTCTGTCTTTCCTGGGATCTGTGATTATACTGGAGCAGCATGTAGCTGGCCCATGGAGGGGATTGCCATTAAGCCTGATTTACACTAGCATACTAAATTGTGGACTATTTAATTCGCTAACTGGCTGTCAGGCAGAATACCAACTACTAGACCTAATTGTGTGGCACTGATCAGCCTTAGGCATCTGAACCATGTGGAGTGCAGTGGCTACACTTGAATATGTAAAATGGGAAATCTGTGGTATGATCTAGGATGTAAATACCTCAGTCAAACATGACACGAGCACATGACATGATGTCTGCCATTGCTGTGTTAATCTGGATAAACTGTTTGTGGTCCCTGTGCATCACAAGCAGCCCAAAAGGGAAAAACTGAAGTGCATTGGATCTTAATTGTGAAGTATAAACTTGGAATTACTGCATATGAAAGTTTTGTGCTTCAGTTTGTTCTGCATTTTTCTTGCCTATCTCTAGATGTCAGTGGTTTACAGCAGTCCTAGTAGTTTGTATATCTCTGTCCTTCTCTGCATCTTATTTGTGCATCCGTATTTGTTTCTGTGCGTGTTCCTTGTTGAAAATTCCTTTTAGACTAGAATTTCCAGGCGTGTTCTTGAAATTGTTTTTGCTGTAGCAACAACACTGTTTCATTTCACTGCAGCTTTTGTCACTTCCATAACTGGTATTTGAGCTATATGCTGGCTTGCAATGCATCAAGTACAGATGCCCAATACAAAAGAACCCTAAACTGCAGCAGCTACTTCAGTGCTTCTAATTTCTGTCAGTCAAAAGCAGCCTTACTACTTTTAACTGTATCAGGTACTTCTGGCTAAACTTGCATCCCCATCAAAATACTGTGACTGCTCTGTCCTTCCCGGTTCATCCTTCTCTTGTTGATTTCCTTATAAACAAAAATAACCACCCTTCGTTTAATTGCCATGGTCTTTGGGGCAGTCCGACTAAAATATCTATATAGTCTTGAGCTAGATTCTTTGCTTCCTTTCTCTTTTACATTTTCTTTAATTCCTTTTTTATTCCTGGCTAATGACAGCCTCAGTGTTCTGTGAAAAGTAGTTAAAGTGGATGGACACAGCATTTAAAATTAAGCCTTCCTTTGGTTCTATTGAGCTGATGCAGGCTGTACATTGTGAGAACAGCTGTACAGGTTTGGCCAGTTCTTCTGATACATCCATGGTAGTGTACTGCATTGCTTTGAATTTGGGAATACCCCAAATTTCCTTACTCTGGGATATAGTCCTTAATTGTTTCCTCTGAAGTTCCAAAACTGACTCAGGCTTTAATTTTGCTTTAGCATGTATGTGTATTAACTGCTTCTGCCTAAAAACAAGGCTGCCTTCCAAACATCAACTGTTGAAAGAATAATTGAGAGAATTATTTAATGCAATCTTTGTCTTGCAAAAGCTTCCTTAGGTAGGTCAGACACACCTTGTGGCAGGTGGCAAGAGGCCTGTAATATAACATGATACCATCTTGGAGTGTATTGTGTGAGTTTTGTCTGACGTGAACGTAGTTTTGGGTTTGAATGGTAAATCCATCTTTTTGAGCTCCTTGAAGTAAAACTCTTGTGCCTTAGAAAACTGTCCTGTAAAGAAAGAGTTTTAGCTGTGGCTTGTGAAGTTTACCTTTAAGAAATTACTTTGCTGCAGTGTATTATTATCTTGATGTGTCTTTAATCTTAATACATTTTGGTGGCAGTCACTGGAGTTTTTTGTTGAAAAGGTGGTGCTAGGTCTTTACCCTTGCAACAACTTAACTGTGTAGATATTTGTTGCTCAGAAGTTTGACTCCTGCAGCCAAACAGTAAAAAAAAAACCCCACTCTATATAATGTGAATACTTTTAGTGCAGAGTATGTAGTGTTTTGCTTTCTCTGAGGGAAACTCATTCCACCTGCCAGCAATATTTAATCAAACTGCAGGGTTCTGTTTTGTTGACAAGGTGTGACTTGATGCAAGACTCTTTTTTTCAATTGTTTTTTATTTGCAAATGACATGCAAATGTAACTCAGTACAAGCAGGAAAGTTGCTTTGTGTGAGAAAGCAGATGATCATGAAAACTGAAGTGGCAGGCAAATGCAATGTCTTATTCTGGACAAACCAAGCTACTTCTTTGCATACAAGTGCAACAGTTTAATGGCAAGTGGATTGCAGAATATCTGCGTGCAGCCAACGTGTCGGAGCACGTTGTTCCTACAGGAACCACTCATCAAACAGCAAAAGCAGTAAAACGCTTGGATACCAAACAGTAGAAGTGGGAGCATCTCAGGGGACCGGTCAGACTTGCTCTTGTGTGGTTTTAGCCTTACTGGAGTTTGTCTTTCTGCCTGGCACTCACTGTAGAAACTCCTCACATTAGTATTTCCCGCTCCATGTGCTTAACACTCAGCTTGCCTGACCAGCTGGCCTCAGCTGAAGTCAGCAGAATGGTGGACAGTTGGGTATCCTGAGCTCATTGTCCCAGGTGCTGTAACCACAGCCCTGTGTTCACACAGGGACAAGTACACACTCCCTGGTCATCCCCTGCATGACTTCTACTCTTCCAGACTGCAAGACACTTTCAGTGGCTTTGGTGTTTGTTGCCACGTGCATTCCTGTGGATCTGCTTCACAAATTTTTCAGCTCAGAAAGAATTAATTTTCAGTGGTGGCAGAGGCATCATGAAAATGTGGATGGAGTGATGTATCCTCTGCCTGTTAGATGAAAAGTGGTGACTGTTGCCTACTGAGCAATAGCACATTTTGATGAAATGAATTGCTTGTCAGACCATCAGCTCTTTGATAGGAGGGCCTCTGATATCCCAAGACATTTCCAGCTCCCTCCTTAGTATGTATGGAAGTAAATGATCCTCTCTCAGGCTGTTTCAGTTATGGAGAGAGACTGAGCATGGATTGCCTTCCTTATTTGCAATGGATATCTGACCAGCCTCTCTGCATTACTAAGCCTGAGTTTTGCCATGGGGAGCATCCAGTAATTGAGAATAAAATTTCCCTAATTCTTGAGTTGATCAGAATTTTGGATTTTTGTGTGCTTAAAAAAAAAGGGACTACAGAAAACACAACTGATCACATTTCCAGTGTTCTTGTGAACCCTGTAGTACACAGGTGATTTTTCAAAGATGCTTTATTTGGAAACATTGGCAATGGACAAAGCCCATTGTGTTGTGGTTAAAAATAATGACAGCTGTCTTTGTGGGTAGGTGCTGAGTCATTCAGATGTGTGAGGTAGGCTGGATACACAGGCATATGCTTTTTAAATGAAACACACCCCTTTAAAATGACTAAAACCATATTTGCATTAGGCTCCAGTGTTTCTGGCTTAACTTATTCTTATATACTCTGCCCATTCCATATCTCTTCAGCAAAAGACACTGAAAAGTATGTGAAGTAGTGACAATCAAAATGCACTGAGGCAGTGAGCTGATCCATGACAAAAGTAGCTTTTTTTTGTGCAAGTGCAGTGCAATATTTTCATTTTAGTTAGAATAATCTCAGTTCCTTTAGGAAATGACTGAGGGCTGAAAAGCAGTTCTTTGTCATGTTTTATCCTCTTTTTATTTAGAGAAAAGAGACAGATTTATTGTTTTCTGTTTGTGTGTTAGGAGTTTGGGGTTTTTGTTTTGAGCAGAAGTAGTTGAATTTACTAACTGTATGTGATTTTTCTTTTAATGTTTGTTGAAGTTAGTAAGTAGAATCAATCTTTCTCGGAGTAAATAAACATTGATTTGCTTGTGTTGTTTCTATTTTAAAACAAACAGAAGTGGAAGAACTAAAACACCAGAATTCCTTGCTTAAATTCCATCTAAAAGCATTGGATTAATTTTTGAGCCAATTGCTGATAGTGTACTTTGGTTTTTGAACCCTCCAGAGGGTTTGGGGCTTTTCTGTGCTATTATGTCTTGAGATATGTATGAATGTGTGTATATTTTTTTGTATTGAATGTGACTGAATTGAGCAGTCACTTGTGCTGGCAGGTAATTTGCATGGCTGCTGTGTGACCCCCCCAGGACCTGCAGGTTTAAGGTCTTTGCTGTACAATACTAGAAAGCTTTCTTGCCTCGTTGATCCTTACAGTTTCTCAGCCTTGGTTCTTGTCAGCTCTCAAAGCACTTGGTGCAATGTATGAAAATATCTTCTCACTTCTTGTTTTCTCAGAAGAATATGCATTGTAGTCAGTCTGCTATTTGGAGGACTGCCACATCTCAGGGCACAGAGTGCCTTGTAGTACATCCCTGTTGGTTGCCATCACTTCTTGCAAAAATGTATTAGTGATATCTGTTGTGGACAATCTATTCCTTCCTTGCCTTTTCCTTTCTTCTTTTCTGTCTCACCTTTACCTTCCACTTGTCCCCTGTGTGGCTGAATGGAATTTTGCCAGCCAGTGGTGAGGAGCCTGTAATTTCCTGCCCCAGCTTTTTCTGAAACACTAATCTGGCAAATAGAGCTGCTTTACTTCAGACTTCAGATTAGGTTCTGAACTTCCTTATTTGCCTTTTAGAAACAGTTGTGTAACTTCCAGTGTTTCTCCTGATTACAGGCGTAAAAGCACGAGGCTTAAGTGGCTTGTTGCTTTTACCTTTTAAGCTTTGCATCTAGTCAGGATGGTATAAAATGCATCTGAGTAGTGCTTTGAGGGACTGATAAACCTGAACTTTTGCCTGTGGGCAGAGTTATATCCTGGATATCTCCTCAGAGCAGTTCTTGGTACTTATACTTTAAGATCATTGTTAGCCTAGATGGTTCTGTAGATCTGTTTTGCTTTCCTTCCAAGATACATTGATGATGACATTACCTTTATATAGCACAATACTGTAACTAAAGTATGCCAGTGTGTAAAGCAGGCAACATCATCTGTGGCTGTTTTTGTGTAAGCTTAGTAAGTCAGATTGCTAATGAAGTTGTGATTAGGCTTTAGTAATGTGCTTATGTAAGGCCAGGGTATATACTCCATCCCTGTGATGAAGCCCATTCTTGCTACACTGTTTGTACGGGCATTGTGTGACTTGCTAAAGAGAAATAGTGTCCCTTCTTCACAATTCATGTCTCATCAGCCATAGCATAGAAATAGCACTCAAATTAGCTCTCTTTAATGTGAAATTAGTTGTTTCTCTGAAATTATTTCTGTATTTGCAGCCATTTCACAAACACTTGTGTAGAAAACAAATCTGCCTGTAGAAATGATCAGAAATAGAGGTGGAAAATAGAAACTGAGAACTTGCACTTCATAACTCTTCATAAGTATGTTAAATCACTAGTGATTCTGAAGTCCATTGGGGTCAGTTGCATTATCTGTTAATATTGACAGTCTGTTTTTTGAAGAGGAGCCTCAGACAGGCCGTTTATCTGGTCCATAACGTTTAAAAGGGGAAAAAAAACCAACCTCACTCCAAAGTCTAATGCCATAGGCATTTATCCATTAGTTTTTCTGGGGAACCATTGCTTAATTGTGTGTGAGTTAAGCCTTTACCGCTGTGATCACACCGAATTGAATTGATCAGTATCACAACTCAGATGGCAGAAACCAGAAGTGTTACAAACGTCTGCATCTTCATGTGTGGACATCTGAAATATGTCTTTTTGACTTGAAGTAGGGGTAGGGAGCACGATATTGCCTGAGAAAAACATCCCTGCTGGCAGCTTTTTTGAAAGGCTTTTGTTCTTACAGTTATTTCTAGTTTCTTGCCACACTACACTGTCTGCTACAAACCCCGGTACAATTACAGAAAGACGTAAGTAATACATGACAAATTACTGTGTATTTACTAGACGGAAAAGGTTCTGAAGATTTCTTACTAAAAGCCAGGGTTTTGATGGTCCTTAGAAACAGTGACTTGTTTTGCAAACACGTTAAGTCATATTTCCATGCTACATCTGCTACCTTCCTCTAAGACAATTACATGAGCATGTCACAATGCTGGACAGCTTTGAGCAGTTTTGAGTGCAGATTTGAATAGGAAGACCCAGTCAGTCTTTGCATGAGTTGTATTTTGCCCTGATGTCTGTTTCTTGTAAAAAGTTTTAATGGTGCCCTTGTCTAGTGAGGTAGACCTAGGCATCACAGAAATTGTCTGCAAGGTGAAGTAAACAAATTATGCTTTCTTGGGAAAGAACAGAAACTGGTTTAAAAGATTCAGCCCACTTAGATGAATAGCAGGTTAATTTGTGTAGTCATAGCCATTCTCCCTTTTCACTTGGCAGGCATGGGAGAGATGCTGTAGCATGTATGCTGGCATTTTGGCAGTGAGCATGTTCCCAGGAAAATGGAACTGCCCATTCAGCATGGGAATGTAAGCTTTACTGAATATATTGCTGATTGTGCCAGACTGTTCATAAACAGATGAATTTTGTGTTCCTCAAGCAAAGAACTGTTGTCACTGTTTCTTTCTTGTAAACCATTTCCAAGTTGTCTTGATCCAGCAGCATGTCTCCTGGTTTCATTTGTGTATTCAGTTAAAGAATAATCTTCAAACTGAAAAAAAAAAACCCATCTCTTGCATGCATAGTTTCTTGCCCACAAGTTCATTCAAATTCTTAGATATTGGATTTCAAATAAGGGAAGGAAAATATAATATACTGAGTCTCTAATGCTTGTTTTGTTTGAAGATATCTGTCTTGCATATCATCCTTTTTCAAATGTGTTTTCATGTTCCTTCTCATTTCGCTTGGTGCTGAAGTGTCCACTGAGGTGTGGAAGGATGTCTTGAACATCAACTGTTAACAGCAGCCATAGCATTCCATGTTAAGAAGTAGTCGACTCAAATCGAAGCTGAAGCTGTTAAGCAAACGCAACTGCATGACAGTCAGAGAGAGACCTGACCAAGTGTTCAGTGCTCCTGTGTACAGATGCGCTACACAGTTGCTAGTGGAAAACTGTTTTTAACCATATGACTAGTAGATGAGAGCAAATGTGGAGAGGGGGGATTTAAGCTGTCAGCATTTACAGAGTGTCTTAAACTGAACTGACAGTTTGATAGGATTCAAGATGGGGAGTGAAGGAACAAAGGATCCTCTTCCTTCCTGGAAAACCTTAGGCTAGCAGTGTACTTTTCTTTCATTGAGTAGTTTCTGTAATACCTCCCTCGGGTAACAAAGTGATTTTAAAGACAGTATCTTTTGTGGGTTTGTAAGAAGTACATTCTGTGCTTAATTCCAGCCTACCCCCTGTATTTAAAACAGCTGAGTATATGTGTTATCTTTTCTGGACTATGACCAAGAGTTAAAAACATCAGCTTAAGCATTTTCTTATTTTTTTTCTGTAATAGCTTTAGTCAGCTACAGATAAATACAGATTTTAAATGCAACTTCCACTCTGATGATGGCAGTTTAAAGGGAAAACCTTAGCAATGTGTATTTACTCATTAATTTGGTGCCATGCACTGCCATTTAATGTATAAAATTCAGGTAGTTTATATAAAGCTGGTCCTACTCAAGTTACTGTCTTGTGAATGTGGAGAAAATTTCTATGCTCAAGCAAGTAATTGATTCCAGTCTGGCAGTTTCAGGCAGCCATACAGTAACCCTGCAAACCAGATAGTTCTGTTTTCTCTACACTACTACAATAATTCATAGATGAGCTGTGAAAATACTGTTATTGATTTCTTATTGGGTTGTGGTTTTTTTGTTTACAAGTCAAGCAATAATTGCAGAGAGATTGACAGTCAAGCTTTTTGGAAACAACCAGAATGTGCTTTTTTGTTAGTGTTTTGACTGTTGAGACTTGACATGAAACACTCTCAGGTGAACAAAACTGAAAGTTAGCACAGTGATTTTTTGCATTCCAGAGGTTAAGGCCAAGCCCTGGTATTTGCCTGACACTAGTGAGTGCTTCTCTTCAAGCTCTCAGGACTTGTAGTGTTTGCTTCTTTATCTAGAGCAGCTGTTTTCCACTTGGCTGCATGGTGGTGGTGGTAAACAGCTTCCAGGTATCCATCCATTAAGGGGCTCTTGAGATTCTTCTCAGGAGACAGCTGGGTTTGCGATTGTTGTTTCCTTTTAAAGCACATCTCTTGTGCTTTGTGAGGTGACCTTGTAGAGTTTTCATCTTCAGTGAAGGAAAAAGATACCCATTCTAAATGTCCCCTGTAAAAACAATGGCAGGCTGGCTGTATACCATTGCCTAGAGTCTGTTCAGAGGATTAAGTCACACACTGTTCAAACAACTTCTCTCTCTTTAATGCAGAGTGCAAACTGTCAGTGAGAGAAAAGTGGTGCCCTTTGTCAGGCTATGGTCTCCTTTTGTCTGACACCTTTGAAATAGTTTTCCTTTTGCTTTAATCTTCGAAGCCATATACCAAGCCTTTACAAATCAGAGAGTGTAACTATATTTAAAGTTGAGGTTGAAAGGGAGTGAAGCAGGAATACATACTGCTTAGAAATGCAGGTTTCATTACAGGTTATTCGCAACAAATTATATATGTAACTATATATGAAAGGGAGTCCCTGGAGTTCATAGCCACTTTTAGACATTCTTGGCATTTTGAACTAACCTTTGTGTGGCCACCCGTGAGAACTGCATCTGCAATGAGATTAAAAACTTATGATCAAAATGAGGAATAACCATATATAACCTTTGGCAATAGCATATGAAATAACACTCTTTTTTCCTTTGCCAGTTTTTCTTTCCTTTCTAAAATGTCTGCTCTGTATCTGTGTTTGTTCTGAAAATTACCCACGTGTTCATTAAGCATATGAAGGAGGGAGGCAAAAGAAGCTTGTTTAAAGGGAGAAAACCCCCAACTTTTATGGATTTGGAATAGTTAATAGAGCAAAAAGTCAACATAAATTGTAACTGTTCTCCTAGGGCCCTTGGTGAATGTCCATACAATGGCTCAAAAATGTGCTTCATAAAGATAAGAGCTTCATGTTCTGATAAGGTGTTTGAGATGCAGCTCCTCTTCAGTGTTTTTCATGCCACAGATGGTCTGGCTTTAGAAAAATCTTCAAGCTTGTTTTCTTGCAAGGTCTCAGTCACTGCTACATTCTCCATCCTCTTCCAGCTTGGTGCTATCAGAGAGGAAAACGGTGCAATGGAAGAGAAGTTTTGCTTCTCATTAGCAAACAACACTTTGTTTTTGGGTGTGTATAGGTGTGTCTGTGTATCTGAACAGTTGAAATTCAGGCATCTACCCACCCCCTACTCTGGAAACACCATAGTAGGGAAAGCAGGAGGCTCTGGGCCACAGGCAGAGCACTGCGCGTGGGTGAGTTGGGATGGAGAGGGGGATAGCGAAGGAACACATTACCCTGGCCCCATTTGCATCCCTGGATGTGTAGGTGCACTCCTGAATGCTCCAGTGCAGCTCCTCAGCATCCCTCCAACTACATATTTATAAAAGAAACAGTGGGTAGTGCTTCCACTCTTATTTTTCTGATTCCCTTCTCAATTTAAATTAGCTTACTGTAGCACAGGTCTTATTAGCTTCCTTATTTCTGTCTTTGGGAGAGATGGTATTGTACACAGAAAATAGCAGTGATGTCACTATGGGCTCTAAAACGCCTATCATAAGGTTGACACGTTCTGGTTTTGTGTAGCAAAGTTTTCCTTGGGGCTACAGGATCAGTGCTGTATGTTGGAACAGGAGTGCAGGACGACAGATGCAGAACTCTGTCTGAAGACATTGTTTCATAGTCCTTCGAACTCAACACCCTGAATATATGTCTTAGGTGACTCAGCAAAACCTTAAACATGTTTTCTGTGAAGGATGGTGCTCTCTGGAGCTGAAGGGTGTGGTGCTTGCCAGCCCAGATACAGAGCAGCAGCTTAATTCCACCCTGCTGTCCTGGAGTAAGGGGAGTTGGAACACACGCTGCAGCATTTGCTGGAATTTGGTTATGGATTCTAGATGTGACAGTCCTTTCAAAATGAAGGTCTGCTCTTATGAAGTGTTTTTATTTGCCTGTGCTAATTTGCTAGCTTGTGTTTCTTACTGAACACACCTTTTGCTGGGCACAGACACATAGTTCTAGGCAAAAACCTGTTACTGAAGAAAACTGGTTTTGCTGGAGGGAGTTGTAACAGAAACTCTGGAATGATGTGTGGCTTGCTTTGTGTGGACTTAGCGTATTAAATACTTTGTAGCTTTTTGAGTTTGCTATGAAAGCATAGCCCATGCTGTTCCAGATCTTTCTCTTGTTCAAATTACAACCTGATTTTTACGGTTTCTTGCAGGCCAGCCCTCCAGATCTCTATATTGAAAGATTTAACGTAGCTCTTGGACAGTATATGGGAGCATTGCAGAGCATTGTGCCTCTTTTCATATATATGGTAAGTTTTAGAAAATTCTTTTCAAATAAAGTGTGTCCATGCTGACTGAAAGTGAAAAGAATAAAATGCAGCTATCATGATTTTTTAACTTGTAGACCTTATGATTCCTGCCTAGTTTTGCCACTTGGGAAACAGTACTGAGGTGAGAGGAAGGGAAGGGGAAGGTTTGCTCTCAAAGGTAGTTTTGCAGTTGGCTTCTGCCCTAACATTTCATTCCTAGGAGTGGGGGGAATTATTTATATTTTGATGGGGAAAAATGATATCCCAAGTAGTTAGATCATTCTTTATATCTTTTTGAACAGAGATAGTTTATTGGCTTGGTTTATGTTGGCTTGGTAGTTTGGGCAAGTTACAGAGATGATTGTTTCTTGCTTTTAAATTGCACGGATTCAGACAAGTCAGAAAGAAATGTCTATGTCACTCGACAAAGCAATTTAGAGTGTTGACTGGATGAAGACTAATTTATGTTCCGAGTTCTGTCAGTCATACTTAAAGAGGTTCAGAAACCACGGGCTGTGTTTGTCATGCTGATTTTGTAATTTATGAAGTCATCTGTACCTCTGAAGAAGTTTATGATTTGCATTGTTTTTATCAAAGTGCCAAGACTTTTGTTGCTTTTTTTTATAGTAATGAATAACTAAAGCTTCAAATTTATCCTTCTGCAGAAAGTATTCTTGCATTGACATTACTTACAAGTAAAAACTAAAGAAAGTATTGGGAAAGAAACTTTTCTTGTTTTTTTTTTTTAAGGGGAATAAAAAAAAAGATGTAAATTGAGGTAAAATAAATCTCAATCTCCTAAAGTTAATCCTTGATGGCAGCTTCCCAGAGTTGGGATGCAGCATCTCCTACAAGGATTGCCTATGTTTCAGTGAATGCACCTGAAACCATGTAATTTGCTATTGTCTTTCAGCATAGTGTCACCATATAGATGTGTTGCATTAGGAGAGGGATTTCCCTTTCTTGAACTAGACGTCTTCTAATGTAGTCATTAATACAGAATGAAGTCCTCTGCTACAGCTTCACTTGTAAGTTAAGGGATATGTTTCTGGTGATGATTTTTAATTTTTTCCTGGCTCTTGTCATGAAATGCTGGGGAATATCTAGGAAGAGCCTTTCCGCCCTATTGCATTCAGACATTTTTAGCTGCTAGCCATTTTTTTTCCTCTTTGTGTGATGACTTGTCTATTGCAGACAAGTGATTAAGCAATCTCATAGTTTAATAAGGTCTTCTAAAACTATTCTGTGATTCTATAAGTTGTTCAGGTCTCTACTTGTATTGAGCACTCAGATCTATGAGCTTCTTCCATCACAAAGTCAAAATCTGTAATGATTAAGATTGCAGCAACTAACATGTAAAAAACATCAACAACAGACACATAGACAGGTTTTATCATTAGAAGCTTTGTCTGTATGACCTAAAACAGTATAACTGCTGAATACTTTCCCTTTTTTCTTCTCACCCAGTTATGGTGTTTTTATTTCCAGATGGAGAGTTCTTTGTATACCATCATTTTTTTATTCCTAGAGTTTGAGGCTAGTTGATATCTGACCATAGTGAAAATGTGAATGAGTAATAAACAGACCTGTAAAATGGACAGTTAGATAGTAAATTTTTTTTAGTTGTAGTAGTTTAGTTGTGTGAAAATACTCTTTGTTTTAAAGGAAGAGTGTGACACGATTTCTTCAGGCAGTAAAACTCTGTTTCTGCAAACATTTTCTTATTTAAGTGGCTTAATTTAAGTTAGGCCTGAGAGTTAGTGATTCAAGTGTTAGATCCTCTTGTTGCCAAATGTCATGCTGATTTGGCTCAGCTGCATAGCTGGTCTTGAAGGTTAATATCAAATTCTCACAATGTTTTTGGAAATAATTTATTAATCAATGTGGTGCATGATGTAGAAAATATCTTTAGAGGTCAGGATGAAAAATGTTTGCCTCTTCAGTTTTTTTATCCTGTGTGCATTTGGAAGTACTTTTATGTCCAGCCACTCCTGCAGTTTTACATTGTGGTGTCTAATCAAGTTTTCTTGCAAAGCAGCAGCAGTTTCCTTTGTTTAGAGAAGTAAATAAAGTTAAACAATTACAAGAAGTGAAAGCCTAATAGTTCTACAGAATAAATGAGAGCTTTGCAGTTACTTGAATACCTACTTTCAATGTATTTTTAAGTGAAGAGGACTAAATCCTTGAACTCCACCAGAGTAACAGGCTTTTCCTTTCTTGGTACTGATGCAATTGTTTTAATTGGGAATTTCCAAAGCTGTTGAGTTGTATAGATGTAACATGCATTTAAATATTTAAAGTATCTCTGAAGCTGAGGAAAACCTAAAAGTTTTTTGTACAACTGGAACAGGTACTTGTCTGTTGGTGGCCAAAAAAAGGCATACTGTTTTGCCTTAGGCTTAGTCTTGTGTGTTTTGATTTCAAGAGCAGCACTTTCCTTTTTCCTGATGTGTACCAGACCTCATTCTTATGTGGGAGTGGTGGGACTACAGGAAAAAGATTTTCTTAATCTACTTACACGTGGTGACCAAGGCGTGTTTCAGAGCTTCTCTTGAGTGATGATTGAGAGAGATGACTTGGCAACTGAGGGAGTTTTTGCTGCTTTTGGTAGGAGCACTAGTGGTTTTCCTTTTCACATGATGATGGATTTTTTTTTCAGTATTATGCTGCTACAGTGGACTTTCCATGAAAGCATGGAGACCCAAAGCACTTTTGTCCTTCCACAATTCTGTGGGTTTTGGCTCCTTCAAAAGTTCTGGGATGTAACTGCAGATAAAGCAATTTAAAATGGGAGTCAGCTTAGCACACAGTGCTTCATTTCTAAAATGAATTCCTAGTGAGTAAGAGCTTGCCTTGTAAATCTAAATGAGGTTATTCTAGAAGCTTACAGATTGTACATCTCACAGTAGGCTGCACACATAAATGAATAAAAATCCTATTTCCACCTCAAGAAAAATTAAAATCAGCACTTAGATGGTAGACTTTTTCTCCTAATAGGTTCTCAGTTAATTATGCTTAGAGATGTAGCTGAAAATGATATCTTGTGGTAATAAATGAGCCTAACATTTATGACCACAGTGGTTTTAAGACAGTTAATTTTTTCATTGCTTCTACAATGTCGCTGTTCTTACTGTGTGGTATTGCACTTTGTTGCTTATCAGCTAGAGGGCATTTTGTGTGTGTCTGTACACAGAAATATATGTGAGTGTGTTTTATGTATGTGGATGAGGTAATAAGCACTCATATATATTTTTTTTTAACTTTCAAGTAGTTATTGCTCTCCTCTTAACATTAACACAATTATTTCCAGATTGGTTTGTGATGTGGTTTGTAGAACAAACGCTTATCTCTGACTTTTTCAGATATCAGTTGATATCTGCTTACCATTTACTTGTCAGGTCTTCAGGTGGCTTGACACACTTTTCAAGGAATACTGGTACAACCTAGGTAGTGACATATTCTACAGAAAATCTTCTTGTTTTTTCACTAACAAGTATGGGAAAGGTCACAGCTCTTTTATCTACTTTCAGCACTTTGGATTGGAAATAAAGTACTTATTGAGTGAGGTTGTGTATTTAAATCCATGCAAGTGTAACATCTTTTTGGAAAGGGGTTTCTGAGTGAGCAAATCTGAAGAATATGTTACAGTTGTTCTATGTGTAAGCACTGTGTTGTAACTCAGCTCTTTGAAACTGCTGGGGTGGTTTTGCTGTTTTTCTAGTTATGAAACTTTAGGCTTTTCAACTCAAACAAAAGCATCGCAGTTTGCTTATGCCATTGCCAGATGCTATTTACTTTATAAGATCTGGATGCTGGGAAAGGAACAGAGTAAGTTATTTCCTTAGCTAAGTGCATCTCGTATCACGTAAGACATATGAGTAGTTTGACATTGTCAGGTTTTATTCAGTCAGCAGATTTGTACTGAGATGCTCTGGTCACTCCTATGTGATGCTCCAGTGGATGTGTGTTAGTTACGTGGTTAGGGAGCTCAAGGTAGAAATCCTTTAGGAAGTTAAGTCTGGAAGACTGTAGTATGGTGTGTAGCTTAACACTTCCTAGAAAATATGTATCTCCACTTGCTGTGAATTTCTGTTGCAATGGCATTAACCAAAAATATTATAAATGAAGTTAGTGTGTTTCTTACAACAAAGATTATTCTATCTGCAGAGCCTTTCCTTCAATCTCTGTTCAAAGAACAGGCCCAGGTGAGGAGGAAACAACTGAATAATAGCCCTGGATAAAATTTTTCCAGGTAGGATAGTTTCAGGGAAGTAGAAAGCTACTGAATTTGTAAGAAGTCTTTTCAAGGTTGTTTTCCATCACTGCAACAAACCTAAACTGCACCAGGGGTGTGTATTCAACCTTTGGATTTGTTCTAAGAGGTTCAGCTTTCATTAAAGGTAAATAACTGCTGCTGAATATTTGCCTTGAAAATGTGATTTCTGCATGGAGAGTTTATTATAGTCTGTGTATAGTTTTGGTAATAGTCAAGAGAATGGGTTTTACAGAAAAATATAAAGATTGCGCTAATAGTGTTCTGGGGATTTGTTCCAATTATGTTTAGTGAACAGGAGAATAACTTAAGTTGTTAAAGAAAAACCTTTCTCCCTTAAGAGATCCCTTCCTTTAGTAAATCTCTCATGTAATTGTTCTAGTACATTATTTTTGATGAAGTTGATTGTCTGTTACGATATCTGTTTTAACTCTTTAACTGAATTCATTTGATAATTTCTGTATTCTACTTCCATGTTAGTCTTATAACAATAGGAGATTTATCTTGAAACAATTTTTTTTTTTTTTTCCTCACCATTTAAAACCCACCTATAAATAAAATGCTGACAGGAAATCTTAATTGCAGGCTGGGAATGGGGAAATAACACCAAATAGTACATTAGCTATAGAGGCCCTCAAGGAACTCATGAGTAGACTCTCCTTTGAGGGTTGAAGAAATGAATTTATTATTAATGCTGAGTAGGGCAAGGTTACCTTGAATCCTAAAAACTGTGAAGCAGTTCAGTTTTGATTTTGTTCAGTTTCAGATTTGTGTATATGTATCATTTATTTCCACAGCTGAGTAATTCTGAGATGATTGATGAATCACAGAAGTCAATAGCTGTATTGCTGATTTACTAACGTAACAAACCTGTTTTAGTAACTTAATCTATTTCAGACATTGGTAAAAATGTTTACTGTTGTTACAGACGTGAGGACCAGCCCTATTTTGGTGTTAGATCATTTATAGCATTATAAAAGAAAGTGATTTTTCTACAAACTCTCCAGTCTTGATATGGAGATACATCTATAGATAGAGAGAAAAACTATGCACACCTGTGTAACATTTGTTACCTATAGTGCCTCATACATTCTTTATTTTAAATGCATATTGTTTTTGTTGCACAGGAATGTTGTATTTAGTATAGAAGTGATCACTAAGGCAACACTTTGCAGGTGAAATATCCTACAGCTTTAAAGTTTTGAACTGTTTTTATCAGGGAAAAAATAAGTTTACTTTATTTGCTATTGTGAAAATCAAACATTTCTGTCTTATTTTCCAGAATAAATTTTACATAGAAACCAAGCTTAACAGAGACTTAAAAGATGACCTTATAAAGCTGTTTACGGAACACGTTGCAGAAAAGCACATTTACAACCTAATGCGTAAGTAAACCTATGGAATTTTTCTTATAACGGGAGCCAGGAAAACTCCAGTGCTTCCAGATACTCCAGAAATTTACAGCAATTAGGAAGAAAATGACAAATGATTAGTGAACTTAAATCCAAATTCCTTTTTGAGGCATGTGTATGAAGAAATGGAGCACACTTCGACTTTTTATGAAGTCTTGGATTTCTTGAGTATCTAGGCAAAACAATCTATTTTCTCTTATGACTTGTCATTGTGACATAGTGAATGTTTCATTGTCCTGTTGCTTATGTTGTTACTTTTTAACTTCATCAAAATATTGACAGGTATCATTAAGAATGTGATGTAGTCAAAGAACTGTGACACTGCTGGGGTTATTGTGGTGATGTACTCGCTGCTAGTTAGTGAACTGCATAATCCTGGCAGCAGTTGCTTTCCTCAGCCTCATGGGTTAATGCATGAAGAAAATGCTCCAAGTGATATGCTTCCCAATACCTGCTTGCAAGCTGCCACCATCAGTGTTTGTGTGAGCACAGAGACCTTGGGTGCTGGCATGATTGGCTCCTCAAGTGAGCAGTTAGTGAAGTCAGAGACATTTGAACTTGGAGTTCAAATTGGAGAAGTGTGCAGAGTGGCGAGCAGTTGACCAGTGTGTTGGAAGAATTAGAGCTGTCGTTGCAGCTTTGTGCAAGTGGGTAGTTGCTGTGCTGAGTTCAGTACCTATCCTGCTGTACTCCTCCCTGTGACCCAGCCCTACTGGAGGGTCTCTTTTCATTTACCTGCTCCTCTCCTCTTTGCTATGAACCAGTTGCTGGCTGAATGCAAAACAGGGACCAAATGAGAGGCCATTAGACTTGAGTATATTTCTCCTTTTGCCTTCACTTGGGTAGCAGTGCCCTTCTCTCTCTGGCACAGGGCTGAGGGAAAGGAGCTTTTGCTGTGGTTTTTCTAGCGTCACTGAGCTGGCAGCCTGGGGAAAGAGTTGAGTGAACAAGGTGACCACCCTGAGCACAGGGAACCTGGTGCCCTAGAATGATGGATGATCGTCACCTCTGATGCTGTGTTGTTCTTGACCTCAGGAAAGGTCTCCCTAAGATAAGAGATGTAGCAGATCAGATTTCTGGGAAATAGCAGGACAATGAGGAGTGCCCACACGTGGACTTGATGCTTTATTTTATACCAAAGAAGTTTAATGGTATCATGAAACCTGGTAAGGTGATTGCTGCAACAGCATCAAGGAAAATTCAGCTGATAGTGCATTAAAATGAAAACCACCTCATTTTAAGTGTATGCATTTTTCAGGCAATGCAAAGATTAATGTGGTTTTAGAACACAAGTAATGCCAATTGTGTTGCCATGTAGTTCATTTCCTATGGATGAGAATGTGAGAAAGGAAAACAGTGTAATTATATGTGTGTCATGTAATTCTGAAATACTTCTGCCTAGTTCTGTGTTAATTGCAGAATGAAAACTAAAATAAAATATGGAAAAACATTAATAAGCTATCACTGTGGAGCTGTGTATGGAGCTATTCAATGAACAACTTCCTTGGGTTTCATTTCGGTCTTACTGTCAATTTATTGAGACTAAGTTAGCTGTTATCTTACACCTAAGTAAGATAATAGATACTGACACGTATAAACTTGTAACTGTGGTCTGACTTGGTTAAATCTCAGATAATAGGATCTTTAAATTGAGTTAAAGTATGCCTAAAATTCTAAACATGCTCACAGGATTCCTGGGAAATAGTGGAAGACACATGATACAGTTCTGTAAGATGCTGAAAAAGTTCTAGTGTTGTGACATTTTCTACTATTTTCAGCTGTTTTTTCTGCCTTGCTCAAATTCGAGCTGTAATATACAGGAATATTACCTTCATTTTTGGATGGGTAGGGGCTATTAAAATAGAATATAAGTCAGCGTTTTAATTACTTTCTTTCCTGATGTCATTGCCTGATACTGTTTCCTAATATTTGATACAGATTTGGTTTAATAGAAAAGTGGTGTCTTATGTTGAAGGGGAGAAAAACAAGGTTGTGAGTGTGTATGCTTAGCAATTCAAGTCAATACAATTGTCCATCTAGAGAAACGGAATCCTGGGGCTGTTTTTTAAAGAGATGTTGCAGCTGCCACTTCAGTGAGAAGCATGCCTTCTCTCTATTTAAAGAAAAAAAACAAAACCAAACAACAAAATTGGTTTAATCAGTTTTAAAATTGATTTAATCTAGACTAAGAGACAGGAATAACATTTGCTCTTGCTCTTGGAATTTGTTGCTATATTTTTCATACAAAGGAGTTTTTGTTTGTAATGTTTTATCATTCTGTCCAAGCTTAGAAGCTGGCATTTCTATTTGAAGTTTTGTTCAGGAAGGACTGTAAGTATGTTTCAGGTTCATTTGATCTAAGAAAAAGTTCCTGCTCTACTTCAAAAGATGGGAGAAAAAGATGTCAGAAAAGCAGTACAGCACAGATCTCTTCCTCAGTGTTTTATCTTGCTCAAACTCCCACTGGTTGAGTTGGGCTTAGTCACTGTGCTATGTGGTTGAAGGCAGAAAGATGCCAAATGAACTCCTGGTACAATGGTCTCTGTGCTGAGAGCACTTATCTGAGCACTTAATTGCAGTAAATAGGTTGCTTAAGGTGTGAATTCAGTATTTAGAGAAGAAATATCCCCTAAGCAGGCTTGACTTCAACAAATTTTGCCGGCACAGACATTGATTTGGTTTTGGGTTGTGAATTGTTTTGGGACAGAGGAAATGGTTTAAACCACCACCACCACACCACACCCCCGCCCCCGCCACTTCTCTACTATCTGGACCACTTCTGAGCAGTTAAAAGTAAATACATAAAGGATTCTGTAATACACGGCTCCATGAACACAGTTATATCTGTGAGATACTTCTGCACTCACATATTTATCAAATCAATGCTCTTTAAATTAAAGTGGATACATTTGAACTAAGTGAATATAACTTGATTATTTCTCTTACAAAGCCAAAGCTGGCTCTTGCTGATAAGGCTGCTCTGTTAAATGGCTTGGGAGAAGTTGGTGTGTGGAGAACTGCTTAAATGGATGTAACGAGTAAGATACAGCTTGTTGTTTACAAAAGCTTCAGGAATTGGGAGGGTAGGGTGGCAGATGCAGGTAACACTGCTTTGTCACTAGATGTCTAGACCTAGACTTGTGTCTAAAAGAATGGCAATTATTGCAAATTTTAACTGTCTTCAGTGCTGAAAATGAGTAACAACTCCTGATCTACTTCTAGTGCTTGCAGTAGGTGAAATGTAATGGCAGAGAGTAACTGCTATTCTTCTCTTTTTGAATGTTGACAGCTTAGTGCCCCAAGCGAGCTTGCTTTTGAGTCAAGCAAAAGAGAAGAACTAGTAATAACACACTTGTTCATGCTTGGTGGATAGATCACTTGGTTTCCAGTTGCAAGAACCTGCCTTCTCTTTCCAAAACTAAAGCAAGCAGGTGAGGGCTTGGCTGGAGTTCTGCTCTGGCAGAGTTGATGAGCATCTCAGCATCTCGGTACTGAGAAGAAAAGGGATGGTAACTTAAACTGATTATATAGTTGAAAGCAGTTTTAGAAAGTGAGCTGAGGAAAAGAATTCTTATTTGCTTACAGTGGAGTTTTTGGGGGAAGTAGGATGTGTCTGAGCATCCAAGTGCTGTGCCTTAGCATACCACTGTAGAACTTCAGCCAGTTATATCTGTGTGTACGAGCTGATTCTTTCCTTCCATGTCAAGTGTTTTGGGTTCAGGAAGGGGTTTCTACTCCTGTGGGAGAAATGTACTGCTAGATATCATTCAGTACAAGCTGGTTGTTCCCAAAGAAACATCTGCCAGTACTTCTGGCTAGAACTTACTCAACTAGGAAGTCAAGTGAACTCTGTGACAGAGAAAACTTCTTTCAGCACTTTTGATCTTGTTCCTATTGACTGGGGTAAGCAGTGAATATTTATGTGCTCACATCATTGATTGACTTTGTCAGGAATAGATCATGGAAAGGAGTCCTTTTTATCCAGAGGAAAAGAAACCTCTTGGGCCATGGCAAAAATGCTGTAGAGTAGGGCCCGACATCTCCAGGTTCGTTACCAGAATCCAGAGTCATAACATGGCTTGTGAATGAGGCAATTGACTCAAATTTACTGATACAGAACTAGAGCATGGGCCTGAAAGCATGTAAAAAATAGACAAGATGATTATTAAGGATTAAAGCATGAGATCTCAGCTTCTGTCTTAGATTTTTGTGATACATATGTTATTTAAATAATTGGATATTGAAACCTGAGCACACAGTGGCCTGTTATGTGTTTGTGGATTCTAACAGGGTGTAGGCAACTATTGAATGAAGTGTTCCATGTCAATGCTTGTGTGAGTTCAGAGCTAAAACCCACTGTAAAAATGCATCAGGTGTAAAAGTAGCAGCTTTTATCATATTTTTGTAGAGTCTGGAGGAGGAATCATAGCGTATTTCATTATATTTGCAGTTTCTAGTTATTACCGGGAAAAACTTTTTCTCTGAAGATTTCTCCCATCTGACAGCCTTATTTCCTCCCAGTTATGTCACTTGGGTTCAGCTGTGGTGAAGAGAAGTTGCTCCTCTGCTTTCTTAACTTGTGTTTTTTTGCTGGAAGTACATTATAGTGGAATAGGAGGACTATTTATGTTGGGAAACTGTTTCCTTTTTAGAAAGATGTCAGCAAACATATTTCTGCTGCCTTGGTGCTTTCTAAAAAGTACCAGAAAAGTTAATTTGAAAGTTGGAAAAGGTTGCTAACAACTTCCTGGCAATGATATTGTACAATTGTCCTTTTTGGTTGCAGCAAGTACAAATTTAATACAAAATTACAGAGAGTGAATCGAGTTATAACTATTAGTTGTTGATAAATGTGGCAAGGAGCATGTTTCCTGGGCAGAGATTGTCCTGTTCTTTGTGCAGTGGGTAAGCAGGAGAGGGTGTGATGCTTTGTGGGCACCTAAACCTACATAATTAGATGTGTTTTGCTGTGTTGACCTCCAGAAGCCTGATGATCTCAGTGAAGCCAGGGACCCCTCATCTATTTGGCTTTGAACTGCTGTGCCATAATGCCTTTTGTTAATACATTCTATATCTAACCCCTTGCTTATGAGTACCCCAAAGGAAGAATAATAGTGTAGGAAGGCTAAGAAAAGGACTGTTGTCATTGCCAGGTTCACAGTCTGACCATACAACTACAGCAGAGAACATAAGGTTATTTTTTATGTGTTGGGGGTTTTATTCATTTCCTGTATTTCACCCTTTGGCAGAGATAGACAAGAAAAAGTTGGTTTGGATTGATGTTTTCCCTACTCTAGCTGGCATTTCATTTTTCCTCCTCCATTGTGACAGTTGTCTCAAGTGATCCACACATGAGAAGCAAGCTCTTGTTTGCCTCGACCCACAAGCTGCAGAGAAATCCCTTGAAAATGTGGGAAAACAATGTCATCATTTTTCAGCTTCTTGCAGAAAGCATTGCCCCCACCCTTTTTCTCTGCTGCCCTTTGGGATTTTCTTTCAAGAAATTGTTCTTTGTGCTTCTCATTCCCATGTCAGATTTAATGTTTAAGTTTCATAAGGAAATAGCTGTTAGTTTCATAAATGAACTTGTTCTTGAATGACTGTATTCAGTTGAGTCAAAAGTCAGTGTAGCCCAAGTGTCTTGGTCTTAGCAAAAATGCCCAATGTCATTACAGGTTTGGTGCAGCACAAGTGTGATGACTATGGTTTTACATCTTGAAGTTTATGTGCTCTGTAGGAAGAGATGAAGATTTTCCTGTGTGGTTTAGGCTACATCTACATTAGTGAGTGGTGTGATGTAAAGGAAGCAGATTTACAGAGTATGGAAGAGGACCCAGTGGTGGCCTTTACACATGTTTTGACGAGTTCTGTTTCATGCTTGCCAATGTCTGGTCCTGTGAATAGAATGACAGTGCTTTGAGCACATCTGGTTTAATCTTGCCCAAAAGGAATTAAGTTTATGTGCTCCAAGGCAGCTCTTTCATATGGACCAAGGAGCAGTAAGTGGAGATGATCAATGAATTTGCTTCAAAAGCACATTTCTAATCTGAACAAAAGCTTTAATACAGAATCTGCCCTGAAGCATTTGAAGTGACTGTTCTTTCTTTAAGACACAGGGACTGCTATAATGGCAGAAGCAATATGTTGGTTAAAAAAATGTCCTATTTGACTGCTGAGGCACTTTCTTTCTGTAATATATTGGATGTTGCTCAGGCCTTAGTGGTTTGCTTACCATTTTTCCTTAAGGTTTTTGAAATCATTATGAGAATAAAACCTTCATAAAGCCCTGTTTCTTGGTTTTTAAGATTAAAAATGATACAGAAAAACTAAAATGGTAGATTTAAAAACCAAACCAAAACAAAAAATGCCCAAACCAGGCAGAATTACTTGCCTGTGGAGTGACTTGCTCTTTGTCTTTCGAATCAGCCTACGTGTCTGGATATGTAAAATGGAATGAGAAAATTCCTTGCTGCAGGCCTTAAAAATGAAGCAAGGTAGCAGAGCACTAGGAGAAAAAAATGGTTCATTCCAGTGTATTTGTACCAGACTAAAATGTGGTGATCTCTATTAGAATTCCTCTACAACAAAAAAGTCATTCACTTTTTTTTCCCCCTCAGCTATAAAGCTGTTGAAATACAAGGTTTGGACAGCAAATGTTTTGGGGGAAAGAAGGTTTTGCAGCACAAGGAGTCCTTTTTGAGATGTTGGACATGCTTTTCTTATCAAGTTCTTTGATAAAAGTAGTTTTTATGCCATCTACAAAACAGTGAATCTGTTCAGTGTTTAATTTCTGGCTTATTCTACATAGGCAAATAGTTTAATCCCTTTACTTCCACTTCTTTAAAATGGTTTTCCTTAAACAAATTTTAACCTTAAAACAATTTTCCTTCCTTTCCTTCCTCTTATCTTTGTTCCAGATATTGGTATGCTGAGGCAGGTAGTAGTGAAAATCAACTGCAAAATGATCCATTTCTTTTCCAGCACGTGGGGAGTGTGCTGAGGCTCCGTTACTGCAGGATGGATAATCAGTGATTCCTTCTTCAAAACACTGAATTGGCACGTTTGTGTCAGCAGGCACCCCTACTCCCTCAGGGCCTACATAGGATAGCTTTTGTAGCTATTTAATATATCTTATACCTTCTGTACTCTGCAAATCTGATGGAATAATCAAGAATAACACACCAATTTAAAGATGGTACCAATAATAATGAAAGTCATAGCTGTGACTTGACAGGGCTAAGGGATTGTGTTGCAAGCATATTGGAAACTACTGTTAGCGAGTGTGATAGAATACATTCATATTCTGTACATAACATTTAACCTACACAAATTCTGTCACTGAGCTGAGTCAGGCAACAAAGTTATTTTTAAAAGTTGCAGCAACATCTGTTATTTTTCATGTTTCATGTTGATTAAGTTGCAGTTTCTCAAAGTAAGGAAACTTTTAAATTGGAAAACAGTCTCAAATAATGACCATCATGTTTAATCTGGCTTCTTGGTAAAGGAATAATGTTCACATTTCAATCAAGTTACAGTTTCCAGTTTTATGAATTACTAATTGCAAACATGAGAATATCACTTTGTTTTCCAGATTCAGATGTTCAAAAGTCTACATTTCTATATTTATAGCTTCTTTTTCCATATCTACTCCTTGTTACCACACTGAATATTTTCCATGTGATTAAGACTTGGAATTTTTATTTTGTGGCATTTTTATTAGATACTTAATAAAGCTTTTGGGCTGTGTAATGAATGTTTCCAAAGTAATCTGTGGCTTCATGAAATGCCTAGCTGCAAACACTTAGTAATAAGTACATCCTATTAAGTTTTTTTCCTAACCTACATTTTAATTCATTACAAACCTTTTGAAGAATTTGATTTGCTCAGAATTTATTGTTTAGTTCTGTTCAAAGTAAAAGCAAAACCCAGAATCATGAGGAATTTAATGTAATTGCAGAAATGGTTTTCATGCAAAAGGCTGTTATAGTTGTGGATCACGAGTTAAAGTAATGGAAAGATAAGACATGATCAGACTTTGTCAGTTGATTTAATAACAAAATAGGCAGAAGGTTAAAAAGAAAACCCAACAAACCCAGAACACACCAAAAGAACAACTAAACTCCCAATAAACTTCAACTCAAACCAACAACGAAACTACAGCCACATCCTGGGGACAGAAGCTGTTGTCATTCCTGTCTTAATTAATTGCAGTTGGTGTGTGTGGCTCAATCAAGTGCTTTATGGCCTGGATTTGAGAGTAGAAATTGACACAGAGGAACCATATCCAAGGTGAAACTGATTTTACCACAGTGAAGTAGAAGGATTCATGTGATCAGATGGTGCCAATACAATTTAGCTGGGAGAAAGAGAATTCATTATGCTCTAGATTTGATTATGTGTGCCCTGATGGTACTCCTAAAGGGCAGAAGTACCAGGTGAGCCTGTGCTGCTGAGGTTTGTTTAGGCTGTGCAGTAGCCATGGCTCCAGCGTTACTGCTGTGTGTCCCTTTGCCAGAAATATTACATCTTTGCCAAGCAGAAGTCTGGTTTGAAAGGATTGTTGAAGGATAGGAAAAGATTTTTAGACTAGCTCTTAGTCTTTGCAAGTCAATCTTGAGTTATGAACAGCTGAGTTTGAACTTGTAAGATATCATTTGCTACTCTTGGAATTACTGGGGTCACAGAATCATACAGAATCACCCAATCTGTGTCAGCTACTCCACTATAATTAGGAAGTAGCTTCAACCTTCATCATGGGACAGGCTTCTTCAGTGTTAATCACAATACTGGAGCATCTCAGCTACTGCAGACAGGCTGAAGTGCTGCAGGTTCATTCCTCACTCCAGTATGGTTCATCCATTGTTCCTTAGGAAAACCGTGTCTTAACTGACTCAGTTCCACGGTACTTCAAAGCATCTTCTATCTTTCTGCAGTTAAAACATTTCATCATGGGAACCCACACTTCTTTGCTTCTGCCACAAGTTACTTTCAAGAGGATTTGCAGGTTAATTAACTTCTTTATGTATTGGTTACTTAGTCTGTAAAAGGCAGTATGAGTTCATAAACAGTGTGGAGGTGGTCAGATAGTATCATAGTGTCATTACTCCTGACATTCATCTGAGGTTTAGTTTTATTCTGCCTCACCCTGCTCTGTCTTTGTAAATGCTGCAGGTGGGGCTGCTGGGAGTTAAGTAGGAGGGGTCTGCAAGTTCTATGTTGTAGAGTCTCATTAATTGTTCTAATGAAGCAAGAGCCAAAGCCCTAGTATCTGGAGGTCTTTTGCAAGACAGTAAAATAACAACAGAGGTAACTTCAGCATGTCTGGCACAACTGTTTCTAATCCTTAAGTGACCCTTTCAAGAAATAATACAGGGTTTAATGTTTAGGTAGGTTGAATTTCAAAACTGGAGATTAATTTGTGTGTGTAAGAAGTTTTAAATATTGTATCTATTGAACTCTTTGTTGGTAAACTGCAGTGAGATTTTTCAGGTCTATCAAAAGAGGAGAAATCTTGTTCATTCTTACAGAAATCATTCTGAATATACATATTCTACAGCAGTGCTGTTCATTCTTCATGTCTAGCTTTTGGAGAACTTGTAGGCTGGATTAGTTGATTTAATTACTAGTGTAGAGTTGGTTGGTTTATTGAGAAACAGGAAAGATCTGCCATTATTTCTGTTGTTGAATAGAATACCATCATGCTTGTGTTTACTGGCTCTGAATTGGGAGTGAGGCATTTAGATTTGCATAATGGTATACTGTACTTGAGTTAGGGACTGTCCTCTTAAACTGTTGCTTGTACAAATAATTCTGTTGGTCAGCCCCTGAAACAGGGTAAGGAACTGCTTGTGGGAGTGCTGCAGGAGTTTCAATAGCTGGAAGGGAGGAAACGATGCAGCATTCCCAGGATATGTACATTATCACAGACTGAGAGGAATGAGCTGGTCTGCTGAGCTCATCACCTTTTGTCTTTGATCTGTATTTACCATAAAATACAGTTTTCCTTTGTCTCTGGCATCTACTTGTTCTGTTCTAAATAACAAATAAAATAAAATAAAATTGAAAGGTTACAGTACATCTGACTGTTTGCTCAGAGTACAGGCACCATATTTCAGATTTCATCCATAGGTAGAATAAGGGGGACCAGCAGTTTTCCATTTGGATATATCTTCACTTGGAGATATCCAAGTAGTAGATGCTCTCTACTTAGTTATGTAGTTGTGGGCAGCTTCAGTTAATGCTTGGGATTGTCACTAAAGCAACTGAATAGCTTCTTTTTCTTCCATGGTATGCCCTGTACATATACAGTGATTTAATGTAGCTTCTCGAATATTTTGAAATTGCTTCTGCTAGTTATAACTTAGATACTACTGGAGAGCACAGTTTTCAGTTTATCAGGAATAAAATCGAGAAGCTCTGTTAATTATTTGACTTAGTATCCATTAACATGTTCAAGTGACTTTTAACTCTTGACTTTTTTCGCCTTTAAACCAGTATTAATTTTTAGGCATGTTCTCTTTTAAACATTCCTTTTTTATGCATGGCTTTGGAACATAATTTGCTGTCTGCATCTGAAGAACAAATTATAATTCTTTGACTACTTTATAAATCTACTGGTGAAGCTTATACTGAAGTGGCTACAGTCTGATTAAATATATATATATGTATACACATACATTGAATGCATTGTGCATTACTGTCTGCATGTTTTCCTTATAAAGCATTATTCTCTTTTCAATTTTGTTTTGCAACTTTTCTGTCTGCCAAGAGGCTGTTTGAAAAAATCTTTAGGAAAGAGGCGATAAATATGTAATTACAAAACAAATCACAGGCTCTCAGTCCCTTAGAAAGGAGCAAGCACTTGTAAGATGGTTCTTTGTAGAGGAAATTCATCTGTAACAGTTAATCACTTTGATTACCTGGAGGTTAGAAAAAAACCAGTCTTTTTTAATTTCCCTATTATATAAACCCCTTAAACAGTTTCACATGCTACTGAAGATTTTCCTTTTTATGTAAGTACTGTAATGGCAGATGTTGAAGACAACTGGAGAAGGTTTGAAGTTTAAAACCCAGAGTCTCTGCAATGTAAGCACAATAGACATATACCTTTTAGTTAGGACTGTAGGGTTGTTTCACCTCTACATAGTGGTTGTGGAAAGGTGTGTATACTGCTCAACTCCTTTGTAGAGGCATAAAAACTGAAAGACAGCAGTTTGTTTAAACCTTATTGATTCATTTTTTTTCTGTAATTCAGATGGATGTGCAAACCTCACATAAATACAAGGCAGACTAAAGGCCTGGCTGTTGTAATACAAGCAGTAAATCTGCTGTTGCCAGGCTTTTCCACAAGAGGAAGATGCAATTATTGCGATGTTTACTACAGAAGAGAGCAGAAATGATACAGAAATGTTCACATGTGCTTAAAAGAAGAAATAGCTTCTCTTGATTTTTTTCACTCTCTTTACACTACATATGCTTCATTCAGAGCCTTTCAATCCAGCCTTAGTTTTCTGGACAAGATGCTAAATACTGTAAAGTGAGGATTTGTGGCTCTCCAGGTGTTTAGCACACTCAGTATGAGAGTAACTTCTAAAAATAAATTGTTTACTTCAGTTCTGCATCTGAGTACTTCAAGCCGTTGCTTGCTTGGCTTTTCCTTGAGCTCCTGCTGCATGTCTGAAAATAGATGAAAAATAAGTTACTTCACATTTTCATCAATCATAATTTGAACAGAATGCTTCTGTTTGAAGGTGATGTTTTATGACTCTTGAGAATTAAGCTGTCAATCAGAATTTGACTGTTTCCTTTGTGAGGACCTCAGATGGTAAAAAACCCTGCAGTTCTGTATTTCTTTGATACAAAAATGTGTTTAAGTGCCCATATTTGTGGATTTGGTAAATGGCTAATTCTCTGAATTTTATTTCAGCTTTACTTTTGGAAGCTCAGTCAACGCCGTTTCAAATAACTCCTTCAACCATGGCAAATATTGTGAAAGGCCTGTATACACTACGACCAGGTAAAGAGATTTCTAGGAACCTCTTGTACTGTGGTGGTGCTACCTCTTCCTCAATACATATGCAGTCACTATTTAAAGCACATTGTGTACATATGCAGTCACTATCTAAAGCACAAAGGCGTTGTGTTTGGTCCATCAGAATGCTTAATCCTGCTACGTGAGGGTCCTGGTTCTGGCTTTTTATGTTGATGATTTGGTTATTTCTTTTTAATCCCCTGTGTTCCAGGGGATCGAGGGAACTAGAAGCCTTGGTGCCAGGGAAGGTTATGGAGATCAGTGCAATCACACAGCTCACGTGGGACAACCAGGTGATCAGGCCCAGTCAGCATGGGTTTATGAAAGGCAGGTCCTGCTTGACCAACCCGATGTCCCTCTATGACAAGGTGACCTGCTTAGTGGATGAGGGAAAGGCTGTGGATGTTTCTTACCTTTTAGTAAAGCCTTCAGCATCATTTCCCCCAGCATCCTCTGGAGAAAATGTCTGCCTTGGACAGACCTACTCTGAGATGGATGGAAAGCTGTCTGGATGGCTGGGCCCAGAGAGTTGTGGGGAGTGGATTTGAATCCAGTTGTTGACTGGTCACCAGTGGTGTTCGCCAGGGCTCAGCGCTGGGGCCTGTTCTGTGTAATACCTTTGTCAATGATCTGGACGAGCGGATCAAGTGCACCCTCAGTCAGTTTGCAGGTGACACCAAGTTAGGCAGTAGTGTTGATTTGTGTGAGGGCAGGAAGGCTCCTCAGAGGGCCCTGGCCCAGTTGAAATGATGGGCTGAGGCCAATTTTGAGGTTCAACAAGGTCAAGTGCCAGGTCCTGCCACTGGGCTGCGGCAACCCAAGGAATGATACAGCAGCTGGAAAGCTGCTAGAAGGAAAGTTGGGGCTGTTGGCTGGCAGCAACTGAACATGAGCCAGCAGCATTCCCATGTGGTCCGGTGGCATCCTAGCTTGTATCAGCAATAATGTGGCAGCGGGAGCAGGGAGTGATTGTCCCCTGGTACTTGGTAATGGCAAGTCTGCATTGTAACTACTCTGTTCGTGGTTGTCAAGCTCTGGCACAGGCTGCCCAGGAAGGTGGTGGAGTCACCGTGCCTGGATGTATTCAAAAGCCATATAGGTGAGGTGCTGATGGACATTGTTTAGCGGTAGCTGTGGCAGTGCTGGGTTAATGTTTGGATTCCAATCTTAAAGGTCTTTTCCAACCTAAACAAGTCTATGATGAGGGAGGTTAGGACATTGTTCTGTAAACCACCTGCACACTAGTAATGATTATTTAATGAGTTTGCTGATTCAAGTGAACACTGTTGAAGCTTGGCATCAGCCAAGTAAATGCATGTGGGAGTTAGATCTAAGACTTGTCAAGTGCCTTAGTGAATATATTCAAAAGCATAATCTTTTTCCAAGGAAAGATGAAATTTAAGTTAACTGCTACAATCTCTAGAAAGTCTGGCTTCAGATGTACTTGTTCTCTCAGAACTCCTTACACTGTTGCTATTAACCCAGTTTCCATCCTTTCCTTGGTCTTCTGTCTTTTTTTATCAGCCTGGGAGCAGCTCTAAGATAGACTGTCTTGCTCTTCTAAGGAAGGTAGTGTTCATTGTAATGAAATTAACTCCCATTTCTATCCTGAAGCTGAACTAACATTCATATTGCATAATGAACATTTAAAAAGTGTTAATCTAAGCTTTGGGAGATCATTGAACAAATTATGTTAATTCATTTGAAATGGGTGATGGAGAAGCAGAGTGGTATGGGGCTATTACTGTATTATTAAGAGATGTAAGTTATGTGAGTGAAGTGTTGCAAACAATTTGATTATCATGGTGAGTTTGCTGATCCTCAGTGCCTGTCCTTGAGAGCGTCCAGAGACTCAGCAGGTCCTGTGAGATGCAGGGAGAACTGAATTTCAATTTGAAGATGAGGTTGATGACCAATTAAAAGTAATAATTCCCTTATCTACATGTAAACATCTCATTTTCACAGTCAGATTCTTTGTTCTGCTTTAAGACTTGGTTTCTGTGGATTTGGGGGATAGTTTTGGGATTTTGTGTTGTGGATTTTTTTTAAAATTCCAGATCCTAAAATGTATTTAAAATGTCACTTTGCTCTGTTTGTCAAGTGGTAAAGTTTTCACAAAAGATCTCTTCCTCTTGTTTTGTTGTTGCTTTCCCTCTTCCTGCAGAATGGGTACAGATGGCACCAGCTTTATTTTCTAAATTCATCCCAAATATTCTACCCCCTGCTGTGGAATCTGAGCTTCAGGAATATGCTGCTCAAGACCAGAAACTTCAAAGAGAGCTCATGCAGAATGGATTTACTAGGTAATAGTTACAAGTCTTTAGTAGTGATTGTGCTGAACAGTGCTGAAATGGTAAAAAAAAGTTACACCTGAAAGTACTGAAGAGATAAGAGTTAATAAATAACCTTCATAAGTCAGTGTCTGAAATATGGCCTTATTGTCCACACACCTTCAGCACTACCAGCCCTGCAGATGGTACCAAAAAGTAGGTGATGGGAACTCTTGAAATATTTTTGTGAAACAGATGGTCTTCAGTTCACGCATTTCTGTGTTTTGAACAACATCATGCTCTTCCTCAGGCTTTACTTCGGCGATTTATTTCCTATAAGATGATTTTTATTTCATCATGCTTCTGAAAATGTCAGTTGATGACTTCCCCTTATTCCACTTTCAGAGCTGTTTGTACAGATAAGGTGTTTATTTAAAATAGTTATTTCTCTTTTGAGGATTGAGTTGGTGGAGGGAAGAACAAACAGCAAAAGAGACAGTGGGAATTTTTCAGCACCTGTATTGTTTGCTCTGGGCTCTGCTTGTTGCTCTCTGCTTCTCTGTTCAACTGCTTAGACAGAAGCACAGTTGTTTATCACTTTTGCAGTAGTCTGATCTAACCAAGATCAGGTTGGGGAAGCTGTTGTGCTGTCTTCCCAAGAGGATTGTTTCTGCTTGAAGAGAATATCTTTCCTATTACCTGTGCAATGCTCAGCATCTGGTGTTGTAGTTTGAACACCCACTAACTGTAGGTATGTTTAGTGTTAGATGTACTCCTGGATTTCATACTCTCTTGTAGTTTTACTTCAAGATTATCTCTCTCTTAAATCTTGGCAAATTATTGAGTGTCAAACCTCTACTACTGACCCAAATGCAAATGGTACAGCAGACCTGCTCCTTGTAAGGCTTTCTGTTGAGGGAGAAGATTTTTTCATAGGTATGCATGAATTAAGACTAAAAAACAAAGCCACAAGAGTTTGGGCTGAGAAAAGCGTGCATTTGGCCCGAGAAACAGGAGTTTGAGTCTTTGAAGCTGAGTAGGAATATAACATGGACAGAAGAATGTGTAGCGCACATAACAAAAGAAGGAACATTTGAGTTCTTCCTAATTTTCAATCTTACTAATTCTGTGGGTGGCATATAATGGTTCTGCTTATAACTGCATTTCACTAGTTTCACACTTCACAGAGAATTAAACATGCAGTTTCAAGTTGTAACAGTCAATATCCACAAAAACAATTGGTTTCAAAAACATTTTTCCCTGAGTACTTGAAAATGACACAGGCTTGTCAGCTTGGCTGGGAAGTTCTTTGGTACCGAGAGGAGGATACTGTAAAAGGGGCTAGGAAGGGTAGCAGGAAGGATGCTGGCCATTGCAAAGGCTAAATGTCTCTGGTGCTCTCTTGTTAAAGACTTAATGGGGTCCCTCAAATATATTTCAACAACTCCTGTTATACGGAAAGTGCTAGCAGTGGCATTAATGTAAATCCATAGGAAACTGTTTGTGTCCTGTGTGCTAGGTGAGGACAAGGAAGAGATAGGGCTTGAGAATAGTCATATGAAGAGGAACTACATAAAGGTTTCTTTCACAGAGTTTATAGAGTCTAATTTCAAAGTGTTCCTTTTGCATTTAGCTTTCTGCCATGCGGGATCTTCTGGGTCCTGCACTTGTGAAGAGTTCTGGGATGCCTTGTAGGTTCAGCAAACTGGCCCACCTGAGCTCATGCTTTTGTACAACTGCAGTTTCTGTGGAGCTTGCTCTCAATTTAATGAATAAAAATGTAAAATGAAACTTTGCAGTGGAATAACTGATGACATTTACTCTGCAATGAATGTGTTTTGCACAGCATGTTTGATGTCAGGGAGTCAGTGCAGTCTGGTAAACATGGAGCTTATATAATGTGCTGAGTTAAATAAAACTGAAGAGCGGATAATTGCTACATGGCATTTTGCAGTGGTGTTTGCATTTTGCCTTGAAATGTATTTCAAGGTACTTCTTGTGTTATGAACATAGGTTATATCTATTTATAATTTCCCAGAGTTGTCTCGGGGCTATATTCCTATAGATATATATATATTTATATGAATGAAAAGAGTTGTTTTTTACTAAGCAATGTGCTTAGTCAGTTCTCTTCTGGGTTTGTATGAAGTGTCATGTGTTCTCCTCTAACTGCCCTCTAAAATGGTGATGTCTTTGCTCCTTCATTTCCTACAACAATAACCATGAGGAGCACAGCACAGTGGGATGCCTTCAGCAGTGTTAATGGCATGTCAGCTTCTAGGTGAAATAGTCAGCTCATCAAGACTGCTAAACACTATTGCTGCAGAAAGTGGGAACACAAGACAGTTGCTTGGTGATATTTCTTCTGTGAAAGACCTTAATCAAGGCCTACACAGCAGGTCCATCATCTTAAGAGCGGTTTCAGGGAAGAACACTTTGTATTATAAGAAAAAAACCCCCAATTTCTAACAACTTCCAGCAGATAGATGTGATTAAAACCACTGTGATGAAAATATATTGGAATCTCTCTTCCTTATGTAACAGTGTCAATAATGTATCTGTCATTACAAGGAACTTGTGAAGCAACAAGATTTTTCAGCTTTAATAGTTTATGTGCTCAAGAACAAAAAGCAATAAGTGTTTTCCAAACAGATGGGAATTTGACTGTAGGTTTTCAGGAGCAGTGATGTCAGCTGGCTCTTATACAACTTTCATTGTTCATTTAAATCTTCTGCTGGAAGAGAGTGCTGTTAGCTCAGACTTGCTTAGAGTCTGATTTTCAGTAACCTTTGGAAAACCTTTTTGAACTGATAGATGCAGAGTTTGTCCACATAGTTAGAAAAGGTTTGGTTGAGGAATTTGAATTAAGGAAAACAGTGGATCCATTTTCCTGGTTTTCATATTGCAAAAAAAGTATCCTGTAAATCAAACCTACTATCTGAAACAAATAGATGAGCTAATTAAATCTATTAAATATAGCTTATACTTTCTTAAATTGAGAATCCAGCAGTCATGTGTTAGTCTGTCAAAACTGATGATTGTGCTGAGATGTTGCACTTGCTGTTTTTGCTTTTTTAAAATCATAGAAGGGTTTGAGTTGGTAGGGATCTTTAAAGGCCATCTAGTTCACCTGCCCTGCAGTGAGCAGGGACATCTTCATGGTTCAGGTCGTCATGAAAATACCTTTCTTCTTCTTTCCTAGAGGTGACCAGTCACGCAAGAGAGCTGGAGAAGAGTTAACTTACAGTAAGTATGCTCTAACCCTGCCCTCCAGTGCTGCAGTCCTTGACAAGGTCCTTGAAACAGTCCACTACTGCGATGGATTTCTAGGTTCTTTGGAGTGGTGAGGTGTCAGAGGCTGCATCTCCACGTGTAGAAAGTTGTCTGCAAGCGTAACTCTGACCATTCTTAGTAATGCTACAGAGTTCTTGGATTTAGAGCCTGGTTAACGGTGCTATAATCCCACTGCCACTTGTAAGGTAGTAAGGTGTCCTAGCTACCAAAACCAAGAGACTTCCACTTCATTTAAGTGGAAAGTGAGATCTTGAGGAAAAAGGATGTAGTTGTGCCAAGTCTCAGCCTGGTCAGGATACTTGAAACAAGCAATGGAATGATGAGCCAGTCCACCTCTGATATGTCACCTGCTGATGCTGTGTATTTCTGTCTGTGGACAGAATGGAGAGCTTGAAGGACTTGTGCTTTTCTGCTTTGAACCCTCAATTATGTCTCTAATACAGACCAGGATCTGCTTGCCTTGAGATACTGAAGACAATTGTTTGGCTACAAATGTTTGAGTCATGCAGCAGGGAAGTTCTCTTGCCTTTATAGATGAAATCTCTTGCTGCATGTTTAAATGTGAGGTTTTTGATTTTGCTCCCTTAATTTCCCTTGTATAGATGGAGAGAATCCAATGCATTCTTAGGATTGAACTAACAGGTCTTGATTGTCATTAATTAGCATTGGGGATTGGCAAATAGTATCTCTTCTGGCACTGTTGCTAACTGCAGTTCATTTTATTACGTTATTTCCACCAAGTTTTCTCCTGTACTTTCAGCTGAGTATGTTCACTTTATTTCGTTCCATAAAATGTCACACAGTTTTATGATGAGCTCTTCCTACAGCCTGAAATGGTTGAATGGGATGTTTGTGTGGTGTATCAGCTTCTGGTTAAGCCCTTTCGCAGATAGTGCTGGGTTTGGGGCTCTTGGGGAAAGTGGAGCAAAGGGCATAAGGTGGAAGTTTAATATTAGAGAATTTCCTGAACTTTTTGTATCATTTCAGATGGCTCATCAGCGTGTGCAAGCTCCAGAGGGTACAGATAGTGAACATACTGGATCACCTTCTATTCCTAGCCAGAACAGACACTGGAGAAGCACCGGCGGTATCCGGAGCCTCCTTTGGCAACTGCTGATACTTCAGCTCTGACACGAACTATGCCTCAAAGAAGAGTTTTGGACTTTCTTCTTTATCTAATAAAATGTCAGTTGCTGCTACAGTTGGGACAACTTTGAAAGACTTGAGCTTAACAAGTTCACGTTGTGCGATCTTTGTGAGAAAGGAATGCACCTTGACAAACAATCCTTTCCAAGTGGAGATGGGCAGCCAAAATCAGCAGCTTCCAAAAGCATTAGAATGGAAGAACCTATTTTGCACTCTTTTTCTTAACGTTAAGGACATTCTTAAAACTAGTTTAACACATCAGTGTATTAGTTTTTAAAACTTCAAGGTATTTTCTGGAGCTTTTACTTAAATAATAAGAATAAAGTTTCGTTATTTTGCAGTATTTGTTCATTAGTTTAAAAATTGTCACCTTTTTAAGAGTTGGTCCCTTAGAAATGTGTCGTCTGTCAGGGAGTTCTAAATGCTGGGGTTTTTTCTTTGTTCTTTTTGTTTTGTGACTTTGGTATTTGGAAATCTTGTTTTCCTATGTGTTTGTACTCTGTGCCTTCAGCTTGTGCACTTTGCGACTTTACACACCGTATTTTGTTACTGCAAAATGTGTTCTCGAGGAAAAAACTTGATGTGAACAAACATGCTGCAAAGTTGCACTTTTCTCTTGAATTAATGGGAGGTGAAATTAAGGAGGAAGGAAGAAAAGTTGAACCTGTCACCATTACTAATCGTGACTTGGACTAGTCTGTTCCCATTTATTTTTCCGTATGTGTTAGTGTTTAATGCTGGGACCAACTCTTGTAGAACCCCTCTCATTGACTTTTGGCTTCCAGAATTGCAATAGATTGAGATGTGAATTCCAGACTGAATGAATACTGAGATGTGTTTTATGCTGTGCTATGTTAGAAACATTGTGGGCAAAATGCTCCAGTCTAGTAGGTCTGCAAAGTGCATCTCCCATCAGCACAGAGCAGATTTGCTCCTGGTTGGTCCACAAACAATGGTACCTGTCCAAGGTCACTTGGCGGCTCCTGTTCAGGGATGTGATGGGGGTGTGATAGTGGATGTAGTCAGAATCGAGGAGTTGAGAAGTGGTGTATCTCCAGCTGAGCCCAGTTCCAGGAGATGTGCATATAAATCCCAATGATTGTGACATGAGTTTTAATGAGTAGGATGACTAATACAGTTCTTTTTTGAGGGGAAAAAACATACTTGAAAAAGCAGTTTGACTGCAGGTTTGGGTTGGTTTTATTCCTATGGACTTGATATCACCTTGAGTTGGGAAGAGAAATGAGTTGGTAATATAAAATCTTCCTGAAGTGAAACAAAGGGTTGTTCAGTTTTGTCTTGCATAACATAAAAATCCAAACCACCAACACACAAAAACCAAACAGCTCACCCCCTTTTTGCTTGCAAGAATTCATCACAAAATACAGGGAAAGGTAAAAGACCAGATGCGGCAGGGACAAAGTTTCTTTTTTGTTTGTATCCAGGCTCCATGTTACTGAATTTAATTCTGTCAGTTTTACATCAGCCACTTCAGCAATGCCCTTAGTTTGAGAGGGAGGGGGGAATAAGAAGGAGGGAAGACACTGCTGTGATTGGCAGATTCAAGTCATTTACCTCTCTATTTCTTTGCATATTTGCAAAGCCTATTTAATTTTGAGGACGTTTCCCTCTCAACGTTAAAAATGAATGCTTTTAGCACTCTGTGTCCTGTGTAGAGCAGTGCTAGTCATCTGATCTCATCCTCGGTAGTGGAAGAACAAATCACTCTGAGTAGGGACTTTTGACAGCGTTTGCTTCAACTTTGCTGCCAGCTATTTAAACTGAAGCAGGGTTAGGTACAAACAGGGAGCTTGAACATTTTGCTGTAGGATGCGGTGGAGAAGTTAATGAAAACTAACAGGGAACACAAATCATCTACCAGCGTCCAGATTTTTCTGTTTTGGCTTGCAACAAAAATAAACCGTCTTTGATAGTGTTCTTAGCTTTAAAAATCACTGCTGAAATGACTGTTTTCTTGAGCTAAGAGTAGATTTATTAACTGAACTCAGTTCAAGTTTGTTTACAACTTCATTACCATTCTAGTTCACGTGATACAAGAACCAAGCTCTGTCATCTTTGTCAAGTGCTCACAGGGTTTTCTTTCAGTTCTTAAAGTGGCTTTACCTGTGCAAGTTTGTAAATAACATGTATTGGTTTTGCTTCATGTTTGAGGCAAGGGTTTCACATCTGTTTTACGTTGCATTATGTTTGGGACATAACTTCCAAGAACAATAATTCCATCACAAGGTGTAAAACATTCGTGCCAGTGTGGTTCAGTTCATATGCACTGAGTAGTGCTTGGATGCTTCTCAGTCTTGTGTAGCATTCTCATGTAGCCACCACACTGAGAAATCTGTTTGTTAAGCACTATGTTATGTTGTAAATTTGGCATTTTATTAACATAATGCTGACATTGTTGATCTGTTGCAGACATTATCATTGTGACCGAGCATGAAACAGAATACACTGTACTATGCTAAATTATTTTTCTTTCTCTGTAAAGGTGCATTTTACTTACAAGTCAAACTAACTCGGCCAACTGGAGCACTGGGACTGTAAAGCCACCATTCCCCACAGCATGGTCCTAACTGTAGTATTTAGTTTAGCCAACTAATTGGTGGTGAATTCATTGCATCTGTAGCTGACTCTGTTAAAGAGATGAAGCAGTAAAACTGGTTATACAATAGGTGTCCACTTTATTATACAATAGGTTGCACTGGGTGGCCCTGCCAGACTTGCTACATTAAAATATTTTTAGAGTAATTTCACTTTGTGATTTGGGGAAGATGAAAGATTTAATGTCTGACAGCTGGAATGGGAGGCAGCTGGCAATATCTAGGCAAGATGGTCTTTGATACAAACGATGAAGGGAAGGGGGGGTCTAGCTAGGTAGTACCTAATTCTTCTACAGTTGGATCTCCTTTCTGCAGTTATTGGGGAAGTGTTTGTGGATGAATAATTTGAAGCAAAACTTTGACTCCTGTTTTTTTGTTTGATGGAAATATGATCAGCCCCATTCAACTCTCTTACTTTTTCCCCTACGTGATTGTTTACTTTCTACAGGTTAAAAAAAAACCGACAAAGGCCATGTTCTGACTGACTGAAAAATGTTTCTGGTGTATACTATGGCGACCCTAGTGAAAGGACTATGCTGTAGAACTACAGAATAAAAACCAACTGCTTGAATTTGACTCCTGTTTTCAACCCAGCACCAGCAGACAGAAAACAAATGCCTTGATATGCACCAGCTGGCCGCAGGGCACTTAGTTCATCTCACAGGGGCGACCTTGAGGATCACATGAGTTAACCACAACCAAAAGATGCAGCTAGGGAGGAATAGTCACTGCTGGGATTGTGTACTTGCCTTTCTGCTCTACTGGGACTGTGATAACATGGGGATGGTCACCATGCTGATGCCACTGTAGCTGAAAATTCCTTTTCTTCAGAGGTATTTTCTACAACTAATTAAATTCACAGCTGAATACTGTAAAGAAGTGAATTTGCTTGCATTAGGAGTGTGTGCTTTGCTGCCTTGAAGAGTCCCTTCGCTGCTCATAGATTTCCATTAGAAGCCTTGAAATGTACATTAAATATAGTTGCATCTTTGGGGAGGTGTTGCAAGGTCTCTCTGCTGCAAACTGTGCTCTCAACAGTGTTTTTGCCAAGCAGCAAAAATACAGATGGTCAGGCTTTCTGTGTTGCCCTTTCTCTGCCCTGGGGTCTGCAGTTTGCACACATGTGCTTTGCTGGTATGAGGTATAGCCTTCTGTGTGCTGGGTGGAAAGGTGCAGGTGAGTATAGCACATACACATGCACATTCTCAGCATATGGAGTTACATCTTCATCTGTAACTTTTAATGACTTTTGTGAAAGGAAATGAAAGTCTTGGTCTGATTCTGTCTTTTATTTCTAGTAAGAGGAGAATTTGCAACTAGAGCCTTGATCTTTCCTTTTGGAGCTTTTAGGGGAATACTGTCTGGCTTTTAGAGGAGAGGGATCTTTCCTCTAAGGAAGAGGACTGTGGATGTTCTGTCTCTGATTTTGGCCTGCTAGTCTCCAAGGCAACTTGATGCAAGACAATCAATCCTATTGAGTGCACTATGCTTATAGTACTGCAAGACACCAATTGTGGGTTTCATCTGGGATATACAGGGATCTTTTCAGCAGGGTCACAAACTTCAGGTGTTGGTAGTCACAGAAGGTGTGAACCAGGGGTGGACTTTACTCACTGTAGCATGAATTGGTGTGATACTGGCTCAACAAGGTAGATTTATACCCATAGTGCCTGTTAACAAAAAAGGTTGGAAAACCTAAATTTCATGTTTATCAGCACTGGGATGCACCAGCTTTGATTGGGCAGCAGAATCTCATGTGAGGGGGAAATGTCACCCTGTCAGGAGGTGCAGAGGATCAGTTACTGCATTAGCAAGCAAGCTTGCTGTTTTGGCCTTGTTCGAAAGCTCCTTTACAAAGTGCTTTGTACTTTTCTAGAGGGAGTGGAAGGACTAAACCTCTATATCTTGACCTTACTGGAATGACTGGTTTAAGGGGCTTCCAAAATTTCATAGGCAGTAAGTACTCAGAAATCTCTTCTGGCTGTTGCTCTCTGTTGTTGAGATGCTCCAGATACACTCGCGTAATGTTCTTCTGCTAACTGATGCAATTAGCACAGAACAGGAAAGCTGACTCCCTTAATGATGACAACAGAATGAATTTACTAATAGCACTTACTGTTTTTCAACTTACCATCCCTTAAGAAAAACACCTGCATTTTCTGGGATGACCTGGGTCATCACCGGTTCCTACTAAAGTCCAGGAGGTAATTTATTCATTACCAGCATTTACCATCTATCAGCAAATTGATCGATTTTGTATGGAGAACAGTTTATAAATGAGTATCTTGGGATGGCTGGTAGATGTTACCCTGTGGATGGGGTGTATTGCCAGGGTAAGAGCCACATGTTCAGACTACAAACGTGTGTGGAGGCCCAAAGCTGCTGTGGAAGAACTGAGGAGGTCCATCTGGTTAGGTTCCTGTGCTGTCCTACAGAAGCATATAGTGACCGTGAGGTGAATTGTGCTGTGAGCTCAAAAAGTCTCTACACCAGCAATTGCCATGGGATGGCTGATGGGCTGCAGGTTTGCATCTTGTCTTCCCTGTAAGTAACCTGTCAGGAGCGGCTGAGCAGTGACATTTGACTCGAATTTGGAATGGGTCGAGGCGTGAAACCTTAACATTACCAGTTCATTAAGGAGCCTAATGTAAAGTTCTTGTAGGGTCAAACGTGAAGCAAAAGGTTTCTCCAGCAGGTACCAAGTGGCACTAAATGGATATACATTCCAAATTTCCTCTTTTGGGTCTCTATGGCCAGCCATGGCCTGCTGGTACTTGGAACCCGTCTCAGAGAAACTGGAAGCAGAGCTTGCCAGAACGAACCTGACCTACCTGTGTAAGAACAGAAGGAAAACAGACCTGTTTGGTTCTTTTTCTTGATGACTTTTGTATTAATTATTCAGTGAGCTGGTACTTGCTGTTCTCAATTGCCTGACAGCCTGAACTTTTCAAGGTAGGCAGTTTGGGTGGTTTAGTCTGTTGGAATGAATCTTAGGCAGAATTTCATCTAAGCTATAGAACCGTTTCCCTTAAAAGACAGAGATACGTAATACCCGGTCATTAGCTACTTTAAATAATCTCATTATCCTGTTTGTTCCCTCAGTTACAACTTCTGGAAGCATGTTTAAGTGATAATGTGCTTTCCAGTTGTCTCCAATCTTCTGCTTCAGAGGATGTCATAGTTACTGAGTACAGATGGGCAGGAAAGAGAGACCCAGAGAGTGAAATGAGATTCTCCATGGGTACTTCTGTTTCATATTTCTCTCCAGGGGTATGTCAGGCATGGTAAGACTGCATACAAAACCCTTCACTCGTTCATGTTTTGGCATATTCTTTCCTCTGTGTGACCTACTGTGTGTGTGACCTACTCTAGGTGGCCCTGCTCTGGGAAGGGTGTTGGACTGGATGATCTTTTGAGGTCTCTTACAGCCCTTAAGATTCTGTGATTCCTTTTATTTGTTTTATTCATTCTTTTCTAGTAGTTCCCAATGTTGCATTTGCCTTTTTCTTAATAACCAGTGCATACCAAGGTAATGCTTCGTGGAGCTGTTACAATCCCAAGGTGACCTTTGGGGGTAAGAGTAGATCCCCCTTGAGAAAGTAAAATCTTGTTCTCCCAATGCATCTTTTTGTCAGTTAACTTGTAATCTGCACCTCTCGCCCTGTTGCTTAGTGAAATGAAGTCCTGTAGCTCTTTGCAGTCAGTCTTCCTCTTTACATCCCCGAATGACAGCACGGAAACTTTTGTGTTTCGCTGTTCACCTCCTTTCCAGCTTTCCATGAGCACAGCAATTAGCATGACTCCAGCACTGTGCTGTTGTTCTGCTGACCTCTCTCTGCTGTGAGCACTGTCAGTTCCTGCTCTGTAGCTTTCCACTGGCGATTTATTCCTGTGAAAAACCTTCTCCATTATCCCAGGGTAGATTGTAAAGAGCTTTTAATGAGGGAGCTCACCAAACACCCTGTGGAAATCTGCATCAAAGATTCATTCAAAGTTCTTACTTGCCACATGCCTGTTTCAATGATCTGCCCTGCTGAGACTTGGCTACATTTTGTTGTCCTATGAAGCCATGTATCCCTGCTGTAAACTGCTCAAATAAGCCCTCCTCACTCATGTTTCGTAAGCTCACAGTTCAGCACACAGGTACTGCTGGACTGACTCGAGCATCTCAAACCCTGAGATCACAGATGACAAAAGTTGAAATGGGAATTTGTGATCCCGCTGATCAGTTGGGAATTATCAACATTATTTCCTCAGGTAAAAGAAGATTTTTATCATGATAATTATTTCATTTCGGAGTTTATGCAACTCTGCTGCAAATTCTCTGAACTCAGACTAACTGGTCACCAGCCACTTTGTGATTTGTTAATACAGGAGAGGAAAGCAAGCTCACAACCTGCCATCTACCAGCAGCACAGCTACTCATCTTCTAAGAATCTGCTTGCATCTGAATATCCCAACTGAGCAAAGGAGGCTCAGCAGAGCAGCCTGGCAGCAATTCAGCTGTTCTAGCTGACATTTAACATCCACAGTTGCTGCAACATGGTCTCATCTACAGGCACTTTAGTGCCTTGTTATTGAAATTGCCCATTGTCACACTTGCTTCTTTGACTATTGTATTAAAATAACCCACAGTCAGGGATCTGCAGGTTTCAGGAGTCACCTTTGGGGTGTATTTACTGGAGCTGCCGTGCCCCTTCTGAAGCATATCTCTGGGCTCTTCTGTAAAGTCTGAGCATTGTGACTGTCTGAAATATGTATGGGACTGAGGTGGGTGCTCAGGGGGTCTCCACGAAGCTGTTGCCACAGACTGGGTGCACAGTGGTGCCTGGAGCCCTGCTGAGTGTGCCAAGTGCCATGCAGCAAAGCTTTTCATTACAGAGGTAATGACAGTGTGTGCCTGTGGCTGACCTTTGGGGTTGGTAGATGGTTGGCCTAATAAGCAGGGCAACAAAAGATTGTCCTTTGCTCTGTATTTATGTAAAAGAGCAGAAAGTCAGCTTGCCCTTGGGCTTTTGGGAAAGATGGAGTAGAAAGCTGAATCATGCTGGGCAAGCTACAAAACCAGTCTCCTGCCAGAGCAGCAGTGACTACACTCTTTGCTAAGAGAGGATATGTTTCCACATGCCTTAAGATGTAGAGATATGTGTTGGAAAAAGGGTGTTGAGGAGAGCAAGGTTCCCCCGCATCTGTGTAGGTACTGAAGACGGGAGAACTGCCAACCACCATGCCCACACTGCAGGCATGTCTGGGGCTGGGAGGGATGTTCTCCTTTATGCCACCAAACAGTGCTTGTGTTTCTATTTAGCAATTCCCAGGGCAGAGCAAACCTCCACTCTTGCTTTAGCTGCTTTGCAACCAGTCTTTTGTCATGTTTAAAGTATTTCAAGAGCTTTATTGATTTTCTTTTTAAAGCATCCTGAAAAATAATGGATGTGAAGTTAGTTCCCACTGGAGCTAATTTAATTTTCTGTTGGTTTGCATCCTCAGAGTGACTTAGTTTAAGCTTACTTTAGTCTGATCAATTCCTCTTGTGTTGAATATCAACAAATGCTTTGGCCATTATTAAAGTTTTCTCGGTTTCTTCTATGGGCTACCTGTGCACAGAAAAAACCTCAATCTCTCTGGCTGCTTTTCATCAAGCCATTGTGACTGATTATTTTTGATAGGTCAAATTAAGGCTAACAGGTTAAATATAAAGCAAAAGAATGAGATTCATGCAGAAGAAAGCATTCTTGTCCAGATAAATTCCAGAAAACAACTTGCTGAGTCCTAGGTACTAATGTCTGAGAATACCATAAGGAATAAATCATTAATAAATCTGCCAATCTCATGAATTATTAAGAAAACTCCCAGGTTACATTGAACATAAGAACTCGTGAGCAGAAAGGAGGAAGCACTTCACCACTTGTGTGATCACACACTAAGACTGCACAATGTGTGTGTGTGCTTCTATAGGCACAATTTCAGCATCTTTAGCATCTCCAGTGTATTGCCTGACTTGTGCCTGAAATTTGTACTTTTCCATGTGGTTGCCAGATACTGTCTCTGTTTTGGCTGTCCAGTGTCTTCTGACTTGGAGATGCTGAACACCTTCAAATTCCCATTTTCCTTCCTAGCCCCAAGGCATGGTCTTTGGGCTGCCCTGTGCATCTCTAAGAGCAGATGCTGTGAGGAAAGAGGATGGACAGGACGAGACTGCTCAGTTAAGGAAGGTAGCTGGTCTCTGCCTCTTTCTGAGAAGAAATAGCATGACCTGGATTCCTCTGGGTTTAGTAGACCTGTTTTAAACACTCATTAATCTGTGCTTCTGGCTGCCCAGATACACTCTGAAGAGCCTTTACACTGTGTTAAAGCTGTCTGTGCCCTTTTCCTGCTTAGCTGCTGTCCTCAAGTGCTGCTCAGGAGCAGGCTGTTTACCATTAAGCAGTGTTTTCCTGCAGCTGGATGAGGCTGCAGTTGTGGGAGCAGCTTTAATCTCTCCCTGTTGCCTGGATGATGTATTGGCAATCATTTAGCTATGCTGCATTTTAATTCTCCTTAATGGTTGCATTGCAGGAAAGATGAAAATATTGGCAGCTTGATGTTTCAGAACAGACTGAAATCTTCAGGCACTTCCAGTGTCAACATAATTGCCTTCTCAGGGATGGGGGATTGAATTCAAATAGATTTACATTTCCTGCCAGCAGTTGTAGTCTGTGATTGTCAAGGTGTTGCTGTGCTGTCAGTCAGGCTCTCCTGATTCATGCATTCCTACAATGGCTGATTTGCTTCTGCTGTCACTTTTTCATAGTCTATTTCAGTATGCGTGAAGTTGATGTCACTTTGCAGGTGTGTTCTCTCTGGTTTTACTCTCAAGCCATCCAAACCTGTCACTTGTTCTATCTTTCACTCTGAGTAAGAGCTGTCAGAAAGTTATGTTCCTATTTGGTAGAAAATTCCTGGGAACTGAAATGAAAGCCACCCATCTTTCTATCATCTGCTTGATTCCTGAAGGGTGCTAAGGGACATTCCCTGGAGACCTCTGTATGCTCAATGACGGGTTAGATGTGTCTAGCCACTGGGCAGTGTCAGACAGTACTTCAGTATGGTAGAGGCTTGTTTCACCACAGAGTAACGTTTTCCTTATCCATGTACTTTCAAGTTTCTTTAAATCTTAGATGTGCAAACAAAACTCACACCGCAAAGTGAGGTTGTAAGGCAAAGTGAAACATGGAGACACACAAAATGAATGGTGAAGGATACTGATGTTATAAAGAAAGACTGAAGTTCTGCCCCTGCTGAACTCAGCAAGAATTTCCCAAGATACCAAGAGCTGTTTTGCACAAAGTGCTCAGAGATGAGCTGCATCGACTCTGAGCAAGGCAGGAAACGGCCTTCAGCAGTTCCTGAAGTTAGGCACAAATGGAATAGAGGTGATGTGTTAATCTGGGGCTTAATGAAGGACCCAGACATACAGAAACTGGTCAGACGTTAACTTAGGCAAGATATTAGAGTGTACTGGGGCCTTTGATCTTGGAGAGCTTGTGGCAAGTCATTGTCTTTACCCAGAAATGGTGGAGATGATGTGGGCTCAGTTTGCTTGCTCATTCAAAACAAATGGCTCTGCCTGCAGCTCTTGAGGGATGACAGTGCCAAACAGGCTGAAGAAAAACCTTCAGGTGAGAGTACAAGTGGTGAGTCTGGTGATCTCTTCCCTGCTCCTGTCTCTTCAAGTACAGTAAAGGATACCTGGCATGAATGAAGTTATAAATTCAGTGTGTATAACACCCTGGCCCTCCCAAAAACATTGAGCTGAGCTTCCTCTGCACATCACAGCTTTCACTGTGCAGGAAGGGATCCTCTGGTCTCTGCTTGTGTCTTTGGGCTGTGCTTCAGCTGGAGGCTGTTCTCAGGTAATTTGAGGGGTGATTAACCAACACAAGTTGGTTGTAGTCCCCATGGCCACCTCAAGATCAAAAAGTGGTTGTTACCTCCTGTATCAGGAAACGTACCTTTGTGGGAAAGCCCCCAATGACTTTTGATAAGTAACTTTATGGCTTTAGCATAAAGAGACATTTTCTTGCAGATGCAAGATCTTTTCCTTTGCTTGGAATCAGATTTTGCTCCGTGTAATTCATTGAACTCCACAAAGTACAATTATTCACTCGCATCAGAATTAATGGTAATGTTAGACTAATGCAATTTATGGGCAATTAAAAAAGGCATTCAGCACTCATATTGATGACAGAATTATAAGCTTAAAAACCCCCAAAAGCTAGCTCTGCTTATCCTCACATGGATTACTGGTCTGACAGTCCCTTGCCCAACAATTCTGAAGATCCTTCTGGAATAAGGCAAGGAGGAAAGTTCTGGTTCTACTATGATTGCTTGTCTGCTGTGAAGCCAACAGGCCTGCCTGAGGTGCAGGAGGAGCACATGCATCAGGTGTTGGCATGTACTGGGTTGCCTGAGAGTGAGCTGTAGCCACAAAAGCTGTAAGCCCTAGTGCTGCTCTTCACTGCCTCCAGGTTTATTTGCAGCTTGGCTTTTCTGGGCCATTCTTGTTACTGTAATACCAGTGTATGTTTTGCAACTGCATGACATACTCTTTCTCTGCTATCCCTTCTCCATGTCCAGTCTTTGAAGGAGCCTGGGGATGTGAGAGCTCCCCCATGCCCCAAACTGATGCACAACTGGAATACAATTTTTGGAGAGAAATTGCAGTGGGGGCAGAGAGGGGAGCAGAGGGAGGGTGCCAGTGATTTTGGAGGCTTGTATTTCACTTCTTGCTCCACCTCAGCGATACCCAGTTACATCAGTGTTCACTTCAATTGCTAAGAAGAGCATCTGAATAGCGAAATGCTGCTGAAATCGATGGGGCTCAGTGTCAGATACCTTTTAGCCCTCTTTGGTCCAGAGTTGCTTTTCCACATATTGAGGTACTGAAGTTTTACAGTGTGAGTTTTAGCTACGCTAAGCCTCTCTTTCTCACCTTGTGGAGAGGACATGATGACTTTTCCTCACCTTAGTTTGGGATATTTCCCAGAGCAGGGTACCCGTCTGTCTTACCAGCCCTACATGACTCTATTTCCCCATAGATGATGTAACACAGAATACAAATGCAGGCTCTTCTTGCTTCATGAAGTAGTTTAGAAGCTTGAGGTAGCCTTTAACTGAATTTAACATCCTCTCTGCTTTGCTATTCATCGCATTGCTTGGCTTAGGCTGTGGTTTTGATGGAGATTGCACCTTCTAAACACTGCTACAGGTACAACTGTGGCTGGTGCTGCTCAGCATCTAGAAATGATGCTTTTTGGTAATTGGTGTAACTGCTGCTAGATGAACAGATCCTGTCCTGACACTGATGTTCCTCTCACCACTCCTGTGCTGCTCAGATGATTTGGCTGCTCCCCAGAGTTTTCACACCAGTGCAATAGAATCCAGTCACCTGACAGCAGGAGGAAGTATTAAGCCATACCAGCTACTCCCTCCATTCATTGCTCTATGCAGTGAAATTAAGAGGATTGGATGTGATTTCCACCAGTAAAGCTCCACAGAATTATGTGCAACATGTGGACAGGGATACCAGAGAGGCTCATGGGCACATTGGCCATTCCTAGTGCAGTCAGACCAAAGTCCTGGGGCTACTGCAGCATCTTTGGAGAAAACATGCTTTCTGAAGGCTAACTGAGCCTTTTACAAAGACTTTCTCATTGCTGGATTTCTCATTGCCTGCGGTAGAAAAGCACTGGCAGGCAGCAAGGCCTCCTCACCTCATGGCTCTTTGTTCCTTTTTTGTATTAACTCTGTGTGTGAAATTCCTGTCTACTCTTATACTGATACTGGGCCATCTTTAAGGGGCTCTCTGTGTGTATTAACATCTTTAAGTGGTGATTTTTATTGACTCTCAACTCTGTAAGTACACAAGTGATGTTCAAAGTGATGACACCAATGCCCTTTTTAGTTTGGTTGTTTTGTTTTGGTTTGGTTTTTTATCCAGAGGTGAGCTGCTTCAGGGAACTAAACAAAGAAACAGCCCAGCACAACCAGGCAATGGAATAGATTTTTTCTGCTGCATGCCCTTCCTGAACCAGCTGCCTGTGGAATCAGGTACCTGTGTGGGAGAATATGTCTTGACAACACTAGTGATACAGTCAGCTTGATAAATAAGGCTTCTTTAACGGCTGAAAAATCAGATTTTCAGGCTCCTGAGGGACTTCTCTGGTTTTGATGGCCATGAGCATTTCTCCCTTTCTTAGCAATCACGTCCTAGCTGCTCGGTGAGACCCACACTGTCTGCAGTTGGTGGCTGCTCCATGGCCTTGGCGCAGATACATCCTGCACCTAAATGATTCACGAGGGTAACAGCACACTTTGCTCTCTGTGGTAGGTCATTGAGACTTTTTGACTGAAAAGCAGTCTATACAAAGATTTGTTCTGCAGGCATCTTTTCACCACAGGAGTTATGATTTATCCATTCTAACACCATCATCTTGAAGAGTTTAAATTCCCTCCCATACAAGAATTTACATATACGTCTGTGCCTTGGCAAACGGCTGCAGGAACTTTGAAACCAGCTACTTGGATGCCCAGAAACTGAGCCCAGAAGTGTCCTTTTTGTAAGTGATTTGGTTTTGCTGAAGCCTTTTTGATATTTATTTGTAATGACTTGATTTTTTTGAATTCATTTTACCAGCTCTCTGCTCACACTGCTTTCTTGGGATGAAAAGATGATGTAAATGACTTGCTGCAAAATCCCAGCCTTAGTAAATTTAATGTTCTCAATGGATAGAAGCTGAGCAACAGAGCCTAGAGACTCTGCCTTCTTGGTTTGAATTCAGACATACATAACTGATTGGCAGCTAGAGGACTGTCTGGCATGAAATGACATCTATATTTGTCCATGGAATGGGCTGTCTTTTCCTCTAGATGCCTGAAATCAAAAGAAGAAAAGATTTATCACAGGCATTGCAGCTCTGTCATTAATAAGTGTACGGCTGCATCTGGGACCTGTAGCTGTGATCTTGTGCACAATCACTAGTTCAGACATTTGTTTGATCAAAGGCTAGTTGAATCCAGCATGATTTCACCTGCTATTGAGCAGTCCCCAAGTGTATACCTGAAGTGACAGCTTAAACAAGCACAACGGGTAACCAAAAGCCGTGAAGTTCTCCATGATTCAGAAACGAGTTGGTCTGCTTTAGAGATTGGACAATGAGCAGTCATTAGTAACATCCATGGACTGTCTTTGGAGCAAACACTCTTCCAGTCCAGTGTTGCTGATTTTGTAGTGCTGACTACAAATTCTTCCTTTCCATTTTTGGCATTTATTTCGTATTAACAAACTTCCTGGTCCCATGCCTCTTACTAAAGATGCTCTTAAAAAGAGTGACACAAATTACTGTTGGTTTCCCATTGGCTCTGAATTCACTTTTCATTAGGATCTGCCACAAAAGCAGTGCTTGCTTTAATCAGCCCAAATGTCATTGTTTGGAAGGGCTTGCAAGGTTGACTGGCTTTCTGGACTTGATCTGTGCTCACAATAATGAGACATCAGGCTAACGAGACCATTGCCATTACAATTACCAGCTTATTAAATCCTAATTAGGGACTCAATTCTGCTAGGTGCTAAGTGCTGGTTGTAAGTAGCCGAACATTTTCATGTGCCCATTTTTGATCTCTAGTTGAAAGAGGTACTTGAAGAGCATTGAAGCTTCCTGTTCACGTATAAGGTCTGTTTCAGTGCTAATAGGGTAATTGACCCTAATGATGTTGGCTGGTGTATAATGGTCAGAGCTGCCTTCCTCTGAGAAGCCTAGCATCAGTGTGGTTGTTAAATGGGCTGTGATTCACATGGCAGAAGGCTGCATGACGCTGAAGGACAATATTTCCTATATGATGTTCTGTGGCAGATTGTTTTCTGCACATTCATGCACTAGTGAAAGGAGTTTGCAACTTTATTGTTCATCAGTGCCAATTAAATGCAAACTCAACGTTAACCAGACGTGCTTTCTCCTGAATAAACAACTCAATTCTGTCCTCCCGAGGCTGGAAATGTTTAAATGTGCAGTGTCTCTCTTAGAATTTGATTTCCAAATGACCTTCCCGCTGCCTGCTTTCTGTTCTCTGAGTTATTGAGCTGAGCAGGTAGTGTTGGTACCATTGCAGGGCACTTGCCACAAGTGCATTTAGGAATATCTCTCGTGTCTGCCATGGGCTGGTTGTTTTGCTATTGTTTCTGTCAGCGAAAGGCTGTATGAGCTCTTCTGCATTTTCATCTTGTGGAGGAGAAGTTGTATGCTCACCTTTGCTAGCCTGTGGAGCTCTGCTATTCGTGGCACGTGTGTCTTTGCAGGACTTGAAGCCTTTCAGCAGCTGCTCCCAGGTTTGGAGACGTGATGCTGCCTGAACTGTACTCCCTTCTCACCCATAGACACCTAAAGCTTCAGGAGAGCCCTCTGGGGTGGGTCCTCTGCAGGAAAGGGACTGATTTTGTACACCAGTCTCTTTGTATACCTATGTGCACACACCAAGATGTGAAGCAGATTCTTTCCATGGCAGAGCCTCTACCCTATCCACATGACAGCCAGGGCTCTTTGCCCTGCTGTGCAGATGTGACATCCTCTGTAGATACTACACAAAATTAACATAGCAACAATCTTGTCATGCCTCAGTCTTTCTCACCCTTTTTTTATACTGTGCCATTGCTATTTACCTCCCAGCAATCCCTACTGAAGCAGCTTTCTGCTCTGTGTGCACAGGAGCGACACTGTTCCCAGCGATGCTGCCTGAGTGTACGATGCCAGATGTCTTGTACTGCAAACAGCCACATAAAAGCAATCTTGTCCCATTTGAGCTTAGGCTGGATTTCATCATAGGTATCTTTTAAGATGGATGCCCTTAACTTTTAGTGCTTTGTCTTCATCTGCATGCCTGAAATTGAGCTCAAATGAGGCTCCCACAAATCCATTGCTCCAGAAGGCTGCCCTAATCGCTTTTGAAAAGGTAGTGAAATGGAATGGGGCTTATTTTTTTCAGGCTTAGCTGATGTCATAAACTTTTTGTGTTGCAGATGAAAGCTAATTTCCTAAGTTTGATCTTGATATCTCTCCCAGGGCTCTCCGTGCCTCTGAAGAAGCAGTCTTGAATATCTGAGTTGCCTGGAACCAATTCTCAGTTTTAGAGGGTTGTTAACATTGTGTAACAGAACATTCAGACACTTAGTAGTAATCACTGGTGTTCTACTTGCCACGTGAATGGTAAGAACGATGCCTTGTCCTTGTTATGAGTGGTGAATCCAACGCTAAAGTAGCAGCCAAATTGCATTTCTGCTGCTTTCCCCCTCTTACTCTTCTCAGACTTAAAGATTCATCACAACTTGTAGCAGTCCATATCCTTATTGGGATTTCCACTGCATGTGCCTTGCGACCTTAAGAGGCTGAGGACTTCTCCTACTGGTTGCTTTTCAGCCTTTCCCTTTGCTCCTGGTGCTTCTGGATATGAAGTCAAATACTTCACTTAGCAACTTTGCTAATGAGCAATGAAATGAGCTTGAGATTAAGTGAGCATTTTGCCTCCCCCTGAGGACAACAAATTGACCAATACTCACTAGAAGAAGCAGTAAAAAGCAGGCTTCTGGGAAGTTTACATGCAAAACATGTCTGGAGTCTTACCAGACCCAAAGGAAACCATCTGACTTCTGGTAAGAGAATATGTTGCAATGATGCATTTGTACCTTCATCTTTCAGATTTAAGCTACTCCCTGAACTTGGCAGCAAGAGAAAAATGTGTGAAGCAGGTAAGAAATCCCTATCTGAAAAGGCAGTTCTAAAAGTTCATTCTTCCCTCACAATGTGAAATCAGAACAAAGACCCCTCTGGTCTCTTGCTAGGCACTTGTATAAAGACAAGTGAGGGGGTGGGAAAACTGGGCTTATGTGTACTCAGGCTTAGTCCAAGTGATCCTGGATGCTTGGCTATGAGCTTGTTCTTTTGTCTGTTTTGGGGCTTCATCTTTTCTTAAAATGGCCTCAGTCTTTGAAGAGAGCTTCTTGATATGGAAAAGAATGGACCAAGAAGGAATAGCTTCTGGGTTTAGGATGCCAGCCCCACATATCAACCTCTCCTTGTCCAGTTCAGTGGGGTAAACACTGTCCCAAGGTAGGAGACTTTGGGCTGTGAGACACCAGTTGATTAAGAAAGTCTTTTCTAGGTTTACACAGAGGTTATCTCAAGCAGGCAGATGATCTGCAGAGGATCTGGGTTTTTTAATGCTTTACTCCCAAACACTTCTCAGAGTTCCATCCCACTGTATGAAATGGGCTCAACTCTAAATGAATAGGTTGATTCTGGCAGGACTTAAGGCATGAAACATGTTCTGTGTTTCTACTTGGAAATGTCATGGCTCTTGAATTTGCAGCTGATGTTACTGCTGTGATTACCTGGGCAATGCTGACCTTGCAAGACTCTGCGCCCCACCAGGCTCTTGGTCTTCCACTTCAATTATGTGAAGTTTGGCAATTTCTCACGTAAGTGCTCTGCCACTACCCATGAATCCAGCCATTCCTTACTGTGCTGTCTGTAACACCTGGCAGCTTCTCACACTCTTATCTATCACATCCAGCTATTTTGCATGTCACACCCAAGAGTTTCCTACACCTTTCCCAGTTACCTTAATCTCAGACAAGGGCCTCGTCATCAGCCATCCCAGGCAGTATGGATACAAAAAGGCAGAGGTATGATGAAGACTGTTACTGCCACAAGTGACCAAACTAGATTCACATCTACTGTAGAGAAAAGTGACTCCCCATCCATGAAGCCTTTCATGGCATACTTGTTTGGAAGTCACTGTGGGGCTTTGTCTTTGATGGTCTGCAGAAAAAGCAAAAAGGAAGTGCTTTATAAAATAACCACAGGAAAGAAGATTCAAATGTTCGTATCTGGGATACTGTTATTCATCCCTGAGCTTTAAAGAAATGTCTAGAGTCTTCCAAATGTAGCCCTGGGTTTGGTAATTAGATCCAGCAGAAATGACTGGTTGGATTTCAAAGGCTTCAGCCTCACAGGGACGTGTATTTGTTTGTATTGTTTTGAATCTCAGAAAAAAAACCCTGAAGAATCAGCATTGGGCACTGTACAGAGCTCTGGGAGACGTGAATCTGTGATACCAATCTCTTAATTACAGCGATTTCATTTCCTGAAACCTTTATTCTCTGGCAAGACCTCACTGAAAGATCCTGTTTGCAATTAACCTTTAAATGCTTACACAGTTATGAGGACTGCTGAATCCCTTAATGCATTCAGAGATTAAGGATGCATTTTGGTGGGACTTCAGCTTCTGGCATGGCTCATTTCTATTGTCTGTCTTCTGTTTAGATTTTGTCCTGTATAAAGCTCCTTTGTGCTTAGACATTTCCTCTGGGTCTCCACTGTCACACCTTCATCCATGCCCTTGGGCTTTGTTCTGCAGCCAAGGTAAAACCGAAAGTCATGCAGGAGTGGCTGCTGTCCAGGACAGATTTCAAGGAAATCCATGGGCTTTGTTTTCTATCATTAGTGTTTCTCTGCACAGTCCTAGATGAGGCACTGAGGCAGAGAGTCCTGGGTGTGCTGCATCCCTTTCCGTGTATCCTGTGACCGACACATGTAAGTTCATACAAGACTCCATTTATTACTTGAAAGAAGGTTTTTACAGCCTGGCATGTTACACTGCTCAGGAATACAGTTCACCAAATTGAGTATTCCTAAAATTCTCCAGTTTTCCAGCAATTTGTCTGCAGCAACTACTTGTGTAACATGTTTCTTCCTGGCCAGGAGTGTAGCACTGCTGTTTGAACCGTTAGTTGAAGACAGGAGTCCTCAGATACATTTGTACTGTGTGAAGGGTATGCTTTGACTTTCACACCTCTTAATGTGTAAAACTAATAACTTTCACTACCTTGCACACAAGCTATGAGGCTTAATTGATCACTGGAAGTGCTCTGATTGAGCGTCTGTGAAAATGTGTGGGCTTTATTGTATGTCTGGTAAACAGGCATCTCTGACATCCAGGTCCTGAACAGGCTCTTCAAAGAAAGGAAAGTTTGGTGTGTTGGTGATGGAGATGCCTCTGACATAGCAGATCAGAAAAAGGGTAATGAGAGCTTGTAACAGCTGATAACTACAGGAACTTTGATCAGACAGATTAATTTACTACTGAGTAATGGTCATTAGTACTCTTTCCAATGCACAGAGAAACTGCTAAAAAGCAGAGAAATGTGCTGAGATGAACAGCAATCCTTCATGCAGTGCTTCTTGGGTGGCTTTCTTTGCTGATGTATTTTTGTTTGTTTGTTTTCCTTGCTGTGATGCAAACTAGTTGGCCAAACAGACCAGAAAATCTGAAAGATTGAGCAGAGGAGCATTGTGTGGGAACTGGGATGGAAGTGGTGCCTGTGTGTGCTGTTGGGGGGACCACTGCTGGGGACAGTATCACCACCTCTGGGCTTAAAATAAAGCAGAAAACTTTAGTGTTAGGCAGCTTCCTCGTTCTTCTTCCAAGGAGGAAGCCAGATGGATGACCTGAGGATGATAAATGGCCCACAGCTTTGGCACACTGGCTGTGCCTGGCTTCTGCCTGGGAGGTGGATAATGCTGTGGTTTGGAAATAAGCAGATATGTGAATGTTAGCAGAGCATGCTGATGACTAACGTCACTTTCCAGATACTGTTTTGCTTCTAATCCTGCATGATCTTGTTTGAATTAGGACTCACAGAGAATCTTGTTTCTTGAAATAGGCTGAAAACCCCCAAATCCCAAACTCACACAAATTCCGTGCAAGGTTTGCTTTAATTTTTGCATGAAGATGTCACTATTTGTAAATGACTTTCTCTGACTTTGGGTTGTCACAGGGACAAAATACATTCTCACCAGGCATGTGAATGTGGAGTCAATTTTCACAGCAGCAGGAAACCAGCCAGGGCTTGTCTAGCTGCTGAAAGCTTGCTTCCATGGGAAACAAGGGACTGAATGTTTCTGATGGTCAGGCACAACCAGTCCTTAGGATGCTGTACAGCTGCATTTAACTTGAGATCTGCACTCTATCTTAGTCTTGGCTGATGAGATGATTGGGGATGACAAATTTCCTCAAGGGACTTCAGTTCTGGTCCAGTCCAGTCTGGACTAAGAAGATAATAAATGTAAATGCTAATCCATTTAGGCTGAAAATGCAATTCCAGAAGATGTTTGCTAAGCACAGTCCTGTTCCATGAGAGCAGGTGCACTGAGTATTTCCCATACATATCTACAGAATCATTCCAAGTGTATTCATTTATTTTTTATGAGTGCTTGTGGTTACATAAAGCATCAACAGCCACCAGTGCACCCCTGCTAGGCTATCTCTGTAGCAACCCTACCGAGCAGTAGGCAGCCTAATGCTTTTATAGCCTGATTAAGGCTACAGAAGACTCCACTGGGTTTTTTTGAGGGCTGCACTGGTGGAGAAAAAGCCTTCTATCTGAGAGCTGGGGGGAGGGTAGAGCTCTGAAGCTCTTGTCTCTTCCTTCTGCTTTCAGTTCCCTTGCCTCTGCTGCAGGCAATGTCCCAGGAGATGTTCATCCAAACCCAGGGTGCTGTTATTGAAATGTTGCATTTTGGTAGAGGTTTATAGCCACACCATGCTGATCTGATGCATTCAATATGGATGATAGTCAAGCCAAGCCATGCTTTTACATCACGAGTGAGGAAACTCTTTGAGAGTATTTTTAACTAGACTTGAGTAAAGGGTTTGCAGCAACAAACACCCAAAATGGGATGTGTGCTGTGAATTTAGAGAGAGTTTAGTGTCTTCAGTCGAAGGAAAACCATAATCGCTTTCTTATTTGGAAGCAATGATTTTCTTTTTATTTGAAACATTGACTTTTTATTGAACAGCTTCCCTTCTTTAACATGTGATCCAACAGCAAATGTTAGTAAATGAATACAAATGACCTTTCAAGCCCAACAGTTCTGCAGACTGGCTCCAAGCAGAGTGTTCTTGTTTGCTCCTCTCGGTGACAACTTGAAAAGACAAATTTCGAGTGTGATTTATTTGGAGACAACCCATGTTCCAGAGTTCATCCCAAGAACCTGAAAAAAAAAATCCATTACTTATCAAGTTTTAATCACTAGCTGGAAAACAACATTATTTTACTTTGGCTGAGGCAAAATTGTTGGAAGTGCAATTTAAAGGCAGAAGTATTCATTTTACAATTAACCCTGGGTAATTTATACATTTCAGACTAATGTAGAGCGATACTTTGATAATGACATGCAGTCTCCTTTAAGGTTACTTTAATGCCTCTGTTGAAATGGGACCTACGTGTTATTTTTAGACTTTAATGCTAATTGATGAATTTGCCAACATCTTTCACTGACCTTTATGACTCGAAGCTTTCCAGAACTGACTTAATTAAAGATGAGATGGAATCAAAGTGAATTTTTTAAAACTCTGGGTTTATTATTCCCTATTAAAATTCCCTTGAATTACTCAGCTGTCAGAGATGGAATGGAATCTATCATTAAGTTATTCACTTAGATAATTAAATGAACCTGCAGCTTGAGTGGAAATGAAAGTGAAAAAAGGCAGCGGGGTGTTTGCATGTGACAAGTTCACTTCCTGGCAGACTTCTTGGAGTTATTTAATTGTCAGCCCGTGGTTTGAGGAGGGTCTATTGAGTTTCTGCTTTTGAAATTTCAAATCTATAACAGAGTCTGCAAATATGAGAACTCCCAGCAGTGTTCAGCTCAGCTCTTCTCTTTGTGTTGAGCCTGAAGGGGATTACAAGTAGGGATGGCAAGATCTAGCTCCTAATGCATCAGCTGTTCCAAGTGCACCTTAAAACACTCTTTCCTGCCCTCGCTATTGTGTGGCAAACTAATTGCAGAGAAAGAAAAAAACGACTGGAGAGAAGGACAGGGTGTAATACAGAGCCTTATACACAGATGCCTGCCTTGCTGTGCACCAAGGACATCTTCACAAGGCTGTTTATTAAGTTTCTGTTGCTGTGGCTCACAGTACCTGAGCTGGAGGAGAGCTTTCTGCAGAGTGGATACACCAGCAACATTTGGGCATTGTGAGAGCCAAATCGGTTGAATGAAGCCATATGTTATTCATTATTATTTTCACAACACCTGCTGGATTAATTTAAAAACAAACATCATGAAATGTGATGTCTATCTACAGAGAATTAATGGGAGAAAAAGAAGTTTGCAATGCTAAGCCTGGACCTGGGGATGTTCATGTCCACTAGTGATTTAGCAAATTCTATAAGAAGTGGATGGAGACAGTCAAAAAGGTGGATGTAGGAGGGACCATTATGGTGAAAGCATTTGTTAAAACCTCAAACTTACAGCACTCTGTTCTTCCTAGTCCTGTGACTCTGCTTGACTTGGCCTGTGGGGGGACCAAGGAAAAGCATTATCTGAGAGGAGGTTGAAGCAGACTGAAGCCTGATGATGAGAAGCCCTGTGCAAGTTCTGTGTGATGTGTGAAGTTGGTGCAATGCTTTTGGAGAAGCTAGATTCAAACTCAGCTTTTAGGAGGAGTCATAAAGCCATGCTCATCCCACAACAATGTGGTATTTGAACCTCTATGTAGATGTCAGCTTTCTCTGTTTCCCCCCTTTTCCACAGGAAGAAAGTTGCTTCATGCTGGTCTATTCTGGGGACTGACTTCTTCCCTGTGTGCACTGGCTCAGCAGCACTCACTTCATCATCCTCCTTTATGCACTGGTCCCAGACAATGCTGCAACGTGCAGAGACAGCAGACACAGAGACACCCTGACACAGGCTCTAATGCTGGAGAGTAGATCTGCTTGAGAGCAGGAAGGCATTTCAGAGAGCCTGGGACAGGCTGGAGTGGTGAGCTGGGTCTAATTGTATGAGGTTCAACGAGACCAAGTGCTGGGTCCTGCACTTGGGTTATGACAACCCCAGACAAGAAAATAGGCTGGGGCAGAGGAGCTGGAAAGCTGCTGGAGGGAAAGGACCTGGGGGTGTTAATAAACAGCAGCTGCAGCAAGCCGAAGTGGCCAAGAAAGCCAACAGCATCCCGGCTTGTATCAGGAATAATGTGACTTGCAAGAACAGGGCAGAGATTGTCCCCCTATATTCAACACTGGGGAGGCTGCAGCTCAAGGGCTGTGTTCAGAGTTGGGCCCCTCAATGCCAGAGGGACACTGAGGGGCTGGAGCGTGGCCAGAGCCAGGCAGCAGAGATGGAGAAGGGGCTGGAGCACAAGGGTGCTGGGGAACACCTGAGGGAGATGTGGGTGTTTACCCTGGAGAAGTGGAGGCTGACGAGAGACATGACTACTCTCTGCAACTTCCTGACAGGAGGCTGGAGTGAGGTAGAGGTCGGTCTCTTCTCCCAAATAACAGGACAAGAGGAAACGGCCTCAAGTTGCCTCAGGGGAGTTTTAAATTGGAGATGAGGAAAAACTTTTTCCCTGAGAGGATTGTCAGACACTGTCCCAGGATGCACAGTGAGGTGGGGGAGTCCCCATCCCTGGAGAGATTTAAAAGACAAGTAGCTGAGATGCTGAGAGAGATGGATTAGTGATGGGCAGTGAGAGGTAGGTGAGTGAGGATTTAATCTTAAAAGTCTTTTCCAACCAAAACAATTCTGTGCTTTTCTTCCCAGCACCAGAAGACACACAGCACTTCAAAACTGCTTTCACTGTGGCAACTGGCTGAGGCTGGACATCCATTGCCATTCATGTGAAACTGGCAAGTTTTCTGCTGAGTTGTTTTTGTAATCTGAATTCTGCAGGCTCTAAAACCAGCCCCATCAGGGTCCTTCCTTGTGATGGTGCCACGCTGTGACACAGGAAAGCCTGTTGAACGAGGCAGGAAAGGTTGAATCTCAAAACTATGTCTATGTTGTGCACACAACTGTGCAAAAACCTGCTATTTCAGGGGTTCAATTTCTCCTCTGAGTGGAGCTGAGGGTGCTGGAGGTAGAGAGAAGGGTCTGTTGGTACAGTGTGCTGTACCATGCAGAATATGACCACAAAGAGCAAGCATTCCCTTCGGTCACTGTCAAACCTTCCTCGTTTTGGCTTTCATATGTAGCTGCAAATTAGATACCATGTAATAAATCCTGATCTGTTTATCACAGAGCAATTTCCAAACTATGTAATCTTAATTTTAATTAACAGGTCTCGTGAAAACAGAAGCTCATCAATTCAGTGCTCTCTTGGGGCTCAAGTGATTGAATGCAAGACTAATTTCAAACTTCAGTAGCTCTTCTATTGCACCTGCAACTCTTAGATAATTGCTTTTCCTGGCTGGCTGTGTTATTACTCTGCCAGTGAGTACTGTCTGTACCAACAGTGCGTAAAAGGAGAGATGTTACAGCGCTGGCTGTTGTATTCAATAGACTTTTCCCATCACAAGGGCTGCTCTGAAAGGTTTAATAGCCTTACTGAAACATTTCCTAGCTGCTTCTCCAAGTCTGGGTTTTCCAGGCCCAAAATCTAATCTCTGGATTTCTCCAAGGATTCCTCCTCTGACAAAAATGCCTTAGTTCTTAACGGCATGAAGGTAAAATAGATGTTCTCTTGCACAGCATTTGCTGTCACTGACTTGATTTCCAGGAGTCTTCATAACTGCCGGATCAAGGAAGATTGATGCAACATCAGAAAGCAGGGAATACTTCTACTTCCTGTACTCTCTTCCCTGACTAAAGAGAAAACTGTTATTCAAGGTGTTGAAAGTAAATGATTCTTTCACAGTTATGTGTCAGGTTTTGTCAAAATTCATTTTCTAAAGAGTGGACAAGCCCTGTAGGGCAACAGTACATTCCTAACCAAGACTCATTCCTAACCAAGAGGCAACATAGTTTTATGGGTCTCATCATCTTCTTCTTTGAAGATATGAGAAGAAAAACACAAAGGTTGAAATAGATCAGTTGAGTGGTGGCTTCCACACATACGCTCCTTCACTATGAACAAGCCTGGGGAGTTGCTGCTTTGGCTGTTGGACACCAGGACTGAAGCATCCTCATGAATGTGTCATGAAGCCCTCTGGCAGTCACCCCCTTGGGACTTGCTCAGTGAAGGAAGGGAGGTTTGCATTTCTGATGGAGACGGAGTGGTGGATATGGTTGAAAGGGAAAAAAAAGTCTTTAATCTCATGAGCACGCTTGGGTTTGCATTTCATTGTGGTGAAATTTTTATTACAAGAAAATGCATGCTCACTAAAAAAACAGGTGATTGAGAAACGGATCCATCCACTTCAAACCCTCTGGGGAAGCTGATCAAAGGCAGGCTGCAGAGCTGCATGCCTACGGGTGCCAGACTTCCTCAGAAGTCCCAGCCTATATGCTGAACTCACTTATTACCTGTACATTGTGGTATATGATTATTGATGCTATCTTAATTAATTTTCCATTGTTGGGGTTTTTATTTCCCCCCCCCACCTTAAATATTTTATTCAACAGTGAACCAAGGCAACTAAAAATGTTGTGGTTGGAGGTTGGCTGCGGTGTAACGTCCGAAAGCAGCACAGGAATGAAAGAGTTTAAATGAATAACAGCAAGGCAGATGAATTCATAGGGGCCATGAGTATTTATAAAGAGTTAATGGAAAGCAGCTCGAGGGAAAAGGGAAAGATGATGGATCTTCTCTTATAGCTTGCACCAGGAAATGGAAAGGTGTACCTAGGCAGGAGATATCACAGGCTGCAGCGGCCAAAGAAAGATGTTTCTGTGGTTACAACTTTTGTGCTCGTTTTTAACTCCTCTTCTTGGGAAAGGCAGTTTGAATCAGGACTTAAACCTGCTCGTGTCTGTTCCTCTGGCCCTCATCTAAATGGAGAGCATGCAGCAGTTCACAATACTGGGCAGAGAGGTCAGCTCTGCTGATGCAGTGTGACATGACCCATCTCTCAGGTGAAACATCTCTGCCCGCTTCGACTTGTGTGCAGCAGGACCGGTGTTTCCTGCAGATGCTGGCCTACATCCAATCTGAAGTCTTTGTGACACAACCATCACTTGACTCCAGGTAACATCACCTGCTGTTTAATGAAAGAGATCTGCCTTTGGCTTTGAGAGATCTGGGAAACTCATTTTGTACCAACTCTCTGGGAGCTCTGGGGATTTAAAAAACCCACCAAAACAGGGTTGGTTTTTTTTTTTTTTTTTTTTTTCTCTCCTACTACTAAATTTGAGCTGTTAATGAGGTTGTAAGAATAAGCACTCTTAAATGGCATCAAATCTCGCATTTGAGTTAATTTCAGCCTCATTTTTAAAGGGATTGCAGATCTTAGAGGCTTTAAAAAAAAACAAAAAAAAAAAAAACTTGGGTTAAGTAAACTAAAATCGGGATAATTGTCACACGGCTTGAAATGTGTTTTGTGAGTGCTAGAAGCATGGTCAGCAGGTTGAGAGAGGTGATTCTTTCCCTCTGCTCTCATGAGACCCCATAGGGAGGTCTACATTCAGCTCTGGGGCTCCCAAGGTAAGAAGGGCATGGACCTGTTGGAGTAAGCCCAGAGGCAGCCATGAAAATGATCAGAGGGCTAGAGCTCCTGTCCTATGAAGGCAGGCTGAGAGAGTTGGGGTCGTTCAGCCTGGAGAAGACAAGTCACTGGGAAGACTTTGGAGCAGCTTTGGAGAGGGACTCTTTACAATGACATATAGTGATAGGACAAGGAGCGATGCCTTCAAACTGAAAGAGGGGAGGTTTAGATGAGATGTTAGGAAGTTCTGATCTGTGAGGGCAGTGAATCACTGGCACAGGTTACCAGAGAGACTGTGGCCACTCCAGCCCTGGAAGTGTTAGAGGCCAGGTTGGATGGGGCTGTGAGCAACCTGGTCCAGTGGAAGGTGTCCCTGCCCATGGCCAAGAAGTTGGAACAAGATGATCCTTAATGGCCCTTCTAACCCAAACCAGTCTATAATTCTATGATCTCTAAATGCCCTTGGAAAATGGAAAGCAGCATATTTATTTATGTAGCCATATACTTCCACAGCATCTCTCTGCTCTTTAACATTCAGAGAGTGGCAGATGCTGTGCATTCCTGGGCAGAAATGTGTCCTGGTGGCTGTAAAGGAGTGTGATTCATTCCTGTGAAGAAAATGATAGCAATGCAATCTAATATAGTGGCTCCCTTTGGTTATATCACAAAAGATTAGTCAAATTACAGATGCCATTCATGTACAAAATGTACATAGCAAGATGCAATACAAAGAGGAGAATGGTTTATTGCCTAATAAAGGGAAAATACGTGTCTCCATCAGCTTCCCTTTGTTCTCAGAATAGTGTGTCCTAGTGTATAATCTGCCATGGTGGGCATGTGCTCCGTGGGAGCTTCACATTGATAAGCAAAAGACAGTCTTAGGCACATTTCTAAATTGCTACAATATCATAGGACTCCTAGATGCTCAATTAAATCACAGTTCCTTCTAAGGTGTTATTCTAAGTGCTGAATTTCTAAGGAGAACCCAAGGTCTTCAGCTTCACCCTCAGCAGGCATCCTTCAGGCTGATTTACTCATGGGCACCCGGAGAAATCCTGAAATGCCACTGAATGCTGGTGGTGGCCTGAGAGGTGGGAGGGCTGTGCTTACCCCTGGTCCCATCGGGATGCAGAGGTGCCCTCCCCAGCTGCTTTGTGTGCAGCCCCAGCAGGGCAACTCCCCCATGCTGCCGCTGCTCTCCTGTCTTGGCTGAATGAGCTCCTAGGAAAAGACTAGCTAAGCTGGCTGAGCTAGTTAGTGGCCTAAGGAGAGGTTGTGTGACCAGCTCGGGGGTACCTCATGGGGCAGAGAGAAATATCTGAGGGACAGAGTACAGAAGATGAGGCAGTGATCCCACTGAACACTGCACCATAGCTCCTTCCCTCTGCCGATCTCTGCTGTGATCCTCTGAGAAACTCTCTGAGTACTGATTACTTCTTGGCCCACTGATGCACAGCAAAGCCAGTGTGTTGTGCCTACAGCCTGTTATGTATCCATGAGCACCCAGAAAACAATTGGACTGCTCAGTCTGATAAAAGAAAAGCATCTGAAAAACCTCCAGTCCTCTCTGCATGCACCAAAAAAGACAAGGGTCCCTACTTACGTATAACAAGTGATGAGTGGCTGCTCATAATTTATTTGGATAGTTATCTCTGCCCTTTGAAGGAGAAATGGCCACACTAGCTGCTCACAAATGCTTTGGAATATCATGTATTTAACAACTGATAAGGTTTATCCTACCCTTGTACCTGGGCCTGAGTGATTTCTGGGATTTTCTTAAATAGGTGCAAGCTGGGTTTTGTGAATATTAAGGGAATTGCAAATGATGAAGATGCAGAAGGCTGTGATCCAGGCAGTGGAGATGAGAGTAATAGGGGTGTCATCTACTGCACCCAGTGATCTGTGGATTTGGACTTGCTGGAAAAACATAGGTGTATGGACTCCAGCCACTATTCTCTGCACAGTCAGGTCACTTGATGGAACAAGCTGGAAACTGGATTTTCTCTGTAATGGGTAACTCACACATCTGACACCCTGTGATGGTTTCTAGTAGAACAAAGTTCTGAAAAAGAATTTCAAGCTAATGGGATCATTTTGATAAAGTTGGAAAGTTCTGGTGATTTTTAATCTAGGAGATATGATTGGATTTCTTTTTCTGGATGAAAAATCTTTCAGGGGAAGTATAAAAGTTCTCTGAAAGAAGAAGAAGAAAAAAAAAGGTTCATAGGATTGTGCCATTTTTCTTGTGAGTAAATTGAATCAGCCATAAAATTCAATTTCTGAGTATGAAGTATGGATGTTTGTGTATGGATAATAGGCCAGAGCAATCTCTAAACTCTGCCACCCGTTTGCCATTTTACAGAGGAAAGCATTCACATTTTCAGTGAGGTTGAAGTGGGGTCCCAACTGTATTGTCTTTGACTTGCTCCTGTCAGGAAGAATAGAGCTTTTAATTAAAATGACAGTGTTGGACTAATCAGATTTCTATTATCACATTTAAGGAGTGCTTTGGGGACCCATAAACATGTCAGGGTCTGTATTACTGATGTGATTTAACAGAGAAGTGCTCAACTTTCTAAGTGGCTCCTTTAGATGCTTCAACACCCGTCTTGAGGTACTTAACAACTCTAGCACATCCCATCTGCAGGACCAAAGTTCTGATATTTGCCCAGCCTTTTGTATCCTGAGTTCTAAACCATCATGGTTTAGAACTGGACTGTGTCCAGTATAATCTGAATAACCAGATACTGATGTCTATTTAGAGACAGTAAGTCGAATCCTCCTTTGGTAACCTTACACAGGCATTCAAAGAGGGTATAGTGAAGTAACCAACATGTTGTAACTCCAAGTGTCACAAAGCTTTCGGCACCGTTTAATTTTGGTGTTTCTATTTAGCTGGTGTTGAAGGAATACTGAGAGCTAAAGTGTTTTTTAGGAAGAAATATCAGCAAAACAAGTATTTTAAAGTCCTGCAGTGAGGATTATGGTTGTTATGGTTACTAGATTATTGCTACCACATCTGAATTCATCCAGAGTCTCATCTTCTCTGGAGGATGTGGAGCTCCATCTTACAGGATGCACCTCAGCAAACCAGTCCAACCATTTGTCATCATTCAGAAATCAAAAGAGCCCACGATGCTCTCTTTAGTTGCCATTGCTTCAGGCTTCCCAACTGCATCTGTGGGCTCCAGGTGTGTTACTGTTATGACAATTGATTGAAATTACTCAGAAATTACACTTACAAGAACAGAGCACTGTTTCTTGATACATCCAAAGGCAGGATAGGAAGGGTAAATGTATAAAGCACAAATCCTACCTAAATATTCCCTTAGGAGAATATTTTCTCATTATTTTATGAGGTAGTTCAGTGCATTTCTGACCTGCACTCTTTTTAGCACAGTTAAACGGGAACCTTAGAGACAAACATATTTGAGCAAGAAGGACACAAAGAGAAACATGCTTTTAGGAAGAAGCTCCTTTTTAGTTTCAGTTGGGACTAAAAGAAGCTGGCTGCACAAAAACAGCCTGCGGACAAGCTACGTGGAGGAGGCCTTGAACTGTAATGTAAGTCTCAAAATGCCTGAGAACAGTGAAGAATTTAAGTGGAGAAGTGCAAACAGGGCTTTTATTGCTGTCTCTTTTCTCCTAATTAACTTACAGAAATCCTCCTCCTCTTCTTTTCTGTAGGACTGATCTGTCAGAAGGATCAATGTACTTTGATCTCTTGAAAGAAAATCTTGTCAATATAGCCCTAATATGTAAGGCTGGATTGGATTCCTCTACCTACATGTATATATTTTCTTCTTATCCGGATTATTTTGTCTTCAGAGTGTTGTTTTCCTCTTCTTTGCCTGTGGGGGTTTAACTCTGCCAACCAACACAGAGCATTTCAGTGATTTCGCTGCTTCAGGGCTGTGCAAGTATTGAACATCCTAGATGTGACTCCACCACCTGGAATCCTTGGACCCAAAACTCGACCTTGTTGGTTCTGTGAGTCTCTCTAGGACCTTCCTGATGGTGTTAAATGAGGTCTTTACTGATGCAGTATAAAAATATGGATGCTGCAGCCCTTGTGACAGCTGTCTTCTGCTTTGTACTAAAAGCTGTTGGTAGGAATCATATGTTTATGGCATTAGCTGTTGGACAGCTGGGGCTACAACAAGTTAAAGGTGTAACAAGTGGCAACTGCTTGTGTCAAAATAATCTGTTGCAAATCAAGTGGCAGACAAACCTTTCCATTTGGTCATCTGCTTTGGCTTTCATAGGACTGAGTCTCTTCCAGGCTGACACAAATGTTTATGATAAAGCTGACTGCAGATCAGGGAACCTGAGAAACCAGAGCATTCATCTAAACCAACTAGAAAACAGGAGTTTGTGTTCAGAAATGCAGCTGAACTGTGAATGGTGATGAGGAGCCAGTGCTTCAGCTCTTGGTTTAAGAAGCATCAGCTTTAGCAGCATAGATGGTTTCTGGCCATGGAATCGTTTGAGGATAACAGCTTGTACCTGGGGAGGTGCAGCCCCTGCTGACAACAGGCTCTTTGCTGCTGCAGGAGTCACATGGAGGTATTGGCTGGTAATTTGTTTTTGTAATTTCCTTTCGGCAGTGGAATTAGGAAGAGAGAGAAGGAACAAATTAGAGAAAGGAGGCACTGAAGGTGACAGAGACTTTGCTTTTTCACTTTCTTATTCTTTTTTCATGACTTGCCATTACAATACAGTAATAGCTCTGTTGCCAAATGGAAACCAGGGGAGGGAAACACAAACAAGGAGACTAAAGGGTGCATCTTGCAAGGAATTTTGCCTCTCTATGGACCACAGTGAAGCACATAGGTGTTCAGCATTTCAAATCACACCCTAGAGTGTCCCAAACAAATGTGTAGCCTCATAAAGCCTATTTGTGTTCCAAGTGAGGTATAAAGTGCAGATATGATACTGTAGATATCAAACAAATGACGTTGTTATAGCACTGTACTAGAAATAACATTCAGTGTCCTTAGGATGTTGTTATAGAACCACTAAGTCATTACAGCTGTTTACCTCTAGTTGTTACAGTGTATAAAACACTAAAGATAGATGTATCTCAATGACTTTTTTTTTTTAATGGTTCTGCAACATATAAGATTGAAGTTGTGTACCAAAGTTCATGTCTAGGACATCTTTTTATGTATCAGATTAATTTTAAGAATCTACTTAGTGATTTCTCTTGTTGATTTAGTTTTTTGACTTTTATCAGTCTGCATTATATGATAGAGCAGAAAGATGCCCTTAAATCCCTTGTGTAAGGCAACACCCTGTGCTTTGGGAACTTGATTATCTGAGATTCTGAGATTTACTTGGACAGTAACTGAGCTCCAGGACCTGCATCAGAGGTGAAGACTGCTAAGTGTGATTTAAAAGCAGAAATAGTTAAATTACCCTTCTAGTTCAAATGAAACTTAAAATACAATACTACTGAATACTGGCTGTTATTTAAAATAGCTGCAGCCCCAAACCTGTGCTTCTACCAGCTACATATCCCATGAATAGAGAAATTAATTACAAAATAAGAACTATTAAAAACTGCTGTTGCCAGAGACAGGACTTTATGAGACTCGAGCTTGAATGAGGGAGCCAGAAGTATCCATAATGGTTTGACCACAGCATGGAATCCCTAGAGCATGGCAAATGCAATTTGATGCACTCTCTATAAAAGCATATGAGGTGAAGGATTTGGGAATCCATTGCACATCAACTGTAAAGTCAGACTCTTGAAGCTGGTATTAGAAAAGGTTTTTGTTGAGCAAATCTGTTCCTTTCTCTCCAGATTTTGGAATAATATTTTGGAGAGAGTTGCTTCCTACATCAAGGTACTTCTCCCACCCTGGAGGGTTGTAATCCTCCCTTGTTATGGTTGTGCTTGTGCTGTTTTTGTTAATGACCATCTGTGTTTCCATTCCAGAGCCTGTAACAGCGTAGCTGTGAAATACCACAAGTTGAAACGGCTGGAGGTGTCAACTTAGAAATGTGTTCTCAAAGTGCAGAAGGAGAATTCTGCCTCTATGAGTTATGAATGCATACATAAACTGAAGGCCAAATGTTCTCTCCTGCTTTGTTTGAATCACAGGTCGCTGGGCTTTGACATGAGTTACTCCCCTGAGTGAATGTCAATAGAGTTGACTCTGAACTTCCACATGGCTGGAGCTGCACCAAGCCTGTAATTTATTTGCCTTGTGCTATCTTCTGTGCAAGACAGGCTCCTGGCATAAGCAAAAGCTAATCCCTTCCCTTCCCAACTGCAGAGGTACATGGTTAGCTTAAATATGTAGATTACAATTGATTTTGGAAAGAGTTATTTGTGTCTTGGTGTTCTGAGGCTGCATGGTCTGTGGTGAGCTGTCAGATGATGCGAGAGGCCAGACTTAGTTCAGGCAAACCCAAAGCTGATAAACTCTAACCTCAAGGAGGATTATTTTACAGATTTATGGCATTCCCTTGGCTGCTTTGATCATTCAGATTGACTGAGCTGCCTGATCCACAAATACAATTTTAACATCTCTGGCAGCAGACATAGAGGTTTGCAGTCTCAGCGTGTCGCATCTGTTTCAAAGCCTGCTGAGGAGACAACTCAAAAAAACAGGTGTTTCCTGTATATTACATGGAATTGTGAAACCTTTTTGGTTTACTGCTTGCTAAGGTGCCTCAAAGTTTAATCAATCCAGGAGACACCATTGATTGCAGTCTGTGCTCTCAAAGTCATGGTCATGCTCATGGGCAGCTCTGTTACATCACTGAGTTTGGCTTTGGTGTACTTTGTCATAAAGCCACAAGTAAGATTAGTACTGAGGAAAGTTCTCATCAAGAAGCTTGATGTAACTGTAGAGCTGTTGAATTCTCCCTGCTCAGCTGTGGCCAGTATGTTATATTTTTCAAGTCTTAGTAATTGGCAGTAGCACCTCTTTGGTCTCTCAATCTTCTTGCAGGTGTAACTTCTTTCACCTCTTCAAGAAAGTGGGATCTCCTGGTCCAGCTATCTCTCACCCTCCAAACAAAGGATGGAGAGACTCTTGTAACTTGGGCACCTGGTCTTAGAGCTTGAACCCTTTGCATTCATCATGGGTTTGTGCCAGACCACAAAGCTTTTTGAAAGGTGCTCCAAATCCAGCCACTCCTGGATTAGTAAAAAGAATAAAATGGATTTTTCCTTACTAAAGTTTTCCTTCTGTTTTGTAAGATTTTTGGATACAAGTCACAGTGCTCCAAGAAGTCAGAGATCACCCATTGTCTTTGTGACTGCTCCTCAGACTCCAAGAGTCCTTTCTGCCATCAGCTTTTCTTTTCCTCTGCTGTTGATGCAGCAAAAAGATCTTCTTTGAATTCCTGTCTTTCTTTGGGAATCTCTCCCAAATTGCAATGCCTCTGCACTTTTTAACAACAATTTGTGTTCTATTGAAGGGGGCAGACTTTACTCCTATAGACGAGAAATTAGAGAAACTGTAGTTTTACATCAGCTGCACATGGTTCTTCCAGGCAGGATTTGTTGAGCATTCCCTAACACTGATCTAGACATAGGTAATCAGACTCATGAGCTGCCTGTAGGTTCCTGAGTCACACATATCAGTTGTTACAAAACTAGCCACAGTAGCTGCAGGTTTAAGAAGTGCAGGTTAGAGTGTGAATCAGCCCTACGCAGAGTGGTAGAAATGTGCAGAAGTCACTTATTTTCAGCTTTGAATTTTGGTAGAAAAAGGTGATATTGGATTTCTTTAATAGTATTTTTGACTTTTCCACCTAATCAATGTATATTTCCTGTTTAATCTTTCATTTTTTTTAATGGGAGTTGTATTTGTGATTCCTCTTATGGTGTTTGGGTTTTTATTTTTTAAAGCTAAAAAGGTCAGTTTTTGTTTCTCCCTTACCAATAATATGAAAATGAACCTCTCCTTCTGTAAAACAGCAAGATCCATTGGGTAAAACCTGTCAGGGGCTGACACTTTGGGCAACATGTTTCTGGCAGGCAAACAGTTACCAGAACGTCAAGAAAGTGAACAGTATGTGTGTTTCTGGGCCTGCTGAATATGAAACAGTTGAGAATCATTTGGGTCAGCAGTAACTGAATAATCACACCTGGTTTAGCAACCTGGAAGGTAGGTGTCTGATCGTAGCTGACTAAACAACATCCCATTGTGGAAGACGAGATGGAGAGAGAAAACACCACTGTAAAGGCTGTCTGCACTTATTGCAGCTGGAAATGAATCACCAGCTCTCCTCCATTGATTACAGGACACTTTGATAACTTTCTGAAATTAGATGTCATCAGCTAAAGAGGATGAATCCTGTTGTCTCTCTTTTGAGACATATTTGACTCAGCCATCCCAGAATTTATGTGAACTGATGTAAATGAAATACACTGCTCCCCCTTTGTGTTCAATGATGCAGAATTTAAAGCCACAGGGGACAGTTTCATTTTACTTTATGCTGGAGACTGTTAAATTTCTGGAGCATTTGCTATTCTGGACCCAACAACCTGGTCTCAACTAAAGTGTAGTTTGTGTTTTGGGCTGATGTGTGTGTTTCAGGAAAGCACATCAAGGCTTGCTAAGATGATTGAAGGAGTGGAGACTGGTGAGCATTTTGGAAGGAGTAGGAACAGTCTCGAGCATTTTGCATGGACTAACTTTTTGTTTTCCTTTCATTTGAGTTTGTTTGGCATCGGTTTACTGCTGTAAACCTGCTTGAAAAAGGACCCTTCAGCATAAGTTCCATACCCATGAAAGAATTTGTTGCTCTTTCTGTTTGTTTGATTTCTGTTTTTAAATTTCAAGTAGCTCTGTTTGCAACTTGGTTCTGGTTGCTCTGTTTTACTGGCCTTATCTGATCAACAGCTGAAACTCATTTCTGTTATTTTATACTTCCATGTACTCATGGAAGTGCTGACTCTAAATGCTTCCATTTAATGACTTATCTGTAGGTAACAGCTTTTCTAGGTCTCTCATATGGCACATTCTTCTAGTTCTGTCAATGGAGTCTTGATTCAGCTGCCTAAATACAGGTTGCTAATGTGAATGTGTCTTAAATACTACAAAGTGTCTCAAATGTGCTAGTTGCACTGTGAGAGCTGAATTGATCCCTTACTATCATATAGCACTAGTTTTTTAATTGTGATAGCACCTAGTCCTCAGATTTGAACACAGCGATCACGTTTGCCTGTTCTAAGATGTTCCCATCTGCCATCTGGTGAGGCAGGAAACGATTATGTGCAAAGAAAAAGTGATTAGCTTAAATCACCTCATTCTGGCCTCCTGTTAGGAAGTTATCTGCAGGCTTTAGAAACAAATGACTTGCTTCTAGTACCCAAGACTCATTTAATAGACAGGCAGTTTCACTCTGTGCATATTTAGGAACCATGATGAAGGCATTATGCTTCCTGTTCCTCAGTTTAATTCATTGAGCAGTAACAGCATCCCACCAGGGCTGTCCTGGCTCTCTCACATGGCATCATAAAACACTTTTTTTTTTTTTAAAGTGCAGATGTAGACAGGAAGGACTTTTGGCCATAAATACAGTATGTGGGAGATAAGAGCATGTCTTACATGAGCTTCCTTCCCTATGGCCAACTGGAGCCATCCACTTTGCATTCACCCACTGGTTTATTCAGAGTTTGGGAGGATAGGAGAGAAAAGGGTCCAGATCTTGACTATTTGGTGTTTGCTTTCTCAGAGGAACAAAGGCAGTGTACATCACTCACTTGTAGCACTCCCAGGTGACAATGTCTTGGGTAATCAGAACTGGAAGCCTCAAGGTCTCCTCCTATTATGTGTGAGTACACTCATGTAGGCCAAGCCATGACTTCTGTTTATAACCCCACATTCCTCTCCAATGCAGAGCATGTTTATTGTTTTAGCTATGGCCTCATGTGATTTGGAAAAGGTGTGTTTATTGGTAGTGACATTTACCACCTGATACACCATTTGCTTGCTGGTTTGCATTTTCTGACATGAAGTCAAATATCAGTCAAGATTTTAATGTGTTTTTACTCTGATTCAATGCTTCTGATCAGTGCCAGTGACAATGGCATGAAATTCGGTTGGTGTGGATTGTCATTTCTTGGGAATGCATCTGAAGTGCATCTGAAGCAGAACAGGGAATATCCAGTCACAATAATTTTCAATGCCAAACTGATATTTCAGAGTAAACTCTAGTGACCACTGAAAAAAAACCCTGTTATATGGATAAGATGGGATTAACCATTTAGGTCTGAATCTAGGACCGTGTCAAATGAAATTACTATAAACACTGAATTAACTCCTTTGCCTTTAGGTCCTGGTCCTATTGCATCTTTTCAGCATTTCCTGCCTGAGGTAAGAGGTCATGCAGCAGCTCATGTTTGGTATAGTTTAACACAGCTCTGCAGAAAGTTCTGTTGAATTCCAAACACAGAAGTTTTGGTAGAAGAAATACATTTATCAAATGCCATGTAAATCTTGGTTACAAGATTGGTAAGATATTCACTAGGATGTTCATTGAAGGGAGCTTATAAAAGGATGGGAAGAGACTTTTTAGTAGGACCTCTAATGATTGTAATGACAAGGGATAATGGTTTTAAACTAAAAGAAGGTAGATATAAGGAATAATTTTTTATGGTGAAGGTGATGGTGAGGCACTGGAACAAGTTGCCCAAGAGAAGCTGAATTTTTCACACCTTTACTTCCTTAACAAATGAAAAGATTTCTTTGTTTGTGTACTGTGTGTGGAGTTCAGGATTTTGTGTAGATTCTCTCCCTATCTTTAAAGCTTGTTATGCAGAGTGATGAAAAGGACATTACATTGGTTTGCTGCCATTGATTCTCAATAAAATCTTTAGCTTTACTTATCTCCTGATTTAACTCTAGGTCTTTACAAATAGTTTGAAGTTACACTGATAGTTACAATTGTTCTGCTCCTTTTTGAGTCCTCAAGCATGGCTGCTGCCATTCTCCAATGTGATGAGAAAAGTTTTCTGTTAGCTTGTGTCTGACAGTAAACAAGGCATCTAATGAAAATCATGTTTGAACTTTGATCTCCTGTTCTTGCTCTCTTACCAGAAATGAAATGTTTTAAAGGATGTTTATGACAGTATTTTGCAGTATAATCAATGTTTTCCTGACCTGATTTTTTCATGTACCAGTATCACCTCTCACCTTTGGTCCCGCAGAGAGTCGTTGTCTGCCCTGACAATTCAGCAATCTGGAGTGGTTCAGTGTGTACTGAATAAATCACAAACGATGTCACTACATTCATCCTTAATGCCATGCAATCTTTTTTCTGTCTGACCTTTTCCCTACTGTCTTGTACCTTCCTCAACTTGTTTACTAACTTTTCAACCTCCTCATTAAATGTGAAGAAGTGTGCAGCTCCTGAGAAAAGGTTGTGAATATTGACAAATGCTTGGAAATAACAGATCTGTTTTGAAGTGGAACTGGAACTGGTTTACAGGCTCTGAGAACAGTGTGAGTTGGCAGTGTACATCCTATTCTCACTTTAGGCTATCATGTCAAATTCCCAGGTAGTGAAATCTCATCACAAGGTGGTGGCTTAGGAAAAAAAATCATACAAGCTTTGCTTTCAACAAAGAGTAGATGTTTTCTGCTTTTGTTTGCTTCATGTTCTTTCCCCTGAGAGATATACTGTTAGACTATATGTGAAATGTGCATCTGTGATCCAGCTTAAAAGGAATCATGGAGAGTTAAGGAAAGAACAGGAGAAATCAGAAGGAAGCAAGTAAAAAACTGCAGGGGGTAAGTACAAGAACCTTCTTACCCACGTTCCTGGGTAACAAACTTAATGAACATTGACCAGAAATGGGCAAAAATAACCTCAGGAGAAATACAACTCACAAAAGAAGACAGAAGGGTTTGGAAGGGCAGGTTTGCCAAGGATGTACTGTGATGTTACAGCTTCAGAACTCATTGCAGCTCCTGCTAAGAGAAGCACCATTACACATGTGAGTGGAAATGAATAGCCAAAATTCACAAAGGACATAAGGGCTAATACTGCATAAGGAAATACAAAGAAGAAAGCAGCATGGAGAATAAAAGGCTTGGTTATTTGCTGTTTGTGTGAGTCAGGAGCTGCCCCAGACATGCTGAACTGGAAGCTGAAGCCTAAAGAGGATATACAAAGAACTGGAACTCTTAAAAATGGAATCAAGGACAAGGAACTTAAAGTCTGTGTCCTATGGATGTGTTTTGTGATGATGCTTCAAGCCAGTTGCAAACACACTACTGTTTCCAACATGCAACAAGGCTACAAAGATGTATACTAATATATACTTTCCTAAATGCTGTTGAGAAAAGTAGTTTTCAAGGAAAAACTCTCACCACGTGTATTAATTACAGCAGGGAAAATGACAGGGAGCCCAGCAAAAGTACCACTTGACAGGAACGACACGGTGAACTATTTGAAAGCCTGTGAATGGTTCTTTGGACCAGAAGACCCAGACAACAAAGACATAGAAATTCCATAAATATTTTCTTCCAGGACATGATGTTCTTCTATTGACAGTAACAAACATATTGAAAATAAACTTATTAAAGGTTAGGTGGAAAAGTATTCTGAGCAGATGTTCTTTGCAAATGTCATCTAGCCTCTAAGCATTTCCAATTTGGGTTTAAGGCTTTTATGTCCGTTTTGGCAACAGCATAAAAATATGGATGATTCATATGCAGAATTAGAGACCAGCATCCAAACAAAAGGCTTGGAGTCTAGGTTTAAGTTGTGTGGCTTTGCTTGGAAATGACACCTCATCTGACGAAAACGTGAAAAACTCACAGTTCTTGCCAAGATTAAACGATGAAACATTCGATTCACAGCAGTTAATGAGAACCATTATGTTTTATTGCTTGACTTTTCTCTCCTCCTTTTTGTCTCTTGAATCATTTAAAGGAAACCTATTTGAAAATGGCACACTGAAATCAATTGATTAAATCTGATTGTCCTTTTGTTCCGTTGGTTGCCAGTGGAAACGAGCTGTTGTGGTTTAACTCCAGCTGGCAACTTGGCCTCACACAGCTGCTTGCTCACTCATTCCCTGCTGGTGGAACGTGGGAGAGAATTGGAAGGGTAAAAGAGAGAAAGACTTGTGGGTGAGAGAAAGACAAATTAACAGGTGAGAGAAAACTCATGCATGCAAGAAAATTAGTAATTCATTCACAGCTTCCCATCTGCAGGCAGGTGTTCAGCCATCTCCAGGACAGCAGGGCTCCATCATGTGTAGCGGTGATGGGATGACAAACACCATCACTCTGGACATCCTCCCTTTCCCCCTTCTTCCCTCAGGTGTATTTGCTGACATGATGTCTAATAGTCTGAAATACTCCTTGAGTCAGTTGGGGTCAGCTAGGCACCCTCCCAACTGCTTGTGCTCCCCCAGCCCACTCACTGGTGAGATGGTCTGAGGGGCAGAAAGGCCTTGACTCTGTGTGAGCACTGCTCAGCAGTAACAAAAACATCTCTGTATTATCAACACTGCTTTCTGCACAAACCTGAAACAGAGCCTACAGCTACTATGAAGAAAATCAACTGTATCCCAGCCCAAACCTGTACACAAGCACATTTAAAAAGAGCCTCCACTTGCTTGTTGCAGTCTGAGAAAGGTCAGTAGGACTGATACACACTCAAAAGCCAAATATGTTCAGCTGTTGGCATTTTGCTGATGAGCAACTTCTCCATTACACTTTCTGTCATAATCTTGAAAAATACCAAGGTATTCTAGCCTGGGGAATCATTTTGTAATTGTCATACAGATTAAAAACCCAGGTGAAGGAATGGACTCTACTGCCTCTTTGCAAAGGATTTATGGAACAGAATTGCAGTTGAAATAATGAAGAGTTTTCACAATTTTTTGTTTGAAATCTTGACAAACTTTTGTCAGACTCGCTACATTCTTTGTCTACTTTATTGTAACATCATTGCTATCATCCTTTAGAATGTAGACTAATTGCCATTGTGAATAGGATTCTGTGTGAGGCAGCTTTGATTTGGGTTGAATTTCTATATAACCTGGTGGTCAGCTGATGGAATAGATGATTAACAGCTCTGAGGATTGAAAGAGGAACAAGAGGACACGCAGTAAACCAGTCTGTTCTTATCTACCATGATGTTCACCTAATGCCACTGTGACTTCCTTTTGTTAGACTCCTCTGGGGCTGGGACACACAGAACCTACCAAAGTGCATTCATTATTTCAGGTTCCATTGCTGGGTGTTTCCTGTTGCTGGAGGGCAGGACCATGTCATCACTAAGCTATCACCTGGCTTTATTTAATTGCAATTTGGAGAGGCTGAACTGTTTCAGCAGTTGGATTTAGACTAAGCCCTCAGGAGGAAGTATATGGTCAGAAAAACACAGATGTTCCTAATGTTTAATTGAATTTGTTATATAACACAGGGTGCTCTGTCAGCTGGAGGCAGAGCCTTAGGATTTCCCGTCAAGTCCTGCTTCCTATATTACTAGAGAGTAGCTTGAAGGGATATATCCTGGTAGAGTATGTCAGATTTGTGTGGCTTTCACCTTTTAGTCAGAATAGAAGTTTTATGAGCTACAGAAACTCTGTCCTACAATTGCCACTTATGTGAGAGGCCGGATTTTTGGCAAAACTTTTGATGACAAATGTCAACGAGCAATCTTTACCTTTCTAGTACACTGAACCCTTTGCTAAGGTCACTCAATTCCTTGCCATGTCAGTCAGGTAGGTGTGGATGAGCATTTTAGTCTCTTTTATGAAATGAAGCAATCAATCTGTGATTAGAGAGCAGCTGTGCTTTGCCTGTGTGTTCTAGTTTGCATTGGACACGGTAAGTCCCAAGGTAACCCAGCTGCCATTGTAACCCCGTGGTGTGGTAGAGATCTGGGAAGAGTTGCCACTTTGCTGCTGAGAACAGCAGCAGCAGCCTTGACAGTGTGAATCTATTTAATTTCAGGACTTATTGGGCTTGTTGGATAAAAAGACCAATGTTTATGTCGGTGGGTATATGGCAATTTTTGTTCTGGCTCAGTGTTGCTCACCTTGCTCCCATCAAAGACTTGCAGCAAGCTGTTTGAGCCGAGGACTCGTGACAGGAGCGATCTGCGTTGCCAGTGGAGCATGTGGCAGCTGTCCGAGAGCACAGCACATAGACTGTGGGCACAGAGGGATTCTCACTCCAGCTCTGCTGAAGTCGGTGAGGCTTTGTCAGGCCTTGTCATGCAGTCACTGGCCTAGGTCTGGTTTTAAACAGGATGGAGGAGGGGCTACTTAGAGGAAGAGGCACATTATCTGAATGATGTTTTGGCTCTGTGGGCATGACAGCAACAGGGAAATTAAAAGTTAATTGAGGAACATGAACGTGGAGCATTAAACTCTGTATCCTAACTCATGTGTAAGCACGATTTACACCTTGTGTACAGTAGATCTAGCTATACAGATGGACACAGAGTATGACTTGCAAATCATGGGCATCATTTATAGCACAGAGCTTGCCAAGCACAGTGGGGACAGCTGTACTTATCAAGGCAAATAGCTTGTTACCCCCAAAGTTGATGTAAGCAAGGATGTCCGACTAAAGATTTCCAAGGTCTGGGTTGCAGAGGCACTTTCTTCCATAAACCCATTTCTGATGTTAGAAATGTCCTTTCACAACACTGAAAAAACTATAGGGAGGAAGAGAATAAGAAAAGAAAAGCATGCTCCACCTTTATCCTGTGTTCCACAAGAGCATCTAACAAAACGTTTTTGGAAAGCACTGCTAGGGAGGGGTTCAAATCCCACCAGGAGACTTCTCAGACTATAAACTAAATTACTTCTTGATGAAGAGATCCTAATCCTTCTGTTGACAGTATTTCAGCATTGAACAGTGCTAACTTCTATGTATTTTAAGTCTTTCCATGTCAGAATACTGAAAGTTGCAGTTAGATGAGACACAGATAGTTAAGTCCATTGTGGATCAGTATGATCACAGCTGCAAATTGCTGCTTGGAAGGTACAGAAGGATGTTCATGAGCAGGATTGAGCACTGGGACAGGATATTCAGAGAGTGTGGGAAAGCCTTGGAGGTTTTCAGGATTTCATTGAAATGAAATGATTGCTGAATGTGTGTACCGTGAGCAGTAATCTTGCTTCAGGGGGAGGTTTGATTAGGTGACCTTCAAACTTCCCTTCCACCAACACTTCTGTGATGCTGTGAACAACAACAGCTTGAAACTCAGGAAGGTTAGACACATTGTGTTGTTAATACTTCTGCTCCTGGAAGGTTTAGCAGTCCTGGGGTGAGCTGCTAGTGCAGGGAAGAAAGTATCAGAGGGTATCAAGGAAGAGATAGTCCTCCCAGGAGTGGCTGGGGTCTAGAGTGCCTTTAGCACAAGGCTGAGTGGGTGGTTTTTCAGTCATAAGGCTGGAGGGTTCCTTGAGAGCATGGGAAGGACAGAAATTGCTTATGGATTTGAGTTGAGCTTAATATGTTCTGCTGGAAGGGTAAAAAGGGAGGAGAAGGAATGTTAAAAACATGTATCTCTTCACCACTTTTAAAAAAAGCTTAACTTCAGAATTGCCCAAATATTTGATTTTTATATAACTTTTGTTTTCACTCTCAAAAAATAACCCTGAGCCCATTTTAGCAAGTACAATGAACACACATGATCACCTTGAATTGCTTCAGTCAATACTTGTTCCAGGACTGCTCTTTTGTTTAGGAAATGCACAGCTACTGTCACTGTCACTTGATTTCACTCCTGAGCCTTCCTCACCACAGAACCATTAATTCCAAGCTTGATCTGAAGTTGCACTTGGTCCAGGAACGTCTTTGCCAATGGCTTCAAATAGAAGTCAAAATCCTTAACGAGGTGCACAAGGACATCCCAGGCAAGGAAGAAGGGATGTACATCAGTGCAGAGTTTAACTCTCAATACATAAAGAAGTAGACATTCCTCTTACTTTCTGAGTAGTGGCTTGTCCTCAGGAAAGCCCGAATCTTCCTCTGGCTAATTGGATTCTGTACACATCAAAAGCAACCTCAGTCATTGCTTCAAGATTGCAAGTCCTCTGTGAGCTGCAGAATACTTCTAGAAAGGCAACCAATCCTTAAATCTTAAAATCTGTGGAAAGATTTTAAGCAACAGAGAACTGATATTCTCAGGCAATAGCTCTAATGTCCAATTATCTTCAATAAATAGGCCTTATCTCGGGGGCTCTATTTTTAGCATTAATTTATCCAGCTTCAGCTTTGGCCACTAGCTCTCATTATACCTGTGGTAGATTAATAACCTCTCCATTATCAGATGCACTCCTTATGTCCACATGCATTAGAACAGCTTTACCTTTTAACCTCCTCTTGGATGAACTCATATTGAGCTCTTTTGTGTCTTTCATGAGAACAGGAAAAGCAGTCCCAGAGTGTTTGTTTTTTTTTTTTCTGGCACTTTTGAGAGGGTATTGAGAAACTGAGAAAGAGCAAATAGCAAAGCAAATGCCCAGCACCCAGCCACAGTGCTATAAATGTCAGGAGTGAGGCAGGGACAGCCATCAGCCTGGTGCAAAAGGCTGTCCGTCTGAGGGAAACAGATACCCTGAGGATAGGCCATCTAGGGACCTGACTATGCACCTCAATATTTGGGACATTTTAGGCCTGAGCAGTGAGGCCACAGAAGAGGTGAGGACAGGGATGATGAAACATTGCAGTCAGAGACTGCAGCTGGTCCATTAACAAGGCCTATGACAACAGTCCCTAAACTGGACTTGGGCTTTGCTGCTGCTGAGGCTGGGTCATTTGACATCAAATATTCCTCTCTCTCTAGATGATATTCCTCTGCTTTTTTATCTGAGGCTCGTGTTTGACCTTTTAAGAGCAAGAAACCAGCACAGACTGCTTTAGCTGCTCTGCAGTAGTATGCATGCATACAGCCTTACTTAATGGTGACTGCTAGACAAGTCTTTCTTCCTCAGTTTCTTCCAAGTACTACTAATTAATATCACAAGCTTAAAGCTGGTGTACAAGACAATTGTGCATTTGACAAGTGGTAACTTGGCATCTGTGGCCAATTGTGCCCTTGCATTCTCAGCCAAGGCTGTAGGAAGGCTGGCAAGTGCACAGGGATGTCTGTTTCTCTGTCCTTTTGTGGTACATGTAGTCTCTTCATTCTCTGTCTGCATCTCTGCTGTTGCTCCCTCAGTGCTAAACTATCCCTTGTGACATCTCTGCACATTTATAAAACAACTAAATCCTTCCCCTGAGATGGTGTGATGACCTTTTACTTTCTCAGATATATATAACCTACATTTGAGCTCGCTTTCTACAGTGCATTGGGCTTGTGTATATTGTGGTTTGTAATCCAAATGCCATGTGCCTGCACATTACATGCTTTACAAAGCTTTATATAGACTAGTGCAGATTCCTTCATCAGCCAAATTTGTAATTCATGAAAAATAGAAACCATATATGTTCATAACTACAAATATTTCTGTTCAAGACATTTATGTAGATGAATGATTTAGAAAAGCCTGACTCAAAGGCTGTTGAAAGGGGTCAGGTACAATGTGTTGGAAAGAGTGAACAAGCCTTCTTAGAAAACACTCCCAGGCCTTGTGATTGCATTGGATCTACATTTGCATAACAATCACCTTGTCTAACTACTTCCCAATAATTTGTGTAGATAAAAAGGCAAGTTTCATTTCAGACTTCTCCATATTGCTTAATTTGTATGGAAGTCAATAGGGTTATGTTTTCTAAAGTGCAAATTACTTTTGGGGTGACTCACTCCCTCTTTTTTATTTATTTCTGTGTTTACTTGTATTAGTTTTACTCAAGGACACTTCAAATACTTAGTCACCTTTTTTGCAAAGATGAAGATCCCTTTTGTACCTGATTGCACTCATTAGACCTAATTGTTATACAGAGCAGCCAAGTTTGAAAAGAAAAAGTGATGGTAGGCTGATGTGGAAAGCATCAAAGAAAATCTTCCAATGTAATCACTGAATCTTCAGATCCAGCCCTTTGCAGGATTGCTATTGATTGTCCAGGGCACTGCGTTGGTAAATCTGATTCCCACCTTAGACAAGGCTTTTTCCCATGGGATGCTGCTATGTGACACTTGACATCTACTCTGTACTTAGTCTGTGCAAACTGCAGATCTGTCCCATCAAGCTTTGTGAAGACACCCATTGCATGAATAAAGGTGGGTGTAGAGTTCATTTGGTGTGTAATGCACAGCATGATACCAGTAGGAGGAAAGTAATTCTACACAGCTAGTTATTCACATTACAATTATAACTAGTACATGCTGTCCTGCACATCCTCACTCTAGCTAATACCTTGAAGAGACGAGAAAAGTTTGTTATTTGACAAAAGGGTCTGAAAAACCTTGAGGTCCACCTATTTCTGGATGCAGATGAGCTGGATGAGAGGGGGAGGAGGGAACATCTCTGTGTCACACACAGAGAGGACTTTCTCTTTCTTAGTTGTCTTACAGACAGGCAGAACTTGTAGACACACTTGTAGACATGGTGATTCTGTATTGAGTTGCCTGTATTATGATACTATGTAAGAATATATTTGTTCACATTTACCATAAACAGCTACGTAGAGCCAGATTTCAAGGCAGTGAATGTTGCCATGGCCTCACTGAATCTCTGCTACAAAAACTCAGAGGCTGCATCAAGCCTGTGCTGATTTGTAACATAGACCTCATCTCCTTCTCTGTTCCCTTGTATGCAGTGGGAAACAAACAGTGTGTGGGTAAGAACTGGAGTCACTCTGTGGCACAGTTCGTGGCAGGCATGCTCATTTTTTTCACTGCTGGGAGTAGTCATAAAGGGCTCTTTCTGCTTCATTACCAATTGCCACATGTATGACTGAAGCAACCAGCAATGCCACTTCTGGGATGCACTAAATCAGTGGGGTCGGTTGTTATGAATTTTGTACCCACTGGAGCTTTGCAGGGAAAGAGTTTCTGAGGATGACTCATGTGGATTTGGCTGCCACTTACTGAGAAATATGTGTGTATGTGGGCTGTAGTGCAAATTAGCTGGATCTATTGGTTAGCAATAGAATATGTATAGGGAAAAGGTTAAAAATGTGTGAATGACTTCAGTGATACTCCAAAATGAGAACATTTCAGGGCAATATGGGCAAATGATCTGGTCAAATAAGCTGTTTCTGGCAATCAGTGAGCTGTTAGTATGATCCTCTGGGTGCCAGTCTGGAGATGTCTGTCAGAACCGTGGGCACCCCTTGTGCTGCTTTCCCAATGCACCTGTGTTTTATGCTGCTATCAGAAAGGCACAAAGGACCGTGTAAGAGTTATGATCTGTTCACCTCCAGCCCCTGGGACTGCTGGAGTGAGTCAGAGGTGCAGTGGTTTGGGAAGAGCCTGTGAACCAACCCTGCTTATTAATAATTTTGCTTTTTGCCATGCTATTTTTAAGCTAGAGCAGTTCCCCAGTCCAGCTTGCCAGGCAGCTGCCCAAACACTTTCAGCAGCAGAGCTGAGGGTCAAAAGCCAGCTGGCATCAGAAGGTAGAGACAGGAACTGGGAGCCATATCAGCTGGTTCTGCTATTTAAAGGAGTTCTGTATTTTGAAGCATGTTAACACCTGAACTCTAATAGCAGCCTGGGTATTACAAGTTGTTGGCTGGTTAGCTTAGCATAGATATGTGGAAATTTGGACCTGGACATGTCCATCATGATAAGAGAAGAAAAAGGCTGGAAAGCTTTGAATTAAGGAAGTCTTATGTTTGTCATGCAGCCACTGGCACTCTTTGGCTGTCCCTGCCACGAGCTGACAGAGAACCAAAACTGAAAAGGAAGATGAATTTTTTAAAGACTCAAAACTCAAGTGGCTGATCTGTTAAATTTATTGACCCTGACAGATCTGGGAAGACCAGAATATGTAACTTTTTTGAAGGTGCACATTTTTAAAAGGCCATCTACTGTTTTGGTAGTCCTGGATCTGGAATGGCAGCTTCACAAGTCTTCACTCATGTACACCTTCAGCATAAAACATTGAAAAATCCTTGTTCTTGTAATAGTTCAAAATAGAATATTCTGTGATTAATAGTTGCAGGGGTATGTGCTTGCTTGAAGGGCTCTGTTTGTTTAAAATATCACTGGCACTCTTGAGGCTCAAGCAAAGGCAGAATAAGGGCAACTCAGGAATTACTGGCTCCTAATGTTGCTTTCCTCATTTGTTCTCAGTCTGATGTCAGGAACAAACTCTTTCTAACAGAGAAGCTGGGGAACATACCTCTGTTTTGGTTTGTGAATTTCACTAACACATCTTTAAAGACAGTTATATACAGGCTTTTACTGTGTGATTATAATTCTGGAAGCAGCTGAAGTTGGGAAATTCATTGTTGCAATACTCACTTTCCAGTCAGCCAGTAAATAAAACAATCCAAGTGCTGTTACCAATAGTTTTAAATCACAAATGAGTTTAAATTCCAATCAATTGCCTCACCTGAAGTCGGTGGCTCTGCTGGGAAATGTGTGCCTCTCATGTAGATAGCACTTGAACAAAAAGGGTGAGTGTTTTAAAAATCGTGGTTTTGGTGCTTTCTTCTAGCAGTATTTGTAGCTATCAGCACCAACTGTGCAAACTAAACCAGTCTTGTTTCCAGATCATATTCACGGAGTTTTCAGTTGCTTTCCACCTGACATTAAGCTGCTGATCTTGAGTCATAGATAAAAGATATAATTAATTATTAAATTATGAAATAAGTTACTCCAGACCAAATGAGAAATGGTCATTGTATGGAGCAGTAAACACTGTCATTGATTTTGGATGAGGCTTGTGGTAACTTACTGACATGCTGATGGTGAGTTGGGCTCCAACTCGACGTGGTTTCATGGCTTTGTTGAAGGAGTGAAATTACAACTTAAAAATGTTGCCCTCATTCATGTCTTTGATGTCTCATTATAGATCCTTAATCATTTGGAGTAGCTCTGACTAGCTGGTTAATGTGTTTATTCCATGGCATACAGCTCCTGTGGAGAACTCTCTATAGCAACATGAGATTGAAGGTGTTTACAAGGAGTTCACTTGAAAGGACCTCAGCAACAGTGTTTGAGACTCTCCTGTGAGAATTTATAGCAAGAATTTTCCAAGGGAAAAGAGGAAAAATTTGTAGGTTGAAATGAGCAAACAAATGATCAAAGATTCTGAGAGTCTCAAGTTACTGATTTTCTGTTATTTTCCTAAGCATCACAAGCCTACTGCTCCAGGCAAAACTAATTAACTAATGAAGACAGAACAGGATTGCTGAGGAAGGGATGGAGAACAGCTTTTAAAGTTTAACAATAAGATATATCTGTTTCATGTATTATCTGCAATGTTGATCACTTCTAGTGACAACATCCCAAAGGTATTTTTCTCTAATTGTGCAGAAGTGACAGGTACTGGAGGCGATATAGTCTCTTGTTTTGAAGTTCAATCTGTGCTTTTAGCAGTGCTAAAGAATTTTTTCCTTTGTTCTGCAGGCTAGAAAAGTAAGTGTCACATTTTAATGGTGCAGCTTTGATTCTTAGGCTTATTGCCTGATTGATAGCTTTATGGGTTCTGTGTAGCAAGAAAACTATGTGGTAGTACTTGAGGGAGCAGAAACTAGGAAGCAACCTATAAACTTACCAATCAGGCAGTAGGAAAACTCCAAAAGATGCACGATCAAAATGTGGCATTTGTTTTTGGCAGAAATTGTATTGGATTTGAATGAAGGGAGATAAGAAAACAATTAGACAAGTGTGTGGAAGAAATACCCATGGAATAAATCCCATGGTTTAATCCCTCTGGATTAAACCATCAATTTAAAAGTACCTAAAATGTTGATTTCTGGAAAGCCATTACAGGAAAAAACATCACTAAATACTGCTTCTCCTTCCCCTTTCCTTCTCCCAAGAGCAATTACCAGAGATACTCTGCTGTATTGGGTATGTTAACCCAGTGCTGCTATTCTTCTGATTTAATTTAATCATGTTCTTAGCTTGTAACTCAAGAAGTCATAACTACCATTCAGGGGCAAAGATCAGGGAGCTTTGGTTAGTGTTGACCTGTAGTTACTTTGCCATACCTCATTTGATAGTTGTGATTTGCTCCTTTTTCCTCCTATGGTGGTAATGTTGCCTTTCCTTCTACATCAAAACCTTCCAAGTCTCATTAACATACCTGAATCCTGTTCCTAATGAGGCATGAGCTCAAACTGTGAAAATATCAAAAGCATGTCTGATTCATGCTTTATATAGAGCACGTGGATAATCGTTCATGTAATATATAATCCATTAAATGCATGGTTCTTGATGCTCCTTCTCAAACACCCATTTTCACACATCACCGTGCCTCATTGCCACCCAAAATTACCCATGTAACTCTTATTTACTTGTATTTCTGTTTAAAAATGTGTGGATATTTTGTAGATAACTGTGTGTACATAGATAACATCCACATAAAATAGTCAGGCAGAAAAGACCAAACATTCATCACCAAACTCTCATCACCAAACTCTTATGGACTTGTAAAATTTAACAGCTGTGATAGCACAGTTCATGTGTGTGGGTGGGATGAGTTTCCTGGGAAGGAATAGATTGTTTTGTGATAAGAAAAGCTGAGTAACATCTGGTTAACAAATGAGTCCCACAATAGAGGTTGTTTTTCAGCTTCTTTTTATCTCTAGCACTGTTAACTTTACTGCTAGATATTCCCAAGTGCCAGCAAGTCCTCAGCAGTTGGTGGTTACAATGGGGAGATGAGAACAGTGGTGAGCAGGTCATAATGTGCACGAGTCAGGGACAGCTACTCTGGTATGGGACATGTGAGATAAATACACATATGTAACCAGGAATTTGTACTTCTCCTTTTCATAGAACCATTTATTAGATGTCTGGGATAATAAGGACCCCAAGCTGTTTATGTGGCACTCAGTGACAGAAAGTTCGTTGACTTAAGACTCCAAATGCCTCATCATGTGCTGGGGCATAGGGCAGACCACACTGTCCCTACCTGGTGCTGATGATACCCCTACAAGAAGCATGAGCCTCTCCATGCTTGAGTCTTACAGCACAATTCCTTCTTTGACTGGAGTTAGTGTATTTTGCTTCCACTTTCAGTGTTTTAGACTCTCCAATTGGATAATTAACCTACAGCCATTTATGGCAGTTGACGTAGGTCATTTCCAGCTGTTCTATCAAGAGCAATGGTGGCTATACAGCAGCAAGGCTGTGGTGAAGTTCATGGCTTGGAAGGCTCTGACAGCTTGATGTAGTGAACTGCAGGTAAATCTAGGTAGCTTTTTTCTCCTTCTCCTTTGCACTGAGATGCATACCTCAGCTGAGCTCTCCCAATCTCTCTCCTTGGTTTATGGACATCGTGTTTAATAACCTAATGCATACAAACTGTCTTTTCCCATGACAGGGAAGTCTTTGCATTTCAGAGCTTGGATTCTGTTTCACCCTTTAACAGAAGGGCAAACAGTTGTGATTGTCTTTTCTAAATGCCACCAACACAAAGCATGTTTTTAAACCAGTCTCAGCTTCTGTGATCTCTTTGCTATGTTGTTTCTTTCTTACTGCTCCTGCAGCGTTTTGGTAGCCTTCAAGCAGCGTGTCACTTCAGTCACGTGAAACGGGTCTGTTTATAGCAACTGACTTGCTAGACTAGATGGAGGCAGCTCCTGCTGTACATGGCAGAAAATAGGGTAACTTGAAGTGCAAAAAGCATTTCAAGTGGCTTAAAAATTGCTTCATTGTGAATCATAGGCTACTTTTGCTGTCCTGATAATGAGAAACACCAACTCCTGTGATTCATTGTAGTTAAGCAGCATTAGCTTCAGAGAGAGACGAGACAAAAAGGAAACTATGCCCCTGCTAATGGGGCATTTTGTGTGGGCAAGCAGTGTAGCTGTCATAAATTATTTTACTCTGATCGTTCAGATCTGTTCTTCCCAACCCTTTTGATGCTGGAGCTAATACTATATAGTAAAAGGTAAGTTAAAGAGTGCTGAGTAATGGAAGCAAGGAATAACAGGTCTTAATCAGAGACACACACTAACAGTTTTTAAACTGATGAAGTTTGACAGAACAGGGAGAAAAAAAAAAGAGAAGTGGCAGAAAAATCTCCATATTTTTTCAAACAGGGTGAAGGCTTTCTAGTGTGAAACTAAACATAGGCTCCTTGGGTGCCATTTTGTAAGGAACCAGTACATTTGGGTATCCAACCATTCAGTAAATGAGTTTAGCAGCCTTTTAACTACCCTCTCAGTCTTGTTTTTGACTCACTCCACAGGAAACCCAGGGAGATACATCTCACTAGGCTAAATTAAGTCCTCGTGAATACCTGCCACTGCCACAGATTATCACCCTTTATTGAGAGTCTATTTTAGCAGGAAACTCTCATTATGAAACATGAATGCTGAGAGGGCATGGCAGATTACCCTTGCTTTTTGGATGTGTGTGTTCAAATTCAATCAGGTTGTTATGCCATATGGGGTAATTTAATTTAAATTGAATTAATCAATAGAGTACATCAGCCACATAATTTTAATGTTAGCTTGGTAAAATCCTTGGCCTGTAAAAGTCAAGAACAAGACTCCTGGACATGGTGGTGAGATGACATCATGACATTAAGTCTTTTGCAAAATCGATGCATCAAGATAGATTGCTTCTTGTCATTCATCAAATCTTGATCATGGCCATTTGGACTAACATCCTCCACGTCCTGCTTTCACTTATGGAGCAAAGGCATTGAAGGTGTTAGTATGGGTGTTTAAGACCTCTCTCTCTCTCTCTCCTCATTTCTTCTTCCTGTTGAGAAAATTGCTCAATTACTTCATGTTTTCATTCCTCACTTGCAGATTAAGTGGTAGCTCTTTCCTTCTTAGCATGTAGTGTGCAGATTTCCTCCATGTTGGAGGAACTTGAGTCCTCCATGAACCATTCCCAAGTGTGGGGGTGAAAAAAAAGCAAAATTCTTGGGTGTATAAATCAGATTTTATTATTATTTTTTTGTAACCTCCAAACGTTCCTTCTCTCTTTGTAGATTTTGTTTTGCTTTTTCATGTCCATGAGCAAAACAATGCCGCTAGTTGTCATTGCTGGAAATGGCCTAGAAAGACTAACACCCAGGAGCCCAGTGGTTTTGGCTTCCTTGAACAGAGGTGTCTGTAAGAAATTATGAGAGCGGTTTGCAAAGCCCAGCTCTACAGTATTGTGATTTTCCTTGGCAATTTCATTTTGTTTCAAGGGAAAAGACGCTCTTCTCACTATATAGCTGGGAGATTTGAAGTTGTGGCCATCACATAAAGGTCCCTTTCCTGAGATGGGCATTATTATTTTAAGTTAATTGATTAGTTATGATGATAGACTGTGAGGACAGACTTGAGTTCATGGAGGACAATTCTAGCCTGTTTGGAACTGGAATTTACTGTTTATTGGTAAATAAATGGGCAAAACTTTGTCTAATGGCTTGAACAAGTGTACTAAGATAATTGGACAATCGGCAAGGCTCTTGGAAAAGCTGAATTCAGTTTTGCATCATACGAGTTAATTTCAATCATGGAGAGGTCTGTATTAAACAATTTAGACACCTCACAGTCTTTTATCTACAAGATCTGCAGGGTCTATTATATTATCTCAAAATTTCCATTCTGCCTCAGGTCAAATGCAGATTTCTATAGCACTCGGAGAACAAATAAAGGGAAAGGTTTGTTTCCAGATTAACCAGAGGTGGTCCCACACTAGAGACTGTTGTGTTCAATATAAGTGAAGCTGAGTCCGTGGAACTTTTCTGTTTTCTCTTTTCAGAGTGCTTTAGTTATTTATGACTTTGTGCCTGAAATACTGTTCTATGCCCTTGTAAATCACAGAAGAAATATGTGAGGGATTATTTTTCCTGTTGGGTAAAACCAGTCATAATTAAAAGTTTTAATGGACTTGTTTCTCTCTGGATTTGTTTCTATCTGTACAGTTTGGATTTTATTGTGGCAGCATGTGCTGCAGAGTCTGGCAGTGCAGATCCACAGAGTTATAGCTGGGCATGATGGAAATATGATATTTACTTTAATGGGAACATTATTTGTTTTTTAATATGCTTTTGGAGATAAAAGGCAAATTCTCTGAATGTAAATTTGGCTCCACTGAATACTTATTTAAAAAGGGTGACTGGAAAATGACATGTGTACCCTTTTTAACTTGTGTAACATTGAGAGCCTTAGAAATTGCAGCATCATTCATGTTAACACATCAAAGTATTGCTGGCTGAACTCAAATCTCTCTGAAATGCTAATCTGCACCCTTAACTGTAGAGGAATGAACATACAGATGGTTCTTCTAATTACTTGGAAAAAGAAAAGGGGATGATTTCTTTTAATGATTTCCCCTTCTTTCCAGACTGAAAGCAGTTCCAGCTCTTCCCTCCAGCTAATTTGACAATTAAAAGATGCCTTTGTCTTGCTTTCAGCTATTGAGATTTCATCACAATTTGTTAAAACTTTCCATCATGAAGTGAGGTGTGAACCCAGGGTTATGTAGGTTTGGTTCAGATGTCCCACGGAAGGCAATTATAGCCTTGAATATTTAAAGCCAGTGTGAGGGACTGTTCTCATCATCCCATGTCATTGCACTGATGGCAGAGACGAGTTTTTAGGGTTAAGATCAGAGCTTGAATCTTAGATGCACAAGGATATTGATTGGGGAACAGACTCCAGGTATTCAGGCTTCAGACTCATGGCAGTTCCAGTTTTCCAAGGATACAAATGAACCAACTTGAAACACATTTCTAGAGCTGTTGACTTCACTGCTGCTTTGTGAGGTAACAAGTGCTTAAGAGGAATAGGAGGAAAATAACCTGTAACCTGTGAATACTTTCAAACCTTTTCATTTTTGCTAAGGACCAGAACAAAGGGTGAGGCTTTACCAACTCTATCCTGAAAAATAGATCCATGTGCTAGAAATAACTGGTGTGATCACTGGTCTGGTGGCTCTCTGCCCTCTGTACCTCTGGGACACAGTGGTGCAGCTCTTTTCCTTGACTGGAGGGTCTCCATCCATGTGGGTCCATGCCAACTGTTGAGGCAAAAATCTTCTGTTGGGGTTCACGTGGTGTTACGTGAGGAGAAAGAATGTCTTTGTTCTGCCTGTGAGCATGGCTGAGCTGACACAGATGGCTGAGAAGAAGATAGGTGATGTGGGTACCCACATCACACTGTTTGTGACCTCTGTTTTCAGATCACAAAAGTGAGTTTGGGCTAATGCAAGCTTGTGTAAACTGGAACAAGACTGGGGAGCAAAAAGGAATGGACTTGGTTCCTTTTGGTTTGTGTTCTGGATGCAAGCAGAGTACCCCTTTGGCTCTGTTTTGAAGGTTTTGACCTTCACAGGCCTTGCATAGCAAACTAGATGTCAAAACCATCCCACAACTTCTTCAAGTATTTAACTTAATTCAACATGGCATCAAGCTGTGCCTGTTTTTTTTTGATTGAATAGTATTTTATCAATTACCATATTCCTGAATATTCCAGAACGTCTTATGGCTATTTTTCAATTAAAACACTCACCTGGAAACTGAGTACTTATGAACTTCTACATATACATCTCAATCATTCCCTATCAACAAGCTTTTCTGCTCTGTTTTTCAGGTGCACCACTTCTCTCCAAGCTATTCAAAGGAAGAAGATTTGGGTTTGTGATTGTAAGAAGACAAGAAGCCTGTTTCAGGACTCAGAGAGACAACATGAGGTCAGAATTCAGTGGTTTTTTTTTTTCCCCTACATTTTCTATTGACAAGAATGTTGTATAATGTTTTCGCTAATGCTTTAATCAGGCTTTAAGGCATTTTCCCCTCCCCTAGTAAAACAAAAAAAAGGAGCCATTACTGACACAGGATAGAGTTTTGATTTTTTTTGACAATACAGTAGCGTGGGCATCTTCAGAAAGGCCTTCAGAAGAGTTTATTGCCTAAGGCTGTTTGTTTTGATTTTGTCTGCTGGAGTCTAGACTTACAATGCTGTAAAAGAAACAATAAAGGGAGAATGGTTAGATAGAAAATCTTGCCTTATCTTCTTGGTCCTCTGGAGTGATGACACCTCATGTGGTAATAGGGAAAGGTGGTTTGCCTAGGCAGGATATTAGCAGACCTAGATTCCTTTCCCAATTCTACCATTAATATCTGTCCTGCTTCAGCATAACAATTATCCAACTCCCTAGTGTGGAGGTGACAATAATCTTTGCTTGGTGTCAGAAAGACACGCTCATTATTGTGCATAAAATGCTGTGAACTTCTTGGGTTGTTACATCTGCAGTGATTAAGTTGCCTTATGTTTGGGCAGGTCTTATCTTGTTCAATAAGTAACGCTCATTGCAAGTCTCTCTGAATGCCCGGAGTGCTACTAGAGCAATGGGGTTAAAATAATAGCTGTGTCTTACGTAGCAGGCATCAGCTCACTTCTGTAGACATCTTTAATTTTGCTGTACTCAGGATATGGTTCTCATGATTGACCACTACTAGGAATGAAACATCTGAAACAATACTCACGTTTCCTGATAGGAAGGAATCATTTTGTTGCAGTGATGAAATAAAAGATATGTGATGTGATGTAAGAACTGTAAACATCTGGAGGATGCTAAGCCTAGTGGATTTTATCCAAGTTCTCCTCACGTTATATATAGTACCAGAAAGTACTGCACTTGGGCCATTAGTTATTTTGATGTCGCAGTGTTTTACTGCCAGTTTTCAGCAAGCCAACAGGAGATAAAATTCCTGGTTAAGGTTCCTATATGCTTTGGTTAATGAGTATAAAATCGACACTCATAAAACAGTGGAGTTTACCTGTTTAATGCAGCAGTAGACACTGAGCTGGTGACTGAGCTGACATTAGTTACCCAAGAAGGAGGAAAGAACCACACTTTAACTAAAAAATTAAAGGACAAATTTCTCTGCCCTAAGTAACATATCTCAGAGCAGAGCATCCACAAGAGAGAAGCAGTCATGAGACTACCCTTTGCTATCAGTCATCATCATCATCAGACGATAGTCACATCCAGCCGTGAAGCTATTGACTGTGGATAACAGACATTAAGAAATCTTCCAAAGTAAACCAGATTTATTCTGTAGGATAAGTATGTCTGTGGAAAAATGGATAAATTCTGAGGTAGATATCTACTGTGGACATTGCATGTTCAAGTCTTCTAATTGAAGACCATGGGGACAGGAGCTCTTCCTGGTACTCTCTTCTGGGAAGGTGTTCAAACTCCAGCAACATGGGAGTGCAGACAGGAATGGTTTCTCTGTGGTGCTGTATAGAAGTGTGAGGGGAGAGGCAGTATTTTTGTCCTGTTGCTGTCGAGACTCAACTATCAGATTTTCTTGGCAGCCCCCTTCTACACCAGAGTGAAACTGCACTTGGGGCCCCAGGGTATTTAGTGACCCTGACTTCTGGCTGTTTATGACTGCAGGGAACATTTAAAACACCACGTTTCCCCAGGGCTCAGCATTCAATCTGCAGGTGTTTCTGGGAGCTAATTCCCACAGTATCTTCTAGCTTGGGGCAAGTATCAGCATTGCACTCCACAGCCCTTCAGGGCTTGTGAGCAGAGGAGAAATGCCAGTTTTTATGGTGGGGATGGGAACTGTGGGATCTGATGGATATGCAAATCTGCCTTCATACTTTTTCATTTTAATCTTTCCTTGTAAGAGAAACTTTTCAGCTTTTGAGTCAGAGACCTTTTCCCAGATTAGTCCTGACCTAGCTACATAAACAAGGAAGCGCATTTTACCAGGATATGTCAGCACCATTGCCTAAAAATCATAGTTATAAAGGAAGAAGGAAACTTCTGGCTGCACCTTGAATACTGTGTTTAGTGCTACAAGAGGGACACTGAGGGTCTGGAGCGTGTCCAGAGATGGGCATTAGGGCTAGGAAAGGGTCTGATGGGGAACAACAGAGGGACCTGGGGATGTTTAGTCTGGAGAAGAGGAGGCTGAGGGGAGACATGAGCACTCACAAGCTGAAAAGAAGTTGTAGTGAGGTGGAGGTCAGTCTCTTCTCCCAAAATAAGGAGTGATTTGAGAAGAAGAGATGGCCTCAAGTTGTACCCAGGGAGGTTTAGTTTGGAGATGAGGAAGAATTATTTCCCTGATGTCTCTCCAGATCACTGGAAGAAAGTCAGGCTTGTTCACCTAGTCCTTCTTTCAGTAAAATTCTGCTTTCATGTGCTCCATCAACAAATTCCATGTGAATACTTCTTGCATCATTGTACAGTTTCACTTTCTTCTCCCATGCTTACAAGTTTTAGAAAACCCACACATTACTCACCACCCCCCTCCCAAAACCCCTACATCAAAATAGGTCAGCATCTTTCTTGGTCATTAACTCCTTTATGGATTTCCCAGTCAAAGGAAACCTTAAGAGGGTGGGGATGTGGGGGAATGAAGCCTGCTTGCATTAAGCCTCTGAGTAGCAATCTTTCAGGAAGGCAAGAGCAGAGAAAGAGACATCAGTGATTGTACTGAGTGAAGTGCCTTGGGGCTGGAATGTTTTTACCAAGTGACTCTGCTGACCCTGCCTTTCTCCCTGCTTTGGATCAGCTGCCCTGAGCAGGTGCCAAGACCAGCAACAGTGAAAGTTCATCTGGCAAATATTCAAGTGCTGTTCCAATTCATCTGCGCAGGCTTTAGCACACAAATGTTCCCACCAAAGAACCACAAAGAACAATAGAAACAAGTCTTAGGACTTTAAGTCTCATCTATGCCTATGTGTGCCCTGGGTACTTGGTTGGCTAGGATTGTCTTTGTCTTCTGACCAGACTGGCATGGTCTTTGGCCATCTGGGCCATGTGATGTAGAGAGACCCCACTGGGGTGCTCACTCGTCTGACCACTGATTTCTTTCTGTTTGTAGGTTTTGTATTGTTTTCCTTCTCTCCTCCCTTCTTCTTCTTCTTCTCCTTTTTAAACATTTGTCCTCTTTTAAACTTTTTCTTCTCAGCCTGCTTGCCCCAGAGGTTACATCCCATCATTTTACCATCCTGAGGGCCTCCAGATCCCAGTTCCTGCCTCACTGTCCAAACACCCCAAAGCAGTGACAGAAATTTTAGTTCTCTTTTGAGCAGTATTAATTTGAATACTGTTGAAAAATATTACAGTGGAGTTATTTTCAATTAGGAGTGAAGTGCAAAGTGTGAGTCAGTGTTGATGAAGGATGGAAAGGAACATCCTGAAGCCCAAGCCCTGTGGAAGCTATCACACTGAATGCATGTGAATCAAGTTTTCTGTTAAAAGCAGGTGTTTTATCCCCCATAAAGCACTGATTGTTCCAAAACCAGCACTTCCAAGGGGCAATTTGTTGCCTTCCCACTTAGAAGTGTTCTACTTTCCATCCTAAATTTGCTTATGGTGAGTTTGTTCTTTCATTTGTATTGTTCCTTATCTTAAATACATCTTTACCTTCCCTGGAGTTTAACTAATCCTCCCTAGTGTTTTTAAAGTATTCAGTGCAATTCTGCTCCAGTGAACAGACACTTACAGCAAGGAAATTGTGCAGAGATTGTAACAAAGTAGAGACAAATTCAGCCTGGTATTCATCATAAAGTAGTAGGTGCAGAAGGAAAACTTTTCTCTTTCAAATGCACTGCCTGCTCCTTTGTATAGATCTCCAACAGGATTTACTCCATCCTAAGCCACAGTGAAAATGCTTATTATCAGCTGACTATGATGTCGTCTTTTATGGCAAGTTTTTCCTCTGTAATGGTATCAAACTGCCTCCTACTCTGCCTGAGGTTTTCAAATTTTCTCTGTGTAATTGTGCAGTCATCCTGCATATTGCCTCTGGTTCCAAGTTTGGAGGTTCTATCAAATTCCGTTGGTGTGGCCCTGCTTTTTATACTAACATAATAAAATGAACAAGGTTTTTGAGAAGCATGAATAGCTCCTGTCTTCTGGTCCAATTACTTCATAAAAGTTGTTGTTCTTTGCCTGCCTGGTACTTCTTAGGACATTTCCTCTGGTATAGGTGATGGTTGCTCATGTGGTACTACATCACGTGTCATGCAAACCCACACTGAGGAGAACTACTACATACCCTACACTGAGGAAAATCAGCTGAATTACACACAGATGGAAAGTTAATTTGATGAAAGTTTCTATTGGTATCCTATTCTGTCTTCTCCCTCTCCCTCTCCTTCCTCTCTCCTTAAACCTAGTCTAAAACCTGTAAACCTGCACTTTCTCACCACATCCCTCCTTTCCTACTCTTAAGGACAGGTGACCCATTTGCTTTTCTTCAGTCACGGGGTTGTGTTCCCATGCTATAAAGATAGGAAAAGCCCTTACTTCTTACCCAGCAGTTCTATGTGTCAGTTCTTGCAGAACCTTGCCATGGGGATTAGCTGGCTCCTACAGTATGGATTTATTCTCTTCTATATTTGGCTTTTGCCTTGCTGTGGTAATTGTGATCCAGTGCTTTCATTCCCAGGAAACCGCCTGTATTTTTTTCCTCGGATTTTACAGTTACCTTCCTTATAGCAGAAGATCTTTGTTGCCCAAAAAGCAACCTCACTTTTCCCATCTCACTTTGCTCAGCAGACTAAGAAATCTGTGCATGCAGGGAAGAATTGAGCCCTTATTCTATATTTACCGTGCAATCTCAAGCAGGTTGTGACTTAAATTCAAGCCTCTTCAAGTTGCTAAGCGCCTCTTCATCTGGAATGAATTAAGATGAATCCTGAGTTTATTCAAGTTTGGTACCTTGAATTGAAGAAAAGCAGTAAAAACCAAAAGACTTCAAACCAAGCAAATAAACTCCTTAGTTTTAAACATGTGATGTGAGATTGTGATGGTTCAGTCCACAGCAGGGGGAATACGGATGCATTTATATGATTAAATGAGAGGAGGGACAGGTTGCCCTGTCTTGAAATTGTTGTCTAATGCACAACCTTGTTCCCTGGCTGATCAAAGGAAGAATTTGCTAAAGGACCTCCCCAGCTCTACTTCATTCCAAATAGGCAAAGTGCCTATTTTTATTACAGGCTCTGCAAGGACTACTTGATCTGCTCTGCACAGAACATTCCTGGAAGAATGTGAAAGACTTTTTAGAGGTGTTCTGTGAGGCAAATGAGGTTGTATTTTAGAGAAAAAGACACATAAACACATACCAAATAAATAAGAACATAGGAGACCCAAAACTGTGAGCCTTTAATGATAGGTGAAAATGTTTTGGTCTGCAAAGCCCAAATAATAAGAGAGGGACTATTAGTTGAACAAGTAATGTTGGGCTTTGTAAGTATATCTGCTAGGATCAGACCTCATTCCTGGATGATACTGTTTTAGCTAGGAGCTACAAGGATGATCAGACATGCACTTAAGGAACAGCATTAGTGCTTGAAGAAGTTTTACCACTTTCTGAAAGTCACACAGCAGCTGACAGTGTTTGTCCTCAAAGTGTCTGTACAGAATTGAGCAGGTTAGAGACTGTGGAAGCTCAGCTGTGAAATGTTTCTGTGAGATGCTGGTCTGGCTCTAGGTATAACATTTTCCATTGGCTTGAGGAAGACTGGGGTTTCAATGAGACACTAATCAGCATCCCTATATGTGACACCCTTTATACACTTGAAACATCAAAACAGTTCTAATATGACAGTAATACCATTTCAGTGACCTTTTCTCTTTTAATGAGAAAATTCTCTGTGTGAAATAGACTTAGTTCAGGAAGGACCTTGTCATATAGCTGAGGAAATTCTAAACAACATTAATATTAGCAATTTTAAAAGGAGGATGGGGGATTTTTTTGGGGGGTAAAAAGCTTCTTTTTTTGGTAATTTAAGTCACTAATAAATATTATCTTCCCACTATAGAGCACAGTTGAACTGAAGAAATTTTCTGCCTGAAGCCAAAACAAACAGAAAAATCACTAACAGAGATAAGGTGAGAGACTTAAAACAGAAGGTGTACTGGCTACTGGCTTCAGAAGTGAAGAAAATACATTGGAATGCAAGAGAAAATGTAGGAAAATTGCTTGGTACAGCTTGAAATGAAAGAACCTGTAAGATTACTTACAGGTTTTTGTGATCTGAGCATTAAGGTGACCTTGAGGCTACTTTAGATCATATTTTTGTTTGCTTTTTAAAGTATAAATCTTTTCTCGTAAGAATATAATGAACATATTAGTTAGACCTATTGTGCAGGTCTTGGGAATGAAACAGAAAAATCACTTACTTAAAAATGTGATTTTTTCAAGTATTATGTGTGCACTGATATTATTGTGAAGCTTCTTTCCTTGCATAAGCCTTACAATTCCAGTAGGATTTGGGCATTATGAAGGTCATTTACATATCTCTTCATTTTTCTGTGTCCTTTAGCTTATGCTAGAGACCATGTCCAAAGCCCACTGGAATCCTACTTCAATAGGGTTTAAATTTGACCATATTTTTCTCCTACATTAAGTGGAACAATTCCATTCATGGGTTCTGGGAATTGCTTTTGCAGCATGCTGCCTATCACCAAAAAGTATTGTTGCACTGGGTGGTGAAAGCAGTGGAAATCCTCCTTTTCATTGCCCTTTTGCAAGCTCTACCCTCAGGTCCCTCTCTTATTCTGGATTTGGGTATACAGAGAGAAGTAGGTACTGTATTCCTCTGGGTCCTATCCAGCTCAGACAGGTGAGACTGGATGCTAAAGTGGAATGTAATACTCCATTTTTGTGTATGGGTCAGGGGTAGGTTACTATACTCATGAAGGGAAGGATGGCACTCCTGAGCAATGGGGCTACATGCTTATTCTCCCTTGGGGCTCTGCTGGAAATGCCCACTCATCATAAATAGTTGTAGCAGAATGTTCTGAAAAGGGGCTTCACAAGATTAGCTTCTGTTTTAAGATTAAGGAAACGATTGTGATGCAGATGAAATTACATGAAACCAAAAGAAGGATGTAGGTCTCTTGGCAGCCAGCCTCCTAGGAAACAATGGGTTAATATTTCTTTAGAGTATTCTAAAAGGTTAAAGCACAAACTGTTGGAATTGTGTCTAGATCTCCTGAGGGCCTTGCAAAACCTAGCAGTGTTCTCTGCTCTGAAGTGTTGAGAAGTTGTTAGACTGTTCTATCTATTTTTTTGTTTCCCTAGCTGGTGCAGGGGAGTTTCACTGTTCTTCACCAGCTGAGGTACTGGTCCCAGTAGATGTAGAAATGGAGGAGAGGTAAGGGAGAATTAGAGCTGGATGGGGATGGCTGCTGAACTGTGTGTTCTCTAAGCAATTATCTTGATGTTTTACTTTCTAGTGTTTGGACCACACTGAAAAAGTATATACAGTTTTACAGACAAGTTAGCCCTTGCTGCCTGGTACAGAAAAGGTTGATAACTGCAAACCTACTGCAGGCATGAAGAAACACCCCAAATATTTTAGGGCAGCTGCAATATTAGAAACAATTTGTTAAAGTTCACTGCAGGTGAACATTTACATCTAAGCTATTTGAAAGCCAAGCATCTCCTTTTGGGATGCTCACATGTGTTTTACTTGTAAAGATGAGGAAACCCCACTGAAAATACAGTGGGTGAGTAAACATACTGTTAGAAAAGAAACTCAAATAGGACAAGATCCCTGTGCCACAGCTAATTGCAGGTTTCTCAGCCTAGCTTCATTCACCAGGTACGTAGCTGAGTCCCTCTAGTGGCACAGACATTTATCTGGCTTCAGCATGTCATTGACATTCTCTTTTACAGCCACATTAGAGCAGCAAATTCACAGGTAGATTTCTGGGCACTCTGAGGACTGTGGCAAAGTGAATCTTGGATTAGATACCGTGCAGGCAAGTGTTAATGAATAGAAATGGATTTTTAGCTGTGAGGGGCAATTATAGATGTACTGGAAGGAAAAGAGGAATTTTGAAAGGATATTCAAGAACTAATTACTATCAACAAGAAACACGCAAAGAGCAACGTAATACCCAGGGCAGCCAATAGGGATGAAAGCTGAGAGACAAATCTCTCGTGACCTAGGAGTGAAGACTGTTTAAAAACACTGATCTCCACTTAGCTTCTAAATGCACATCACCCTCCTTTCTCACCCATATATTTTCTCTCTCTCGCTGACATGCACTCACACACGCTCCTGGATTTGCAGAAGACAGACATCTAGGGCACTTCTTGGCATCCACAGGAAAAAAATCATATGAGATTAAGAAACCACAGCAGTAAGTACTCCCTGCATTAAATGTTTATTAAGTGGCATGCTCTCAAAGCCTAGATTTAACAGTAAATAGAGGAAGGCTTTAATGGAAATGGCTTGTGTTTGATTTTCCTTAGGAACTGCTGAAAGCTGCCTCTCGAGGATTACAACTTCACCTTTTGCTTTTACAGATGCTTGTTTACTATCCTTGTGGTAACCTCTGGCCAGCCAGTAATCCATTCATTACCCGTGCTGATCAAGCACAGGAGTAGAGCGCTGGCAACTCTTCACCCAGCTGACGGCAAACAACAGAAGGAGGGAGATGATGAATTCTGACAATTTAACCTCCCAAAGCTTCCTCTCTGTGATTCACAGCAATGCCAGCAATTTATTCTCAGGTCTCCAGTTTGTTCAGTCCTTCAAGCCCCTCATCATCCCTTGCTACTCGCTGGTGGTTTTTGTTGGTGTCATTGGGAATTACCTCCTCATTTATGTCATCTGCAAGACCAAGAAAATGCACAATGTCACCAACTTTCTGGTAGGCAACCTGGCTTTCTCAGACATGCTCATGTGTGCAACCTGTGTGCCCCTGACACTGGCTTATGCCTTTGAGCCCAGAGGATGGGTGTACGGGCGTTTTATGTGCTACTTTGTTTTCCTGATGCAACCCGTCACCGTGTTTGTGTCTGTCTTTACCTTGACTGTCATAGCTGTGGATAGGTATTGTACCATGGTGTACCCCTTCCGCAGGAGGCTCACAATCCCTGTTTGTGCATATATCCTGGCTGCTATTTGGCTGTTGAGCTGCACCTTGGCTGCTCCAGCCTTGGTCCACACTTACCACGCGGAGTTCCCGGAACTGGACTTCTCCATCTGTGAGGAGTTTTGGTTCCACATGAAAAGAGATCGCTTAGCTTATGCCTACAGCACTCTCATCATCACCTACGTGCTGCCTCTGGCTGTCATCTCCCTGTCTTACCTGAGAATCTCAGTCAAGCTGAAAAACCGTGTGGTCCCAGGCAACGTCACCCAGGGACAAGCAGAGTGGGACCGAGCGAGGAGGAGAAAGACTTTTCGCTTGCTGGTCTTGGTGGTGGTAGCTTTTGGGGTGTGTTGGCTGCCTCTGCACATCTTCAACATGATAAAGGACATAGACATCAGTTTGATTGACAAGCAGTACTTCAACTTCATCCAGCTTCTGTGCCACTGGTTTGCAATGATGTCTGCTTGTACCAATGCCTTCCTCTATGCCTGGCTCCACGACAGCTTCAGGGGGGAGCTCAAAAAGATGTTTTCCTGGAGAAAGAAGAAAATTGGACCCACTACAAATTGCATTATGGCCAGTGTGGTGCTGTAAAAGAGGGCTGGTGGGAGTGCACTTCCTTTGGATGGTGATGCTGTAAGTCTTTTACACTGTTAATTGCTCCTGATCCCTGACATTTGTCCTCAGGGCTCAATGATAACAACACAAGTCTCACGCGTAACTTCCCCAGCACCTCTGCTCCTGCAGGAGAAGTAGAGGCAGACATCGAGTCCCAGAAATGTCTTTACCACTTTGGCAGGAGTTAGAGGCCAAGGAGATGTTAGCACAGTAAGATACCCTTACCTAAACCACAGGGATCCCTGCTGTCTGTTTAGGACATTGCTGACAGCACAGACACAGGATTTGGGGACAGGGAGAACCAAGGATGAATACGAGACCTAAATAGCTCAGCGAGGAAGCTACTTGGATTGGGTAAAAATAAAATTTGCCTCTTTACCCAGAGTCTAGTTCTTAGGACAAGACCAAGGGTGGAGGACTAACAATGTTCTTATAGTCCTCTTGGGCTAGGGTGATGCTGGAAACAGTCTAAGGCTCTCTGAAATGCCCTTCCTGAGCAGCTGTCTCAGGTTGGTAGGAGCTGCCCTCAGACTGCTCCTAAAGGACCATGCCTGGTAAACACTCCTAGACATGCTATGGAGTTTGTACATGTGCTGTGTGCTGGTGTTTCAGGCAGATATGAAATGAAGCCTCTCTGCCAGCTGGGTTGTGCTGGCAGCTGGAGGGTACAGGGGGCTGCCCACTCCTGAGGTTGTGACTGGTGTGTGGGGTGATGGCATCAGCTCACCCACACTCCAAGTGCCTCTATACAAGATAACAGGCTCATCTGTCCACCTGTAGCCCTTTGCTGGGATGTGCTCTGCCTTTCATGCATGGTTTCCTCCCTCACTGCTGTTTTTAACCTTCTAGTGGTCGAGCTGAAGAAAGAGCAGCCTTTGCAGTAGGGCTGCTCAGCTGCCTGCCCCAGCCTACTGCATCAGGCAGCAATTTATGCTTTAGAGGCTTTTTGAATCCAGCATCGTCCCCAACCTCCAGCTCAGTATGTAAGAAGGTGAGATGCAGAATTGCAAGAAGGGAAATGGAGCTGGAGTGATGTGATTTCCTCGAGGGGCAACTGCAGTCTGCTGGGTTTGATCACAGAATCCCAGAATGACAGGGACTGGAAGGGAGCTCTAGAGACCATCTATCAAAGCTGGAGAGACTGGAAACAATGTGTGGGGAAAACACATCCACACAGGAGCATGTTAAGACATATCATCCCTTTACTGACATTGAACTGTGTCCCATGTATGCCATTGTCTCTTGTAACCCCAATTCACTGTCCTTCCTGCAAGGTGGCTGCATTCCCAGCCAGAGGAGTGGACGTCAGCATAGCCTTGTCCGGGCTGAGATGCTTCCAGCTCATTCCTCAAGGAACTGATTTTGATGTGTGGCAATGACAGCATCAGCTTTGATCCTCAGAGACAGAGACTTTTTGATACTGTCTTCGGAAGCACTTCTGGAGGTGTCTGTTAAGGAACAGGGAGTGGAAAGGGCTGTTGACAATGAGCCTTCTATGAGTATTGCATGAGCAAAGACAGACCTGTCAAATGGAGCAGAGTGTCAAGTGCTCTCTTTTGAAGGAGTGTTTGGGATGAAACAACTTCCTTTGAAATTCACCTTTCAATCAGATGAGTGAGTTAGAAGCTATAATCAGCCTAACAGTTTCTAGTTTCTTCCCTCCTCTGCCTGAACCAAAAATATCTGAGGTACTAGATAAGCAAAGGAAAAAACCTCTGAAACCAGACAGAAGAGGTTTCTACCAGCCTGCTCAGCCAGAATATGAGGTGACATGAGAAACTGTCTGGTCCTGAGCTGAGATCAGATGGAAAAAAA
>WBNH01003985.1:0-30648 GCA_013401255.1 Urocolius indicus
AAACCCAACCAAACAAACAAACAGAATTTTTTGCATAAGTTCAAGTGTTAGACTTCCATGTTTGGTTTAAGACAGCCATACAAATTTCAAAAGCACTTGAAACTTTTAGCCAGTAGTTCCTTGTTGTATGCACAAGAATTCTCTTTTGAATTACATCACAGTGAGTGTCTCATTCGTGAATGCTTTGTGCAAAACAGAATTTAACGAATAGGGATATTACAATCAAAAGCGGTTTCTCTGAATCTTCTTTACTGAATTTGTGCTGCTTTCCACTAAGGAGGTGGTCTACTCATAATCCTTCCACGCCTCAGACTACGTTTGCTGCTGTTGCCCCCTCCCCCGCCTCTACGTGCATACATACACATTCCAATTACACTCAGACAAAATTAGGAAGGCAATTATAAACCTGCTATGTTTAGGTTTATATTTCTTTGCCTATGTACATATAGGAGTACCTATTTCTGTCAGGTACTCTGTAGAACAACAAAATTAACTCACTTCAAACATGTTAGTGCAACTCATATGGCTGTTAAGTCCCATGAATTATCACTACTCTTGCACAAAAGTATGAAGTAAAAACCCACTAAGGCCATGGCTACACACACCAACTGCAAAAAGGGTGATATATAACTGAGGTGGGTGCAAGCTGTATTCTTCACAACCAGGTGAGTATGAGGTGCCCATGCATTTTGGCAGTTAAAGCTTTCCACCAGCACTTTCACTGTAAATACATTTGAAGTAGGAGATGTGCAAAATAGTTTTATCTTTAAAAAAAAACAAAACAGTTAGGTAGCACATATCTTACTTTGAAACGTGAAGTTTTCCGTTGACTTTTGTCTGGTTTCGGTTTCTCTGCATAAAGAGGGTTGTTGAGGAAAGCCTGAGCCTTGGGGTCAAACTGCACAGACCAGTCCCACACAGTAAGAAATCTGAAAGGACCACTTTGTGTCTTGAGGGTTTCACCACTCTGCCAAAACAAACAGGCCACAATCAATACTGCTATAACTGAATTCTATCCAAGTTAAGGTGAAATTAAGAAACTGGCTTTTCACAGAAGGGGCCACAGAGTTACAAGAACACTCATGGTTTCTATGTATTCAGTAGCTGAAAAACATTATTAGGTGCAATGAGTAAAGATACAAAGAGTGTCTACACATTACTCTCTGTAACTTCAGACAGTATTTCAATTGCAATTAGCACCAAGAATGCCTTGCACAGATGAAAATAAGACTAAATAATCTAAAGAAGAAAAGAAGTTTTGGAAATTGGGCAGGAGATAGACATATGAATTTTTCAAACACATGGAGCATGTTAGGACTGTCAAATAAACTCCTCCAAGCTTCAGAAAACTGCAGTTATGCAGTGCTACCAGCTTTTTTTTTTATATGCAAGATGGTTATCGTCTCTTGGTTTTTTTTTCTTCCAGTCTCTGTGCAGCCTTGCAGAGGATACTCCCATTGCTTCCAGCTTCTTAAGTTAGCGAAAGGCACGAACCAAACGTAAATCAACACTCAGCAAATGTTGACTTTGGAATGTTAGAGAACATATTATACAATAATTTTGTAGATAACTTATTCTGCAGGATGGCAGGATATTCCTCTTAGCTTAAGGAACTTCATTTTCATCAAAAAGCAATAAATATGAGCCTATAACTGCATGTTAGAAATAACATATTCCTGAGTCGTTTTACTTTTGTCATCGTAAACTCACAAGTCCTGAACTTGACGCCTTACAGCCAAGGTTCAACTCATTCGCCTTTCAAGGCACCAGTCTTCAACTAAGTATGGAAAAAAGTTCTGCTAGAGATTTTGTATGTATATGTGTGTGTTCCTGGCTTGTTGGTCAAACCTGGTCTCCAACACATTGCATCCACAAAATAACAACCCCTTACCGTATTAGTATCTTTTTGATGCTGCGAGTTGAAGAAGAAAGTGCTAAAAATAGGCACATAGAGGCTGTCTGACAAGACAGTTAAGTAAGTTTCTGTGAACTCAAATGCTGGAGGATACTGTTGTACCAACTGCCAAACACAATTCAGCAGGAGCAGAAAAACAGGAGCCTAAGAAAAGAAAACATTTCATCAGTTTCAGGAAAATACAGGTTCCACCACATAGACTATTACTTTACAGTAGTTAGTGTCTCCAAACACAAATCTTAGGGAAAGCAATCTGACTAACTGCAGAACTGCTGCATATAACTTTGGCTGAACTCGAAGTATCATCTGAGCTACTCTTAGCCAATTGTTGACAAGAAGAAATGAACATTTTCTACCCTGAATTTGCACACATTAACTTGTTATGAAAGTTGCTGCTATGCAGCCTTTTAAAGTTGGCAAAACAGAACTGTATTATAGCAATTATTGATCTGAACTAGTCAGTTTACACATATGATCTCCATTCTGTATAGCAATCTGACCTATTCCCAAAACATTATCAAAAATGGAGAGGTGAGATCGCAACATTTGGCATGACAGTATCAACTCTAGATGTAACAAGAATAGACAGTTCACTATTATCTATACACTACTACCACTAAGCACAGTTTAAGAGGATGTAAGACACATGTTTTCTAAAATATACCAAGACAGAATGGGAAATTTTACACCTCCTAAGTTTTAAAGACATTGCTGAACTCTAAAAGGCAAAAACAGTGAAGCTATACAAAACATCAGCCCTTAAAACAAAAACAAAAACCCTCACAGTAACTAGAACTTCTGAACTGACATCCAAATCCCTTCTTATGCTGACTAAACTTTTAAATAGTAAGGAAAGTAACAAAAAAAAAACCACCAGTATTACCTCTTCTTTGTCACTTTTATGTAAGTGGTTACAACGATCCAAAAAGCTGTGTCCTCCAACTACCCACTCCTTCTGAATAAGGCTCTGAAACCCTGACTTTGTTCTGCTGTATGAATCCATCATCACTTGAACCAAACTGGAGATCACACAGCACAGATCAGTAGCACTCTCTTCTACAGAGAAAACAGAAAACACATTGTCTACTAAGCCATTCCTAAAACTTTGGTTAAGAAAGCAACGTATTGCTAGCTTCAGATAAGCAAACTGGATTTCTGGATCAGAGTAGCACACAACTTCTTGCAAATCTTACAGCACCAGACAGAAATTAATCCCTGTTTCCAGTTATTCCCTTTGTAAAAATGTACCATTTCTAATACACTTATACTAGGATAATATTTTGACAATGAAACCACAAAAAAAGAGCTTTTACTACTATACCTTTGATGCCTATGCCCTTCAGTCTCCCACAATGCACATAGTGCCCCTCCTGCCATGTGCTACCAGGCCTGCTATCTGCCCTTACCTTTTCTATTCTACATGCATCTTTTCACAAGATCTGAAACCGCCTCCTCATGCAACACACATTCTTCACATGCCCTCTAGAAACATCTCTTCCCCTTGTTGGGTTTTTGAAATGTCAAGTGTGTGGAAAAACAAGTGAATTATTAATTTAAAAACAGCTTAATTGTTAACAATGAGTTTGGCTTCCCAGGTGATTACTTCAATCTAGGAAAGCAAACTGCTAAAGATGAGTAATACGCATCTTCTTTCATCTGTTGTTAATAAAGAAACTACATAATATTCAGTGTATATCTAGAACTTTAAAATGTCCTTTTAGAAAATTTTCATGCTTCCTGTTCTTTGTGTAGGTGTCAGTCCCCCCCATCCCATTAAAGTACAGCAAGATACTAAAATTTAGGAAACAAGAATGCATAAACAAGTGGTAGGGTGACTCTCTTGCCAATTCATCAGCAGCTTTCTCATTCACAACATTTCTCTTAGGCCAGAACTATGCTTACCATGGTTTCTTTGACTACAGGAAGCATTTACAGGAGTCTGGTCCTCTACTAATATTACCAGTCTCTACTATAATTATAAACTCACAGCTTAAGCTGCATCTAAAGAAATTCAATTTTTTTTTTTTTTTTTTAAAGGATAATCTGACAAAATTCTTACCTATCAGGACAACATTGGTATGCTGTCTTTCCAGACACTCAACGACTTCTATTGCTTTCTTCAAGACTCGCCTGTTGTGGTACAGGAAAAGATAAGTGAACATTTTCATAGCAGTTTTACAACCAAGTTTCTTACATCAGTTTCCCCTAGAAGGGGTTAGAACTTCATAATACTGAAACTTGACTAGACCTTTAAAACAACAAAAAGCATGCTCAAGTTGTGTATATGAAGAACTGTTTAGCCTCAAGCTGAACTTCCAAAGGTGTCTTTATCTGGCCATTGGTCATGCATTTCAAGTAGTTATATTTGTTCATTTGTAACAAAGTACTTTATTCTGGATCAAAAGCAGTCACCACACAACTCCCACACCTCCAGGTATTACAACTACTAAGAGACAGATGTTTATCCTGGAAAGAGACAACATCACCACACTTATGTTCTGATCTACTACATATTACATTTCTCCCATAATCTGGTTTTAAGAGGCTGAGGAGGATCCGTAATCATGCAGCCAAAACTTATTCAGAGATTATCACTACACAAAGAAGACTGAGTAAAATTAAAGATCACGTAGAAACAGAAGTAAAGCTGTTGTTCCTAGACCTAACTATCAATAAAATTGGTTACTATTAGCTAAAGCTTGCAGACAGATTAGGATTCTTGCCAATGCTTAGGTCAGTAACAGAAGGCGATAGTTTGAAAGTGTAGAGCTGTCAAGAGTCTTTGTTCTATCATCTAGAATAGCTGAGAAGGCACTCCTACTAACTGCAAGAACCAAGTACAGGCTGATCCAGGAAGCAACTGGATCCAAGTATAGAAATGACCGATCTCAAAACATCAAGATGGGGACTTGGGCTGCTCTTTACTTTAAACTGCTTGTGTTCTGGGTTTTGTCAGTGCATTTCTCAAAATACAGTCTTCACTAGAACTTATCATTCAACATAAATTTAACTGGACTAAGGAGTAACTATCAGAATTTACTGATTGTTTATTGAGACTAGAAAGAACAGAAGCTGACTGCAAAAGACTGCAAAAGCACTTCATGGTAACAAGCTGATCACAGAATAAACTGGCAGACAATAAAGCTAGCAGGAAGTAACACTGAACACAAATAAAGCCCCTCATTCCACTATAACAAGCCTTAAAAGTTAGGCAACACCATTCCAACACTTACTCACTGTGGACTGCTGAGAGGAGAAAAAAGAACTTGAGGAACAATCAGGAGAGGAAGGGGACAAAACTGAGAACAACTGTCATTTTATAAATCTTTGGTGGGCTAACATCTTGAATACTGCAGTTCATCCAGTCCTAAAGGATATTACAGAAGTAGAGAGTACAAAGAATGGCAAGGCTAGTCAGAGACACGGAATAGGTTTCATGCAAGAAACAAACAGGATTCTTCAGTTTGGAAAGAAGGTGACTAAGTGCAGGAGGAAAATTACTGAAGCTATAGTTTTAATAGGTTTGCTGGAAGAGTTGCAATTGGAAAGGCCTGCTACTTCTCACATCCCTTAACTTGGGAGGCTTCACATAAGCCTGTACTGTAAAAATACTGTCTCAACTTCTGGAAATAAGATATGTAAATGGAATCATAAGTCTGTCTTAATTTTCTTTCCTACTAGAGGTGAAGAATTGTGTAATACTTCAAGAAACTAGCTAGAAAACCCACTATAAATGCTTTTAACAACAAACTGAAACCAGAAAGCTACAGATATAGCAAACCTGATAATCTCCAGCCAGTTTGTGCTCTCCAGTAATGAAAACCATTTCACATCAGTTGCCCAGAAGTCTGTACTGTTATCTGCAAAAAACCAAAACACAAACCCCAAAATTGGTTTGTTCACATGTGTAGTGCTAATTAACAGCCATCCTTTGTATTATTTTTCAGTCATGAACTGTTACAAAACCACTAGGAATCAGAAGTCAGTAAATCCTAATCACTTTTAAAGTCAACAATCTGTAACTCAATGAGGAAGTGAAGTAGTCCTACAAACACTAGTTTTATAGCACTACAGGCTTTTAGAATAAATATGCTGTAGGTTCACAGCAGCCAAGTGAAGTAAACAAATCTGCTGACAAAATGGGAAAGGAAAAGAAAACAAGTTTAATGAGAGATGATGGTTCCTCGAAGTTCCAGTTCCCTGACTATACATGATCTATACAAAGCTTTATATAAAGAGGCTGGTATTTGAAAGCTATTACCATTAGAGCCAGAAACACAAATGTGTTATCAGAAGGTGGTTACACAAATTTATGGAATGTGAGACTACTTGAAAAGGTTTTAAAGAGTTTTCACTGCAAATGAAGACTCATTAAAATACATTAAAAAAGGGAATAGTCAAGATAAACTGGGAGGCCAAGTACAATATAACAGAGTCACAAACCCCATGAATTTCATTAAGATTTAAAAGGCACTCTAAACCTCTATTAAAAAGTGCAATGCTCTCTTATAAGCTGATATGGTAGATTACCTTTCCTGCATAAGACAAACCTTGAAGTCCAAGGTCTATCATGGTTCTACTGCTGAGAAACAATTGAGATACACATTTCCCTCCTTTCCTATCCTCCCCCGGTAGCTTCAGTTCCCCATCTTTCTGTATAACTTCTTTACACTTCCAAAGTTTCTCCATACGCTTCCAGTGTTTAACTTTCACATATACTGACTTCCATCTTGTGTTCTGCAGCTTGCATCTAATGATCCTCAAGTGCACAAGCATATATCTGTTTTGCTCCTGTAGATGTTCTGCTCTCCTGCCTGCTCATGCCCCTCATTCTGTTTATTATAACTGAAAAAAATAAAATAATCTTTCCCTGATTCATTTCACCTTGACCACAGAAACTAGTTCTCCACAAAATCATTAGAACACACCTTCAAAGCTCCCTAGTCAGTTCTGTTCACATTAGATGTGGGTTTCTCCTTTTTTTTTTTTTTTTCTGATTAGCACCTCTCAATTCGTTTCCAGCTTTTAAGTATGACACCCTTTAAAGTACACACACTGCAGTACTTCAAGTGAGATATCCTTTACTTCCCAGTTTGAGAATATTCCTTGCACCCAAATCTCACGTTCCCTTTAGCCTGCCATCACTATTTGAAAAGCTTCTGTCCATTCTGAAACAAGGCAAAATTACAGTGCCAAGTTATAGTCCTTCAAAAACTCCCAAAGAATAGCAAGGAAAAAGGACTTCTTTTTTTTCCCCTCCCTATATAAATACCAGGCTTTCACCTAGGGAGACATTTATATTCCACACTGAAGTCTTCCTTATTTCTGTTATCTTATGGACAGCATAGAATAGTTTTACTAAAAAAAAAAAAAAAAAAAAAAAAAAATTGTGTTGGGTAGCTACAATAAGTGTGGCTTGCTTCAGTGGTGCTCCACCATAATCAGACTCTATAGTATGCAGGTCTCAACAGACAATTGCCTGATCTGGCAGTCCTACCCCAGACAAGCTAATCTCCAAATCAAAATAGGAACATTTTTAAAGGCACAACAAAACACTTGCCGCTTGTTTTATCCCTTAATCAAGGTATGTTACTTAATAACATCACAATAAAGATTAAACTTTCCCTTCCTCCCTATTTTCTAGGACAATGAGGAAATACTCCACCAGGATTTGAGAACTGATACTTCAGTTAAGGTATGTGGGTAAATGGCATACACTGAGGCTCATGAGGACTCTAGCAAAAATAACAGAAATTTAAGTTATGCTGAATTTCACAGAATCGTAGAATGGTTTCAGTTCGAAAGGACTTTAAAGATCATCTGGTTCCAAATCATCTGCCATGGGCAAGGACACCTTCCACTAGGCCAGGCTGCTCAAAGGCCCCTCCGGTCTGGCCAGGGATGGGGTATCCACAGCCTCTCTGGTCCACCCAGTTTAAAGCCATTTCCCTTTCTTACCACTACAGGCCCTTCTAAAAAGTCTCTCTCCAGCTTTCCTGTAGGCTCCTTCAGTTACTGAAAAGCTGCTTTTTAAAAGGCCTCCCCTGAGCCTTCTCCAGGTCTTCAAAGCAGAGCTGCTCCAGCCCTCTGATCATTTTTCTGGCTCTCCTCTGAACCCACTCCAACAGGTCCATGTCCTCCTTCTGCTGGGAACCCTGGAGCTGGATGCCGCACTACACAGGAGGTGTCTCACCATAGCAGAGTAGAGGGGGAGAAGAGTCTCTTGACCTGCTGCCCATGCTGCCTTTGATGCAGGTCATGACACAGCTGGCTTTCTGGGCTCCAAATGCACAATGCTGGGTCACATTGAGCTTCTCATCACCAAGCTACTCTTAATCAAATTAACTAGGCACATATAGAACAAAAACAACGTTTAACGTGTTCCAACTTTGAAAACCACTAGTATTCAATTTCTGTAAGAGCTTAATACTTCTGCAAAAAGTTGCCAGAATGATTTTCTCAGGCTCCCAGTGCTCACTGCTATACTTGGTGAGATACAGTACACTAACGAAGCTTATTTAAAAAGCTGAAAGACAAAACCACTTATTACAATGCAGTTTTAACGTATTACTTGAAGCAAAAGAGAGTGTCAGACAATGATACAATTACACTATAGAAATGTGCAGTTTATCCTTAAAGGTATTAAATGACTTAAATTAAAGCTTTTTTTCTACTGGAGGCTAAATTATCAGAAACTACATTAAAATATACGTAATTATTTTTGGCTCCTAAGATTCACTGTGCATTTGACAGCATATTGTGGACAAAATCCTCAACATGAAACTCTGGCAAATACTGCACATATCTTGGACTTCTCTTCAGACTGTCACTGAAATCTTTACTACATATTGACCAAAACCCATACTAATTCATACTAATTTACTAATCAATAGCAACTTACCAGCTACGTTCCCTATTTAAAACCAATAGGACTTGGATACTGTCTGTAGGCTACACTGCAAATATACAGTTTGTGTATAATATACAATGATGACCAGCTTTGTTATGTCCAACATCAATAGACATAGGCGAACTGCCCCAGTGTTCAGTACATCACCAGAGAGGTTACGTTTACCCTCATTATCTTGTAGAAGACTTACTGTCCAAAATGGCCCAGTGGTACACTGCCTAGTTTCAAGGTAAGGTCAAAGTCCCATAAAAACATCTGGAAGCCTAGATTATGCTTTCACATAACTCCCATTTTCACTTCTTTCAAGTGACCATAACATTTACAGTAGTGATGTTTAGCCCTACAGTGACAGAATTTTAAGCAAGCTCATGTTTTACGTTTTGACATGTGACTAGCTTGTAACAAAAGTGAGGGTAAAAATTAATTTGCATTTAGACTCAACTCTTGACATAGCACAAAAGCTTTAAAGGTCAGACTTAACATTCAATTTCAATTGCCTACAGAAGACTGAAAATTCTCCCCCCGATAAATTTCAGTCCAGCTAGTGCATTTCAACTAACATTTAAACTTCACGTCACTTTCTTTAGAAGTCATTTTCAGGTACTGTGACTCCTTAGCAAGAAGTACTAAGAACTACAAACCTCCATTAACACACCAGTCATAGGCATGGTCTTCAGTTACATATTTAAGAGTCTGCTTTTAACCACGGTCAAAAGCAAGACACCAATCAAGACATGGACTGCATTCATGAGACATAAACCAGCATTGTTTGCTTTGCATCTCAGTCACTTTGAAGACAGGAGACAACTTTAAAGTTTGACTTACCTATCAAAAACAGCTGTTTAAATCTTGTGTATGCTGTCTGGATATCTTGCAGAGATGGAAGGCTGCTTGACAAATCATCCATCTTCAGGAGTTCGTACGGGGGTTTGGAAATTGTCTTACAGATTCTAAATCAAATCATCAAGAGATTAAAGCCTTCTGCTTCACAAGTTGAATAATGTGCCAACTATTATCACTGAAGACAAAGTTAATAAGCACAGTTTGGGCAACAGATGTAATACCAAAAAGATATATACTCTGGACAGCTAATGGCCTCCATGCCTTTTTACGTTCTAGCTGAAAAGATTTGCTGCTCATAATTGTTACACTGACAAACTAATATTCATGCATATTTGTGCAGTTATGAATATCACAAGCATCATTTAATTTTTACTACTGCTTCTTTAGTAATGTCTTCACTATACACACCAAAATTACTTTACTAGCAGGCTATTTAGAGGTGAATTGAGAAAGGTGTATAGAAACACACAAACCTCCCAGCACACACGATTTTTTTTTTTTTACTTTTACCAATGAAAGTACATTCTATTACCTAGTTGCCGAGTCTGATAATGAAATGCATGAATGAAAGAAAGAAGAAACGATTTGGACTCAAACAAGGCAGCATACCTGCCTTGTACTTCCCTATGTATCTGACAACTTTTCCCCTAGGAGGAGAGAAAAAAATGACAGGTGAGATGAAGCTTTGGTCTGGACCTACAACATCCCTTCTCGTTTAGGCTCCAGAGCTCAGATGATCACCAGCTTAATAAATACCTCTGTTGTCATGTTGGCTTTTTAATGTCATGATTTGGGAAATGCTGCTCTACCTCATGCTTCAGAAGTGAAGCCTTGCGGGCCCTTGCTCAGACAGGACAGAGTACTTTGTTTCCTGTATGTTGTAGCACAGAAGACCGCTTTAAATGAGAACTACAGGCACTTGTATCAGAAATGCAGGTTACTAGACATGCTGGAAGATGCATCAGATAAGCCAATTGAGGGAAACCAATCATTTATCAGTTGTAACTCTTCTTCCAAATTGATGCAAATAATTTGTGCTAGAAGATCTGGCTCTGAACAGCTTTTTCAATAAAAGAAGCTGATAACTGTAAACATCTACTGTGTGTTTAAGTTCAAACTACTATCACAATGGCACATTAACACACCCTTATGGTTAATTGTAGATATATTTTTAAACATTAGTGGTTAACCATCAGTGCTCATATCAAAAAAAGCCACTGATAACTGCCCCCAGTTCAGATGACACTAGACAAGGGATCAAAATATCAACTGATGCCTAAATCAACTAAATATCAACTAAAATGTCAACTAAAACTGCTAGTTTTAGTTACTTTCATGTTATGGAATAGTGTTAAAAAAAAGAGTTAAGTCATGTAAACTTCTTCATCTTATGGTAGATATATTAGAAAACCTACAGGAAGGCTCAAAAGCTCTTCCCATGGAAGTATGAGATCCTAATCAAGCTATTTTCTGTTAGTTTTGATTGGCAGGTTCTCCATCTATGAGATAAAAGGAGCTGGCAGCAAAGCAATACAAATTGTACATACTGGCCTGACCTAACAGCTGGCTACGAAGATAGAAATTCTCTCCAGGACACTTGACAGATTAAAAAAAAAAACACAGAAAAGAGCGGCAACAAGTCATTGCCATAACTCTCGGATAGGTAGCTGTGCTTTTCCCCTTATGTTAACTTTGGCATGTTTCAGACTGAAATTCAGCTCATCACCCCAGCTGAAACAAAGTGCTGACTGCCACTGCATTTGAAATCAGCAGTAGTGAACTGCTAGATTGTCACCATCATTTTACATTACTTCACCTAAAGTTATTTAAGAACACAAATCTAGTTATCAGAGGACAGTAGAGTTCAACAAGATTTAAAACTCAGCTTGGAAATCCATGTTTAGATATGGAGTCTAGATTTCTCTTACTTGCAAACACAACTGAGCCCATCCGCTAATGACATCTTTACTGCACGTTAAGACCTACAGGCTTTAGTGCTGCTTTACCTAGTGACACACTACAGTTTGTACACTGGTTCATCTGATATATTTCTGCAAATAAGACTTCGGTGATGTTGCAGTCTTGCACAACTGACCAATGCTGTTAAGCCAAGGGCTTAAACCCATTCCACTACAGAAAACTACTTTTAGATCTAGAACTTGTTTCCTCATGCGTGCAAGCTTAAAGATATAGCATATAAGGAAAAAGAGAAGCAAGGTCCATACCAAGCAAAGTGTTGTGGACAGAATAGCTATTACTGACCCATCCAAGAAGGCTTTTTGCGTTTGTGAAGTGATGTCATCCTGTTCTTTGGGAAATGCAGACATTTTGAGAAGAGCAGCACCATTATGGCAAGACCAACACCAAATCTGCAGAAAGACATTTATGAGGTGATAAAAATTGGTAAATTGTCTCATACAGAGTATTTACTTCAGTGACTCAGTGAATAAAATGAATTCTCTATGCTGTGCTTCACTGAATCTTTGAGGTGTTCAATCTGTAGAAGCAGACTTCTGCATCCACACCAAAACCACATGCCTCCATACACTGTGTTGTCACTTGCAAGTTTTAAGTTAAGCTTGATACAGGCATAGGGAAACATAAAATGCCAGATGATATCAGAATATTACTTCCTCAACTGTCCTCATAGGAAAGAAAAAATTGATCAAAATATCTATGGGCAAATTATGTTGGAAGATACGCCAAAGCAGAATAGCTCTTGTAAATAACTTGTATCTATTAGGCATCAGTTTCTCCATAGCTGTTTTTCTTACAGTTCAGCTGTGAGATAACTCACAGGAGACAGACACTGTCAGGCCTTCCCATGTGAGTTATACGTAAAGGGTCATCTAGGCATACAAAACGTTGAGGGTGCTGAGGGAGGTACCAGCCACCATCAGTCCTGGCTCACCGGGGAGGTCCCAGTGGACTGGGGATTGGTAAATATAAAACCTACCTACAAGAAGGGCCAGAAGGGAACTACAGGACTGTTGGCCTGACCTCGGTGCCTTAAAAAGTTATGGACCAGAACACCCAGAGCAGCACTGAGAGACGCATACAGGACCATCAAGGGTTCAGGCCCAGTCAAGCTGGCTTAAAGAATGGCAGGTCCTGTTTGAGCAATGTGATCTCCTTCTGTGACTGGCTTAGTGGATGAGAGAAAGGCTGTGGATATGGTATTCCTGGAGCTCAGTAAGGCCATCGACACAGTCTCTCACAGCATCCACCTGGATGTATCAGAAATAGTGTGATCAGCAGGACCAAGGAAGTGATTGTCCTCCTGTACTCAGCACTGGTGAGGCTGCACCTCAAATACTGTGTTTAGTTCTGGGCTCTGCACTACAAGAAAGACATGGAGGTGCTGGAGTATGTTCAGAGATAGGCACTGAAGCTGGTGAAGGGTCTAGAGCACAAGTCTGATGAAGAGTGGCTGAGGGAACTGCGGTTATTCAGTCTGGAGAAAAGCAGGCTGAGGGGAGACACGATCACTCTCTGCAACTATCTGAAATTGGGCTGCAGTAACATGAGGGTCAGTCTCTTCTCCCCAGTAATGAATAACAGGACAAGAGGAATGGGCTCTAGTTGTACCAGGGGAGGTTTAGATTGGAGACAAAGAACTTATTTACCAATATGGTTGCTAGATACCAGCACAGGTTGCCCAGGGAGGTGGTGGAGATGCAGAGATGAGGTGCTGAGGGACACGGTTTAGTGGTGGGCTTGGCATTGTTAGGTTTGTGATAACTTCTTAAAGGTCTTCTCCAACTAAAATGATTCTATGAGTCTATAAAATAGGATACTTAACAAACGCTCCAGAACAAAATCAGCTTGTATAGTTACAGGTATTCCTTGTAGCAAATCAGTCCTCAAATCTTCTCATATCCCTTCACACATAATTTCTCAACTCACACTACTGCTTGAAGCTTAAAACAGTAAACTCACTTGAAAAGTGAGTTAGAAGAGTTTTCCTCAAGAATATTACACAAATCAAACCAGGAAGTATAAACTTCTGCTACCAATTTATAGTAGCCCAGAGGTACAACTCAAAGATGCAGAAATCTCATAACCATCAAGAATAATTATTGTCCTTTCACTGATGTCTCAAACGAACTTCATATGGTCAAGTTCTTTTAACACTAGCTTTCCAAAAATAATTTGGAAACAGAAGGGCTCTACAAGGCCTCTAAAAAGTAGACAAGTGAATATGTCATCTCTCTGGACTTCTGTGAGGCCTTTGACGTGCTTCTCCACAAATTCCTTCTCTCTAAACTAGAGAGAGATGGATTTGATGGATGGACTATGCAGTGGATAAGGAATTGGCTGGATGATTGCATCCAGAGAGTTGCAATCAACTTATCAATGTCCAGATGGAGATCAGTGACGAGTGGTGTCTCTCAGGAGTCTATATTATGACAAGTACTGTTTAATAGTTTCATCAGTGACACAGACAGTGGGATTTTGAACTTTACTATTCCAAAGGACAAACTAGGCAGGACAGGACAGGACTGGAACAATTAATTTAAGACCTTGAAGGGAACAAGGTTTTTCTTGGCAAAGTTGATTGATGTGCAGCAACTCATGTAAGACTTCTAAGTAAGGTTACTTTTGCACCTTGTTTCTATCTACTCTGTCTTACTGGTCCTTAAAACTCTGGTATGAAGCAGGAAGCCAAAGCTACCCTGCTACAGGGCACAAAGCCCTGTATTTAACTTTTTTTTTTTTTTTTCTGTTGGGACTGGTACAACTCGTTTTTCAGTTAGGCTACTTGCTTTGTATAAATGCTGCATCATCACAGCCATACAACTTATCAGCACCCAAGCCAGATAACTGCAAGTATTCAGCTATACTTGTACCGTCTTCAATATCCAAAGCCCTACATCCTGCCCCAGCTAGATGCCAGTCAGTACTGTCTCATGAAAAACAGGCTGATGGATAGACAGAGTAGTGGTATAAGCAGGCTACAGGACACTAGATATCTGATTTAAGTAAATGGTAGCTGTGAACACCACATATATATTTTGCTTTATATATTGTTTAGAGGAATAGAGAATACTTTCAGCACTTCTTCCAACATGTATTTCCTCTTCTAGAAGAAAACTAGATACATGTGTGAGCTGTTAAAAACAATTTCTCAAAATAACATGCAGTAACATCTGAAACGTTCATTGAAGTTTTGTTCTTAGTAAGACTGCTTACCCTCAGCCATGCATATATACTTACAGGAATGCCTTTGCCTTCATACTTCAAGATACTTTCTTCAGAAACGCATATGGGAACAACAAAATACAAAGGCAGCCTAAGATAACAAAAAAGAGTTTCTTCACTTAAAAGCTGAACAAAGAATAATCTTCAAGCTCTTCCTAATGATGGTGTTTTAGCCCACACGTTAATTATATATTCACTGTTACTGCTACTATAATCTTTCCTACTTGATAATTCTGTTGTCCTCGGCACCCTCTCTTTCTCTTCAGCTGGATGAGAAATTTTCTTCCAATCTTGAGCTCTTCATGATTTTCACTGCAACGTGTCCCTACCTTTCCAAGGCTGCAATTAAGTCCTCCATTTAATTGTAACATCTGAGGCTGCCTTGGTTCTCTCACTCCTCAATGTTTCAAAAGATACCTTTGTAGTACTAGATAACTAGCTATGTTTCGACGCCTTGTAAGCAGTTCTCAGCACCATTGAAGAGTATCCTTTAAGATACCATGAATTTCCAGGATCAGCCAACACTATTCACATTCAAGGCCCACAAAAGCAGCAAAGATAAGTACTTAAAACTCTGTTTGGGTCTCTCAAGACAAGTTCTAGAATAAATAGTTAGGACTTGTTTGAAAAATGGTGTTTGCTTCCAAGGTCTGTGAAATCCTTCAGCACCTGACTATTAAGCAACAGCAGTATACAATGCCTAAAAGGTTCACTGATAAACACTGCTTAGCTAAACTGGCAGAAGTATATACATCTCTAACCTTCCACTAACGGCAATGCAACTTAATTTACATCAGCACATTTTGCAGGTACACTTTAAACCAGCTACTCTTTCCCCACGCGGCCTCTCAATTGAAACAACAGAAAATTACAAGCGTATGCAACTTGAAATTTTACCTGAGTAAAGTTAGAGGAATGAGAAAACGTCATCCTAACCAGTATAACAGAACTATAGGGACCAGACCTATGTATTTTCTGTTCCATTTCAAGGTAGTATTCTCTACTCCTAGAGATATTCAAAGCTTGACTGACCAAGGTCCTGAGTAGTCTCACCTAATGTTGAAGTTAACCCTGCTTGACCAGGGGTTGTGTAAGATTACCTCCTTAGGTCTCAAATCCAAGTATCCCATAAATTAAAACAAAAAAAACAGATGAAAAAAAACCCACAGAACAACTACCTAATGCTCAGCAAAGGTAGCACAGATTTTCGCAAATCTTAGTAAGACGGATATCCAAACCTCACTGTTAACCAAGGCAGGCTTACTTTTCAGAGACTCTGTAGCCTTCATTGGTACTGACTGCTTTGTATTTCGCATTTCCTTTGGTCCGCTCCAACTCATCACACCAGTCTTCAAGAGTATCAAACATCACAGTTTGGTTTCTTCCATCTGTCAGACACCAGCAACGTTAACTTTGCCAACTATCAGGAATTCTAACACTAAAGTATTCCTAAATCAAGTTGTTAGTTTTCATTAAAGTAAGCAAGACTTCTTGTATACAGAAAGCCTCAAGTCAAAGATAAATTATCTTTGTATACTATACTGCTTCCATGTATCTTCAACGTATCTTCTGTCAAATATTGCTCTAACTAATAAACTCAGGAATAGTTTCTCCTACAGAAACTAATCCATTCTTACGGAACTTTCAAACAGTTGAGGCTGTCCTCATATGTGGTCTGAAACGCAGGACATCGTACAGTAAATACAATTGTATGCTAGTGCAGCTGACTGGCTTAAATGTAGAACTTAAAACCATACCTAAAGCCTTTCTGCAGTTCAGATATTGCATTTCATTCTTTCATTGCATTGCATACTTTTATAATGGCTAGGAATTTTAAACTAAATAGAACATTTCAGGTACTTGGTAAGAGCAGAAAATTGATTTCAGCAGTTCAATCATTTCAACTTCTTTGTATTTCTGTTTAACCACCTCAGTAACAGAACAGCAGGTTTAGCCTGAGATCTCGCATAATAACCACAAGACATCACTAGATGACCTCCAGAAGCTTCTGACCTTAGTGACTCTGTAATTCCTTGACATATTTTGGTAAGTTTCTGATTAATTACTTGGGTACATCAAAAGTTCCCTCTGTGAAAGGAACAGGCATTCCTGGTGCCTGAAAATCAGGTTCCTAATTCAAAATAGTGCTATTACTTCAGTTGAAGTCTGAACTATGAAAAGCTAGAACATGCACTGACAACTTGTTATCTTGAATTTTGCAGCTTACTGTATTAATCAGACATGTTTGATTATATAGGATTATGTAATAAGTTAGTTCTAAGAGGAAGTCAAATGTCTATTTGAGTCTTGCTATGCAAACCTATGGGGTTTTTTGTAGTTGCCTGGGAGAAGCAGATCGCTTGCAAATAAGAGCAAAAAGGGAAATACTTTCTGTCAGATGCCACTGAAAAAGTAATAATTTAAGAATTAAGAACAGGAAGTTTGGTTCACTGCAACAGTACAGAAAAAACACATTGATAAAATATGCAAAATATTGTCTAGATGAAAGCACTCTAGTCAGAAACACATGAAAAGCATTTGCACATACTGATCACAGTAAGTTTTCAACCTAGTCATGCTGCTCTTGCTTGGAAAAATTCTGCACAACTACACTGAAGGACACAAAACCCAATAGCAGACAATTTAGAGATATTTAGCAACAAGGCTTATAATGTTTAACAACAGAAAAGGTAATTTTCTGAGGCTATCTGCCAGCAGGCTGAGTCACAAGCTAAGCACAAACTCAGCTACTGTCTCAGACTGCTTAAGGAACTACTTGTATGCAACAAATACAAATCAAAAATAGAAAAACTTTTACCTATGTTGTTTGGAGCAGCTGATGCATAAGAGAACAGAAACAAGCGTTTAAGCAGCTTAGGGGTCTGGCTATGATGAACTATACCACTGACGATCTAGAAAGGACCAAAAATTAACACCCAAACACAGACTGAGGTTGTCAGTGTAAAAAAAAAAAAAAAAAACCAACAAAAAAATCCAACAAACAAACCCACAGTGATTCTTTTTACAAGCCCCAGGTTTTCAACAAACCCTTTCAATAGGTTCTATTCCCAACAGCTGAAGAATGTTTTTAGAAAGTCTATGTCTGCAGGATGCTACACCTATTTGGCTTTATGACAAGTATTACAACATTCAGCTTATTTTTAGCAAAATAAAAGTAACAGATTCCTACTTTGGAGGTTAAATTAATCTTTAAAACAACTCAAGGTGTCAGGAAAGTAACTGCACTCATATGAAAAAGGCTGAAGTCTAAAATGTAGTAAAACAATAACAGACAGAACTGGTTTGCCTGAGCTGAAGCTAATTTCATGTAGTACTCTAAAGCTCTAGTTTTCTTCAAAGAGTCAGAGAATCTGGTATTTTTACTAGCTATACATAACAATGTTTAATAAGTAAGGTTAGCTAGAAATCAAAATCTTTCACCTTCTCTCCCAACTAGGAATGACCAGAAAACACTTCAAGTGTAAGAGATCTCTTAGGGTACATTTCATCCTTCCTTCATCCCCACAACTAATCAGCCAATGCTAAGCTTAAAAATGAAAAAAAACTAGTTAAGTTACCATACTTACCCTTTTCACTTCCTCCTCTTTTGTGTATCTCAAGCAGAAATTAAATACTCTAAGGTCTTTACAATAGATAATGAGCTTCTCCGGGTATTTTCTCAGTTGTCCAGTTAGAAGTTTCTTTTTTTCATCATAAACTGCAAAATTAAAAAGTCTATGTAAACAGCAAAAAGGCAACTTGCCATCAGTTGATAAAGATATCCTTGCTCGACTTTTCAAAATTCAAGAAACTAATTCAAGCCCAAGTTATAGCAAGTTAAAACAAAAGATCCCACAACAGAGACTGGCAAGCTCTTGTGCTAATATGCTGACTTTTTAAAAAACCCATTCGAACTACTTTCTGCAAGGTAGAAACCAACTTGCAGCAAGCCAGCTGCTCAGGGATTACTTTTGTTTGCATTCTGACAGCATAGTAAGTTCAAAGTTGGGAGATGCATAAAGAACACAACTTAGTAGCTTTGCCCAAGGGCAAGTCCACAAACAACTGAGATAATTCCAAGTTCCTAAAAAAAAAAACAACCAAACAACACTCTTTTTTTTAAAAAACTGCTGTAAAGTTCCCAATAGTGATCTTCGTTCACTTCTGTTTGAGAAAGTATCATTTCACAACTTCAGGTGCTGCCAGAGCGGCCACTGTATTAGTGTTTCATGATCAACTTCCACTAGTCTGATCTTTCACAAATACACATGACCATTCATAAACACTCTGAATGCTCTAATGCTAGTCTGAGGCCATGCTTCTCCACACAGTCTCCCCCACTACTTAAAAATTACCAGCCCTCATTATCTTTCACTTTTTTTAGCCACACGAGCATATCTATTACTCCTGCTGCAAAACACCCATAGAATTACTTGCAAGTTAAAATACGTTTTTTCTATCTCCTTTGATACTTTGAAGACATTGTGAATCTCATAAAAACAAGTTCTCTTAGCCAAACAAAAGGTATTGTTTGGGAATTTGGTACCTGTACTGCTCTGAATTACTATTCCCCTAATGAAGTGAACACCTCCATACTATAGAAATAGTTGGCATGCTGAAAGATCTCCGTGCATCAATCTTAATCAGAGACTATTCACAGCACACTATTCTCTGCTTTGAATCATGTCCTTTTAAAGCAATTATTTTGTCTGTTCCAGCAAGATAATTAATAAAAATGCAGCTTTGACAAGCTTGAAGGACAACACTAGGTTCTGACAGAGCTCTTCTGTCATTTCATCATTAAATATAACTGCAGCTGTTTTTCTTCAACTACCCAGTCCTAAGTTTTTCTGTTATTAGCCTGTATTTGTACAAAGTGGACCAGCACTGCACGAAACTTACAAGTGTGAGGTATGTTAAATCAAGAGGAGAAAGGTGACGTACCTCCATAGATTTGATCTACACATTGCAGCGTTATGTCATTTTCTCCTACAATCTTATTCTTAAATTGTGGCTCCTAGAATATGAAAAATAAAAAGTCTTAGAAATCACACACGACTAGACAGAAACACCATTTCACAAGCAAAGGACTTATTCAGTGCATATTTTAATATCAGCATTATTTCTTGTTCTTATAAGCAGTGTCAGGTACAACACTGAAAAAGAATTATTAAAATACAGACAACTTCAGGTTACACAGTTCATAAACTACAGATCCAGTTTATTTAAGTCTCAGTCACACTTGTAATGTGGGTAGCATTTCTACTGAGACTCAATTTTCAAACTAGAAGCATTGCAGTAAACAGGAAATACAATAAGTTGATGTAATCCAAGTCCTTTTATGACAAGTTTCCTTGCTATGGGAACCTGGCAGGAAACAGAATGTCTCTAACAAGAACAACTATCTCAGGAATATTCCAACATAACAGTCAGATTTATCACTGCCTCAAATGAAGAAAATTTCTAATCTGTTGTTTTGCCAAACTTAAAGTGATTTGGGGCTCCGTTCACATTTATCATTCCATGATTCCAGAGTTCAGAATTATAATTGAGTGGTGCTACAGTTAAACGTTGCGTTAAATATTGTTACCAGAAACTTGATGTACACCACATCAGCAAGTTACATTTTACACAGAGACTGCTGTGAACAGTTAACTTCATTCAGTTTTTTTTCCAGGTGTGGAGTACTTTAAATCTGGCGGCTAATACTGAAATTTTAAGATAAATATAGTTGAGGTGGCATGCTATAAACTCAAAACATGAAGTTAGTCATGGAACAGGAACTAGCATGGACATTAACAACTTCAGTATAAATCTCATGTTATCTGTGGAAAGAGTACTGCAGCTTTGACCCAATTAATTCCAGGAGGTCCAAAAATCTGGCTTTGGCTGCAGAACCCTTAGTTTAACATTTAAACTCCCTGAATTTTTACCCCAACTACAATCAACACATGTCAAATCAGATCCTTCTCATTCTTACTTCACCATCAGGATCAGCTTGCACTCAAGAGCCATACAGTAGGTTCTCCTTCACTTTAAACACCTAAACAGACCAGACTGTTTCACATCATGTGTCTAATTACCACTCCCCTTTCACAGTTCAATTTGAACACCTGAACAAGATTCAACTAATTGCTAAGATTTGGGGACTTCATAGCTTTTTTGATGTTTGCCAGCTCAACATCATCAGGCTGTTAAATCTTTGCAGTCAATTATTGACTTTAAATAGAATAATTCTTAACTTTATGTAGAGCACTTCCACTGAGTATTAGCTTGCCTAGTCCTGTGTAGCCCTGAAATGGTTCTGCAGATGTAGCCCAAAGTCAACTCAGACAGATGTTATAAAACATTAGAAGTAAATTTTACACTCACACTTTTGGAACTGCTACTAGACAAAGCAGTCAGAAATCAGGATTAAGCAAACTGATGATTTAATTTTCAAAATAATTCATTATTTTAACGTAAGCTTCACAAAATTACCAACTCAGAAAACATAAAGACTTGTAAACCACATCTAATATAAGTGTCCAAATACAGGCTTGCACTGCGTTTACAGCTTGAAGAACAATCTACACAAACCAAGCAGACGCCGATTAAAATTAGCCTGCAACTACTAAAATATTTTTATAAATCTATATTCATTTTGTACCCTTATATAATGGAAAGACATGACTATTTAGTCAGAGGCACTGAATCCTCAGAGCCTGTTTGGTCACAATTAGAAGATTTGTCTTCCTACATTATCATCTGAAGCAGAATCATCATCAAGGAAAGCAATCTTGAAGTTCGTGCACACAAGTTTCCCACAGGTGCCACGATTCGATCCATCTTCTTGGATATACTTGTACACTGTGCTTGCCTCACAAAGCAACAGTTCACCTGTGTAAAAAAAACAATAACTTGCAACATAGCTGACATTTATAATTTCATTATTCCAACTGTTATCACAAAGTCAGCTTCACTTCCTGACAGCTTCTTGTAACTCTATGCCTGAAGATATTTCATCACCATTATATAGAAAGACTGAGAGGCAGCTCCTGGAATCTGTACACTGAGGGCCTTTCAGGTTATTAACATTACTCCAGATGGACTGAACACTGTTCAGCTTCACACATTTAGGAGTTCTGTAACCAGAGGTATCTGTATCATGGCCTACTCAAAGTGAAAGGAGAACAACATGTGGAGTTGCAAAGAGCAATCATACAAGCACATACACGAGAAACCTTAAACCCCACTGAAGAATAGTTCGTATAGTAAATAAACAAGCTCAACTGTTCCAGTTTTCTCTACTACTAAACTCTACAAATGCTGAAACATTTCAGTTGATTATTACCAAGTTCATCACAGTTAATTTTTCATAGCTTTGACTAGAGATGTTGCTTATTTTACAAGTCCTTAGGCTATCTTAAAGTTCTCAAATGCAAGTTTGCATAAATAATGGTCAATTAAGTTCTAATCTTAAAGTCAGTACAAATTGAACATCAAGTTTAAGAATCGTTTGTGCAGAAAACCCAACAGAACAATACTAGTTTATTCTAAGTTTTTACTTATATTTTATCTTACTAACATCTTTCCTGACCTTGGGAAGGATTTGGGGAAAAAAAAAAAATGCAAATTAAAAAAAAAAATGTAATAACGAACGAGGCATCAAAAAGCCTCAGTAACTCACAGAAAAAAAAGCAACTAGAAAGTAGGTTTCCACTAGTTCTTGGAAATCTACAACAAAGAAAACAAAACCAATCAAACAAAAAATCTTTCAACTTTATCTTTTAAGAAACAGGGCAAATTAAGTACAGAGTTTTCCACATGCAGCTTACCTGAAGATATTGTCCTCCACAAAACCTGACATTTCTGTACTTCTTCAACAATCCATGATGATACAGCTATTTTAAACATTTCAACTCGTGTGGGATGTTACACCCTGCATTTTACTGCTTGGGACACTGATGTTACATGTTTGCTGCAGACACGGGACTATTTATATATTGCTTACACTATTAACTTTTTATTGATTAATTCTAATAACACAATATACAAGTTACCTGGTAATAAGCGAGGATTTACTTCCTTTTCTGTGGGTTCCTTTATGTGTATTTCCTAAAGAATAAAAGAGTAATTACTACTTTGCAAAGACCACACCTTCAGCATATGCTGTAAAGAACTCCCTCTTAAATTCCTCACATTCTAGCAACCAGGCACATTAACATTAAGGAAGAAACTTCCTAAATTAAGGAGAATAAGTTTGCAATGAGCTCTCTCCACTAAGAGTCAGTAGTCTGCTAGCTAAATAATTAAGTCAGTGGTTTGATGCCCACATTGTCAGTTACATGCAGTTGTGAACACAAAAAAAGGAAACTCACTAAAGTAACAATCAGAAGTCAAGCATTACCAATGCTTTTAAGGTTCTCCTAGCACATATAAATGGATAAGCATAAATTTATTATTACATTATCTCCCAGAGTTCATTCATAATCTTTTCCTTGCACGACTTAATATTTGTTTATAATGTACTCTCCAGAGCTTTTCAAGCTTCACCATTCATTATCTTGTTTCTGATTTTCTTTACATGTATTATTGCAATCAAAGTATGAAAGTTACTTAATCAGCACTACCAAGACTTAAGAGAAGGTGATTTCAGAATCTCAAGAGCCCAGAGGTAAAAACTAATTACAGGATATCCTTTAGTTTGGACTCAAATTGCGTAAAACAAACCTATTAAATTCTCAGTGTCACTTACTCTAGCCTTGAGAGACTGACGGGCCAAAGTCTCCTGCCTGAAGACTATTAAACTAGAGGACGTGCTACACCCTTCCTGCTCGGAACTTCCTCCTCCAAGTCACGCTTTGGAGTCCTTCTGGAAAACTAATAGTTAACTGGAAACCCCCCAGGGGCCACAGCAGTAAGTAAGCTAAATTTAGTTTCTCATTCAGAGTCACATATTGCAAATCAAGGCAAGCAATCAAAAGGAGACCTAAGTAACAACAGTTATGCTGGATTAAAGACTGAGAAACAAAAGCCCTTGAGTGCACAAAAGCAATTCCCCTTTGCCATTCATATAAACACGTGCTCTCAAAACTAAAACCATCAGGAAACCATGTTAAGAGAACAGCAGAGATGTTCAAGGCAGGTTGTAACGAGGCAAAGGTTATAAAATGAAAGTGATAGTGCTGTGAAGAAAGAAATCTCTAACTACAATTGGCAGCTAATGCAGAAAACAGAAGTCAATTTGCTGCCTTTGGCTTCTAAGTGTGAACGTTACACATCTAAATTTTAACCAAACTTCACACTTGTCAGCTGAGCAAGTTCCTGTGCAAACACGGCTCAAGCTGAATACTGCTGCATTCACAGGAGAAATACAAACGTGTTTTCCCAACACTGGTAGCTCTAAGCTCAACTTCGCATTTAGTAGTACCTTTACAGCTATGCCTTTTCCTATTACTATTTGTGTGCAACTAAATGCAACACTGTTTGCTCACAAACTATATGTCAACAATCTACAGAACAGTAAAGCAGTATACTAACCAGGTGTTTTCCCAGTAACTTTTACTTTGGGAAATATCATCAGGCATGTAATAACTACTGTTTATGAATACACACTGCTTGAGTGTTCGTAGTTAACTGCCATGAGTACTTGTTTGTACTAGTGTTGGCAGAAAAGACTTGAGGAAAAAAAACACACAAAAAAAACCCCCAAAACTGGAACTCAAAGAAGTTCTTTCAGCTTACACCTCTTTGTTAAAATGCACTGAAGCCTTTATAATAGGTATCAGAGGCAAATAACTTTTGCCATTGGTTTGGGTTTTGGTTACAAGTTAAATTGGTTACCTTTTGAAAGGAATTAGAACTTTAATTAAATAGCACCACAGCAGAACAGAGACCTCCAGCAAACATGAAGATCAGCTTGTAAAAATCAGTTTCACTTTTTGTTGACAAAACCCCACAGACACTGAAGTGCTTGCTACAGGTAGAATTCCAGTACCCTACAGCAACTTCCAAGAGTGAGCCTCCAGAAAAGTTCCATTTGAAAGACAACATTTATATTCTCATAATCGTAATTATTTGAAAGACAGTTTTCATACATATACATTAGCTATAATGCAAGTCACAAACACTGCTGAAGGATCCATGCTTCTGCACTCATTTTCCAAGGGAGGATATTAAAACACATTAAAATCTACTAATGTCATGTTTTGTATTTGCTCTTTAAGAGAGAAGGCAAGGATTTTTATGGAGAAAAGCTGTGAGTCAGTGCAAGTTAGGCAGGAACCTCTAAGTTTAGCTAACATCTCCACTCTGTTTCAGCTTAATTTTTCTAATGGATCTTGGGACTAACAAAGCTAACACATGCTCCTCATCATCCCTTTAATCATCCACCCACCTCTTTCATCCCTTGGTTTGTCTGACTACATGGTGAGGTAATTTGGTTCATACCATCAACTGGAAAGTTTGTGCTACAATTGGTTTTGTTGTTACTGCCTATTGTTAGCACAATTGGCTCATCAACAGGTCAGATGAGCACAGAAACAAAAGAAAGGGAAGCCGTAGAAGCCTGTTCCTTTCCACCAGCTACTAATTCCACACATAACTCAGTAAACTTCACCCTCTGACCATTTGCTGAAGTTAAGAATGCAAGCACTTTCCATATATGACCACTGAAAGCCCCACACCAGTCTCTGGACTGATACTTCTTTATATGTAGCTTCCCTGTTCCGAGTGCCTCAAGCAGCATCTTGCCACTTCTTAATCATACCAAGATACAACACAGGAAACCCTACTATCAGCAACAGCTGAAAACCAGATAACCATAAGGCACCATGCACATCAGGAAAATTAACTTTGGATTGCCTCAGAAATGACAGAAACAAAGACTTTACTTATGCTGAAGCTTTTAGAAAAGTCTTTCTCAGAGACGTTTCTCAGAGAGTTTCTCAGAAACTTTTATCTCAGAAATGAGACAGAGCAACACCCCATGACTATCAATTATAGCAGTACAGAGTACTAAATCATACCAAAAGGGCAGGCTGACATGTCACACAACATGAATTCATAAGCCATCACTCCTGGTGGGGAGACAACACAAGAAAGATACTAGTTTTCTTAAGGAAGGGCTCAATACTTCTCTTCTTGTTTTTCTATCCCAGGATAGGGAACAACTGCAGAGTTTGGAATACCCAAAAATTACATTCACTTTTTCCCCCAAAATGTATTTAAAGGGGCTAAAATGTAGTCTAGTTTGTCTGGGGAGATGTCTTCCTCAAGTGCTGAAGAATAAAAGAATCATCACAGGCAAGCCAACATCAAGTTTAAGGCAGTAAGGCCAAGTAGCAGTAATGCTTTATTACAGGGTCCTAACAGTTAAGGCAGAAGAGGGAGCCCAAAAGATTCCAGATCTTTGTTCTTGAGCCTTCTCACAACTCAGAGCAACTCATCACCTCCTGCTCTACGGGAGGTAAGCAACTGTGGACTGAAAATGAGTAGAAGTTAAAAACATTTCCTGCGTGCCAGAATCCAGATCTCAGAGCATTTGATGTTTGTGGGGTTTTTTTAATTGCTTATGCAAAATATGTGTTTAGGCCTATTGATACTGGATGTTGCTCATGGCTCTCAGCAGAGGGACCATGCATAGTCTGCTGCTCCAAATTACATGCTGCAACTGAATGAAACACACATTATTTCAAGGCTGACAGCAAATAGTAGTGCTGTGAGAACAGAGGATATTTTTAAGTTGTTATATAGTTAACCACAAGTAATCTCTGCACAGTCAAGCTCTACATCATGGTGAGGTCTGCTGTGAACACAGATTTGTTTGTTTGTTTGTTTACTTATGCTTCATTCAAGGACTAAAAGATGGCTGAGACAGTTTTCTTAACTATAAATTTATCAGCTGCAAAAGCCAAGGTGTATACTGAAATACGTGCAAGTTAATTGTGGTGCCCCAACAAGTGAACACAGTATTCCGGAGTAAAATACATCAAAATTTTGTCTAAACATTCCACTGGAATTTCACGCAAAGGAGGAAATACCTGTGCTCATGCTTCACGTATACTTTACATTCAGAAACAAACCACAATATGTACTTGTTTTCTGAAAGACTTGTTTCTTGCTCAAACAAGAATAACCCCATATTGTGTGCCACGGAATCCAGTGGAGACGCTTTCTACACTTTAATAGCAGTGCTGAAAATAATCTTTTAAGTGCTTGTTTTCCTTCCTTTCATGGTTCCATTATCCAACAGCCCATTAGATCATAGCACATGTTTTCCATGTCCGTTTCATCTTTTATCCTCTCCTCCTTCCTTACATTGTCCTGTCCATCTCCTCTGACTTCAACACACAGCTTCCCCCATGTCAATCCAGAGCCCAGCTGTCCACTTTGCTAACTCGTATTCCTTATACCACCCTTTGGTGCCACTGTTCCAATTTAAAAGGAATGACACACTGTTTCGAAAGCAATTACTACAGAACACACAATATTGTACCAAGATTTACAAGCTGCAAGTATTCATAGTGGTGAGAGCCAACAGCGGCACACAATTTGAGAGACAAAGGGCAAGAAGTAGGAAAGTTAAACTCTCAGCTCAGCAGCTTGAGGTATACTCCAGATTTCAGGGGCAAGCAGCATGAAGCACAACGAACTGATACAAAAGCTGATAGAAGAATTAACACCAGAAAAGAATGAACATGAAGAGTTTAAAGAATGCCCTCACAAAAAGTAACAATAGGCTTCAAATCAAGTTTAGTATTGAGATTTTTGTTCAAATTAAGAATTTTTTAAAGCAATGTATGAACCCACTTAGTAGTCTTGAAAATGCTTTCACTTTTGAAATACTAAGAGTTAGAAATCATGAAGTAATTCACCGGTTCTTGTTTCTGTGTCTCCATAAACAAATATTCTTAGTCCATGATCAAACATGTCAAAACATTGCCTATGTACCCTAGTATTCACCCCACTTCCTGCAGAGGAGCCAAGTCTGTCCTGAAGGGAAGTATGTCATTAATATCAACATCCGACGGCCTTGCTCTCAACAGACCATTGATTGATCTGCGGTTCTGTATAGCACAGCATAACTAGGTTATATTCAGTCAGACATCAAAAACTTCGCTTTTCCAGACATTCTGGGGTTTCACAGCAGAAATAACTTCTGTTCCTTTAACAAACCTAATTTTCTGTTCACTCCTTACTTCTATCCTGCTATATATTAACAAGAAGAGAGCTCCTGTTTCTTTTCACATTGAAACAAACAAAAGACATCCCATACAAAAAACAAACCACCTCCACTCAAAAGCCAAAGCTGCTTAAAACCAACTTCATTTTATTTTTCTAAACATTACCTAGCGTGTCACTCAGCTATCTGAGGATGGACTAAACAAGGTGGGGCTAGAACTCAGCTCTGCCTATTGTGTTTTCTTCTTGTGAGGCTTCCCTAACCCAGAAGCAGCAACTTAAGGTCTCAAACAACTTTCCAGGTGCACAAGGATAAGCCCAAAGAATCTGGAGGTTGCAAGCAAGAGGGACCACAGCATAGCACTGCTATATTGCTCTGTATTGCACAGTGGTTGACAGAAAACCTTGCTGAAAGTCAGACGTATAAAGAGATTCAAGTCCAGGCTCCGTAAGTTTGCTGGCAAGTCCACCACCAACTCAAATGCTGTCTAAATGTAACTTCAAGCTCATTAAGTCCCTGAACAGCTGTTTCACAATATTTTGAGAGAATCTACCAGAAGAAGCATCACCCTGAACATACTTCTACCCTGTACTCTTATCCAAGCATCTGGCAATTACACTATCTTGATGAAAGCTCCCAATTGATAAAATTACTTTAAACGTAAGAGAGATTAAGCATTTCCATTGTTTTATTAGTCTAGCTCCAATTTTAACACTTAACTAAGTGAAAGTTAACATGTACAGGAAATCTGTCTTCACAAAGTTCTTCTTCTCAGGTGCACACAGAATACAGTTCCTTGAGAGATCCTCGCTTCTGCTTATTTGAGGACATCTAGACAATATGCCTTTTCCAGATCCCCAAATAGCTTCACAGGTTTCATCATATCTCTAAAGTTTTATTTTTAATCCTCATAAAACCCACTAACATCTTCAGCTTCCTGCATAACCATCCATCCCATTTAGGCAGATGGAAGCTGTCAAAATGAGAGCAATATCCAACAAAGCAAATAGTTCTTCTTGCTATCCTGCCTACTGGCGTCAGGCCTCAGTATCACTAAGCAAAAGAGACACTAATTCTATAGCAGCAGTCAGGTCTATATTTTAAAGTTCCTGCTGCAAGAGACCATGAAATTATTAAATATGATTACATAAAGGAGATGGTTAAAAGCAGTACGAATACATAAGGAGTGAATGACTGCAAGCCTCTAGTGCATCCATATATTCCATTAAGAGTTTCAACTTCCGATATTAAATATCTTCATTGCTCTTCCTGCAGCCACCAAGATTGTATTTGAAGAGCTGCATTACTGCAGTTACAACAAATTAAAGTACTCCTCTTTATTATTTGATATCTTACTGCACTGAGTGTATTTAACAATTTTCCCACTGGCCAGGAGGTTTCTCTCCACGAGCTTTAATCATCTCGCATGCTTGTTTAAACAGTGATGTGTCTTTCAGCAAGTGCAACGAGTGATGTTCTTAAAACTGAGACTTCACAAAACTCAGTTCCTTGAGCACACACAGCTTTTTGTATATTTGTACAACATACTTTCCCAAGGCGAAGGACAGTTTTCACCCAGAGATATGTTTGCTCACTCCAGAAATATTTGCAGCTACAATTTGCATCCATTTTCACTGGGAAATGCACAGAAGAAGACAACTTTTAAAGTAAAATGCAGCGACAAGTCACTAGTGCTGAACAACATATAAAACCCAGACAAACGAATGACCTAAGTTTTGAACAGCATTAAACCGTAACAACCCTGCACTGCTATTTAAGAGAAAAATAAAAAACATTAGATTCTCCAAGATCCTATCAGTGACAAACTCCATACCAATCAACAGGACAGACAAAAATCTCTTCCTGAAGAAGCTCTCAAAAGAACTGAACAATTAAGAAGAACCAGTCTGACATAGTCACAAAGAGCTACAGACGGAAAAATAAAATTCAACCCACAACTGGATAGGTCTCACGAAGACTGTTCTTCCTAGAAAACAGCTGTTTACCGGCAATAAGAATGAAGGAATGCTGAACAACAATATCGATCTAATACCATCTGCTGAGAACGTGACCTCAGTCTAAAGCTACTGAAGTCAAACAGTCAATAGAAGTTTCAATAAATAAGTGAAAGGACAATAGGAAAAAAAAAACACGGAAGATATGCACAGCCAAGAGTTCTGCATCGAGCTGTTAAGGAAAGGGCTGTATAGCAACAGACTGGGGGAAAAGGGGAGCTCACCAAGACCGAGCACACGTCGGGAGCGATGTTAAGGAACATAAAGAAGAACGGGCTCGCGAAGTCCCACCTCACAAGCTGAACGCTCACGGTGACAGCCCAGCATCTGGCCACGGCTCACAAAACAACTGGCGTGCCAGTAAAACTAACAAGTTTAAAGCCGACCAGACAAGCGCTTCAAAGCTTCCTCGAGAAGCGGCATGATGCTTCCCCCCCTCGCTCTCGGGGCAACACCTCGGGAGGCACCGCACGCGGTGCAGCGCTGGCGCCGGCGCCGGCCCCGCCGCGCCCGCACCTCCGAACCCAGCAGCGGCGTGAGCGGGACCCGCCCGCTCCGCGCAGCCCCGAGGGCCGGGCCCGCCACAGCCTGACAGCTC
>WBNH01003985.1:30681-86654 GCA_013401255.1 Urocolius indicus
AGCCCCAGCCCCAGCCCCAGCCCGGCCGCTCCCGGGCACCGCCTCCCGCCGCCGCCGCCCCCACTGGGCGCCGCCGCTGTCAGTCACCGCCGTGCCCTGCGCTCATTGGCTGCGGGGAGCGCCACCGGAGGACAGGGAGACAACCGGGGTGCGGCCGCGGCCGCCGGGGGGCGCCGTTCGCTTTGCCCCCGGAGCAACGCAACAGCCGTGCTGTGCCGGCAGTTCCCGTGCTGTCCGAACACCCGCGTGTGTGCCCGGTGGAGGCAACGGGCACCCACTTTTCGGCGCTTGGCACCCGCGTAGGGTGACGGCGGCGGGTGGGGCTGCAGCCGCACTCGTGGGTTTGTCCCGCGGGGAATCCTCGCTGCCCTGCACCCAACCGACTGCCCGTGTGTGACCAGAGTGTGTCCGGCACGGCTCTTCCTTTGGCTCTAGCAATGCACAGCGACAGCGGACTGGCTTCCCGCTGGGTTGTTTTCATTACAGAGTGTCTGTCTGTCCTTCTGCCTGCCCCCTGTCACCTGTTCTGTCGCTGAGTGGTCACTCTGTGGTCTGCGAAGTGCCCGTGCTGTATCCAAGCACACTCATTAACTAAAATCTAAGCATGGATGTGCTGAGTGTGACAGGAGAGGTGTGAAGAAAGTGACACAAAACGAGCTTTTGTCGAAATAATCCCCTAAATCCTGTAAATCCTGGCTGCTCATACATCTCAAGAAGTCCCCTGCCTGATGTCTGTTAAAGTGTTGCAGCCTCAGCCTCTCTGGAATGTCGTCTTTGGACACTGTATAATCAGAGCTGTAAATAAACACCAGGTTTAACAGGTATCTAGGTTACTTTTAAAAGCCTAACTTCTATGCGGACACAGAACAATGCAAATATTGTTCGCTGCCTGTGGCAGTGCAGCAGGCCTACGCAGCAATTTAAATGACGAATGGTAAGCCAGGTGACAATTTGCCTACAGAGCAGACATTATGGAATTACTTTTATTTAAATAAATAATATTCTACAAACCTGAATGGAACACAGGACGTGAAAATCAATAACTCCTTCAAATGCAAATGTTTTCACATGTCATGACACAGCTGCTTCCACATCATTCCTTTACACTGCATCTGACCTGAGCTGCAGAAGTCAAAAGTACAGCCCGTGAGACTTATGTTGATGTAAATCTAGGGTGAGGAGAAGCTCAGGACCGCACCTCTGTGCTCTTCAGTGTGTTAAAATACACAAAGAGAATAACACTATAAAAAATATTTCAAAGCATCTGAATTTACAGTGGCAACAGCAGGATTACCTCCAAACACACCTTGAAGTTTACAGCACACTAGGACAAAAACCAGCTCACTGGCATAGGACATGTCAGAGAGGAAGGGATGTTTTGACACCAGGCCAGAGCCTTAACTCCAGTGGGAAGTGCAGAAGGATCTCTAATTCCCACATAGCACATGGGAATTCATTTTTCAGCATCTCTTCAGAAAAGGCCTTACATCCCAAAAAAAAAAAAAGAAAAAAAAAAGGAATGTAACTGCTATTCTGCGTTACCAAAATATCCTTGTGGCCTCACATCCTGTCCCTGCTCATGGACAAGGAGTGGTCCTTCCTGGGGATTGCTCCCCAGGCTGCCAAATGTGCCAGGCTGAACCTATTGTGGAAGGGATCTGAAACCATTTCCCTGGCATTTGAGGACCTGATCCAGATCCTCAGTTCATTAGTCAGCCTGTTTGTCTTTTGTGGAATGGGAGACACAAAGCTATCACACATGGAAGTCAACTTACCTCAGAAAAGTACATTTGCACCTGAAAAGGCTAGCTGCAACCCAGACCCTGTATTCCAACAGGCTACAGACCACCAGGGCTTCGCTGATATTCCATTTCCCCAGAAAGATCTCTGTGCAATCTTCTCCTTTTCTCTTTTAAAAGCTTGAGTGCCTGTGAGGAGTCCTCACAGAAGCCTCACAAAATCTACTCTCTGTAGATTCCCCTGCTGACACTGGAGGGAACAAGGCTCCTTCTGAAGGTCATGGGAAGTACTCGAACAAACGTGCTTGGAAATGACATCAAGAAATTGCCCAGTAGTCAGGGCACCTCAGGAAATCAGCTTGGCTTGGCTGAAGTGGCTTTTCTAAGTGTCTCCCTTTCCCACTCTGTGGTTACTGTAGCCCTCTACTGACTCTCATCTATGAATTTACATAAGTTTTCTGTTATTTTCTTGTGCCCTCTACCTCCAACATTTTTATTTGGTAGTGTTGTTTTGAATCGCCTCTTTTCTGTCAGAGAATTAGGTGGTTCAGTATTGTACCATTTGGGATTGTTCTTATCACTAACAAAGACTTTTAAAAGAAAAATAATTTCTGCAACAAATAGAAGTTCTTGGGGTGGTGTATTAACAGGATCTGTCATCACACACTACTTCTAAATGGGAAGTCTTGTTATATGCTGACAATGGCTTTCTGCCCATTTTAAACTTTTTGTTTGTTAGTTTCTAAAGTGAGCTTCTAAGATCATGTCACTTAATGTGTGTTCCAACACTTAATTATGTTCAATTTTAGAGATGTGTCGATGACAGCCATGCAAATGTACATGAGAAAAACTCTGTTAAAGTAAGTTCTAGTCTGTCTGTCTGTGGTGGGTGAAGGGTGTACAGCATTTGACTGCCCCTGTTTTGCATATTCTGATATTTTGCATTCTTTCTAAAAATCTCATTACAAATCTACCTTTAAATCTGTCTGCAGGAGGGCAACACACCAAACAGCTCTGCTTTTCACATGAACAGAGATTGCTTTGTTTAAGACACTTACATGCCATTAATTTGAGTAATTCTTTGGGCTGAATTTGCAGCTGTGCCCAGGCTTAGTGGGAACAGCTGATGGAGTGGAGTCACAAAGGAGTTGTTTGCAGCTTTCATATCAATTTTCTTTCAGTGAACCTCATAACTACAACATGTTGTATCTCATATTTTCGTTTGTGGCAGCCCTTCTCATCAGAGTTGCCTTGTCTCTGGGAAGTGAGTAGCCTGGATAAGGCACTATCCTAGGCAATATTTGAAGTGCCGCTGCTACAGATCACTGAAGAGAACTTTATAGAATCATTTCAGCTGGAAGAGATCTTTCAGATCACCGAGTTCAGCCTTTGTCCCAGCCCTATCAACCACAAGACCGTTCTTTGAAGTACAACATCCACCTGTCTCTTAAACACCTCCAGGGACAGTGACTCCACCATCTCCCTGGGCAGCCCATTCCAATGGCTGACAACCCTTTCAGCAGAGAAATTCCTCCTCATATCCAGCCTCAACCTGCCCTGGCACAACTTGAGGCCGTTTCCTCTTGTTATATTGCTTGTCACTAGGGTGAACACACTGAGCCTCTCCTCGCTACAACTTCCTTTCAGGTAGTTGTAGAGAGCGATAAGGTCTCCCCTGGGCCTTCAGATCCCTCAGACATTTCTGATATGGGATGTGCTCCAAATCCTTTCCTAGCTTGGCAGCCCGCCTCTGGATCCTCTCCAGCACCTCCATGTCCTTCTTGTAGAGAGGGGCCCAAAACTGGACACAGTATTCGAGGTGTGGCCTCACCAAAGCTGAGTACAGGGGAATGATCACCTCCCTGCTCCTGCTGACAACGCTGTTCCTGATCCAGGCCAGGATGCCACTGGCCTTCTTGGCCAGCTGGGCACACTGCTGGCTCATGTTCAGCCGGCTNGCGGACACCACTTGTGACCAGCAGCCAATTGGATTTAACTCCATCGACCATGACTCTTCAAACCCAACCATCTCAGCAGTTTTTCACCCAGGAAAGTGTGTGCCCATCCAAGCCAAGAACAGCCAGTTTCTCTAAGAGAACACTGTGAGAAACAGTGTCAGCTTCCTTAGTTAAGTCAAGGTGGGCAACTTCCACAGCTTTTCCCTTATCCAACAAGCGAGTCAGTCATAGAAGGAGATCAGGTGTGTTAAAGAAGACCTGCCCTCCATAAACCAATACTGACTGGGCCCGATCACCTGGTTGTCATGCATGTGCGGCATAATGGAACTTAGGATGATCTGCTCCATCACCTTCCCGGGCACTGAAGTCAAACTGACAGGCCTGTAATTTCCTGGGTGATCCTTCTGTCCCTTCTTATATATGGGTGTTATATTGGCTGACTTCTAATCAGTTATACCACATTTCAGCTTTTCTTAGCTTGGAGCTTGGTAGACCTTGGTGCCTTGGGGAGTCTCAAGGGTGCTTGGATGGACAGAGGTTGCAGGTCTCTATGTGTTGTAGGTGCATTTGTGTGGGTCAGGGAGGTTTAATGAATTGTTAAAAGCCATTTATGAGGGTTGAGCAAACTTGCGTGACTACATCTGAATTTCTGCTTCCTATTTCCTCTTTTCTAAGAAAATAAAGGGAGCCTTTGCCCTGCTGTAGGCCTGCAAAGTTTAAGATGTGTGCAGAGCTTCCATTCCAGAGTGGTAAATCACTGGCAGGGCTCTGTGGATATGCTTCTCCCTTTGCCCTCTCATCCTGGCTGGATATAGGCCTGGAAATTTGTAGTAGTAAATGTGCTTCCCATGATAACACAGGTAAATATTTTGAAGTGGCATCTAGAAAAAGAATCCCACCAAGTTACCATTTGTGAAGATTTCTTGATCCTATCCAGAAAAGCTACTTAGGTATAATTTGAAGATTCTTCTTTTTTTACACTTGTCTGGGCATTACCAAAACAACTGCCTTTAGGTGTATAAATCAGAAAGTAGGACTGGACTTACCCTGAGTATACAGAAGTTGACAGGCATGCTGGGCCTGATACTCCCTATTGCTGTTGTTCAGTTAAATAACTCAGTTTAAGGCTTAGCATATTGAACAGTATGAGGCCACGTTAAAGCAGCTGAAATCAGTATGCAAGAAATGCAGAAGATTTAAAATTAATCTGGAAATCAGATTATTGGAATCTATCGAGGAAAACTAGAAGTGAGGGATGTGCTTTAATGTCCTTTGGCAACAGGTCAGTGAACCAGTCTGCCTATACATGCTCAGCATCTACCTCTGAGTTACAGAGGTTAAGATAATTTCCCACTAAAAGTCACACATGTATCAAGATGATAAAGGAAGGGCTCTACTCTAAGGTGTTAGTACTGGGTTTACATTGATATCTTCATCTGACTGTACTTTCAGGGGTCCTTTGGGCATTAGTTTCCAAATTTGTTTCAGATTTCATCTTTTACACTCTGGCACCTTCCTAGTGAACTCCAAGGCAGTATTTGTAGTTGTGAAATGTAATCATTCTTTTCATTCTCATGTACTAAGTATGTGGTCAGAAACTGTGTCATGCCGTCATGTATAAATTCTTTATCTTTAATTTTTGTTGAAATGTTCTTTCTTTACTGACCGTAATGTGTGTTTCAGTGGTTTAAGCAGAGTTCATTGTTGGGAGAAAACAAATTTCCTTGCAGAGATTTTGTATGAATTATTGACAGTAAAGGGACAACAACTCTGCACTAGCTTTCCTCAGCTGAAGGTTCCTGCTCTGACTCATGTACCACCTCGTGCCTCAATGCTGGGACACAAAGTGCCCAGTTCCTCCCTGAAGGTAGCTGAAGAGCCGCATTTTATTTCTGAAGTAAAGCCTTCTGGGAGTTCCCGCTTGGCCAGTTCATGACTCAGATGGCAAACACCATTTCCTTCAGCAGCAGCAATACAGACCATTACAGTTTTGTGTCTGTCACCAATTACTGAATGTTTTGTTTGTCAAAGGCCTTCCAGAGCTAATGAACAAATTGAAATTTTCAGTCTTGGTCAAGTGATAATTGAGACAGTAAAAGGCTGTGGAGTGGGTCCATGGAGGCATCCCACATCTTACCAGGAAGGTGTATCTGCCATTTGGGGCATATAGTGCTGAAACATGAATGCAGAAGAGTGCAAGACTAAATTAGCAAGTACATAATGAAGAGTAGGACAGGGACATTAACAGCTGAGAACACACTCTTGACCGAAGCGGTTACTTTAGTCATAGAGACGTAGCTGGGAATTGCATGTTTTACACTTGAGGATGGAAAAAAAAAACATTGCTATGTGTGCTGTGAAAATGGAGGGAACACCAAATAGTGAAACCACCTCCTTTTCTTAGCTACATGTGAGAAATAGTAGCAAGTAACCAATAACTGTACTCACTCAAGGAAGCATGGCTATCAGAAATGAGAACACAGGAGCTAGAGAAGTTCCCCACTTTATAGCTCTCTTGAAAGTAAACACAATTATTTGTTCATGGGCACGTGTAAGACTTCTTTGTTGTGGGGTTGTGTTCTTCGTTTTATTTTCCAAAGGGCTGTGAATACCAATTACTTCAGTCTGGAAGCTTCTCCTTATCAGAACCCAAAGAGCAAGCCAAGCCCATCTGTATCAGGAAAGAGCCTGCACCATGGCTGGGTGTGAGGCAAAATTAAACCAGGGCTCACATCTTGCCCTCGGTTCTTCTCAATCCGCAGTCCAAAGGGAGGTGTTACAGATCTGAGCTCTTAGAAAACATGAACGATAAATAGCTATATCATAGAATCATAGAATGGTAGGAGTTGGAAGGGACCTTTAGAGATCATCTAGTCCAACCCCCTTGCAGAAGCAGGTTCACCTAGATCAGGTCGCATAGGAACATGTCCAGGCAGGTCCTCCTCATGTCAAAGAGGAGGACCTGCCTGGTCCTTGAAATTTCTGTCTTGAAATGAACCCCAGGAAAGGAAGAAGAGCAACATTCAGCTCCCAGTTTGGGTGCTAGTTTCTGAGCTGGGTGGTGGAAAAAGCCACTAAGGGGTCCTTGGTGGAGTTAGTGATTGGCCCAATTATTTTTGCCTGAGTAACTTCTCCAAATACAATGTGGATGGAAAGGCCTTGGGAAAGATTTCCAGCTATCCATCACCAGCTGGGAATCTGGTCCATCTGTTCCTTGCAAGACTCTTCCTACTGGGCACAAGGAGTTCTGCTCTGGGAGAAAAGGAGCTAGTGAGAACCGTCCGAGTCATAGGATACAGGACAGGCAGGTGCCAGAGTATCATTAGGAAGAAAAACTCAGTATTAGGTCTATAAAGTAGCCTCTTCTCTCTGTGAAGTACACACAGCATTTGCTAGTGTCTTTAATTCTTTCCTTTAGCGTGGGTAGGACCTGATTTAGCAGAGGGGTTGGACTAGATGATCTCCAAAGGTTCCTTCCAACTCCTACCATTCTATAATTCTATGAAAATAGTATCTAGTGCATGACTGCAGTAAAAAAAGATATACTATTTGTACTTTTGCCTATCAGGCCCTTGGCATACTCCTGACTTTGATTTCCTAATGAAAAAATGCATGTGTGAGTAACTAATCATGGATGTTGGGTACTGAGAGAAGCCATCCAGCTAAATGCTCATGCTGTTGCCCCCAGTTCCCATATAGCTGCTCTAACTGAAAAATCCAGCCCAGATAACTTAAGAAACAGGCACAAACCTAACCTTCTGCTCTTTAGCAGAAACTAATGATAAAACACATTGTGAGTCTGGAAGCTGTCTCTAGCTTCTCATTTTGGTCTCTGACTCCACAAAAGCCTTTGTGTAAGCAAGCTAAGCTTTTATTTGGCTACAAAAAACCCAATCTTTGAAGCAGTGAAATTTGTAGAAGCAGAAAACCTGGTAAAAGAAATCTCATACCCCATATATTCTTCCCTGTTAGCAGCTGTCTTTGATTTACTAGAAGTTTTTTCTCCAGAATTGATCTGGTTTTCAGCTCCAGGACTTTGCTAAGTTTCTTGACTAAAGTTTGTAGAATTGAAACATATTCACGCTCATGTCTGCATGGGGAATTGGCACATCGTCATGTCAGATGGGTATTGGGAAACATTTGTCTTAGGCACTCCAGAACTTGCCTGCACATCCAGAACTCCAGAAGTTTGAGGGTTTTTTTCCCAAGGAAATAAGTTATTTAAAATCTTCTTTTCTGGTGCGTGGGTGACATTTGTAGAGGCACTGTTCCTCAGGGAGAATATATAAATCAGCAGAAGCTTGGTGGAATTTTCTTGTGTGGACTTTGTTCTGAACCCTCGACTTTCAGGTCTGTTTTCTCTCTCTGTTCTTTACTGCTCCTTGGGAAACACTTCAGCCCTAGCTATGCCTGTAACAGGAGCTCTGATTTGGTCACACAGCTTCTAAATTGGCACATCTTGTGCCTCTGAATATGCTGGGGGACATGCTGGGGACATTAGTTAAAGCATCCAGAATCCTGGTTTATAGTTAACCACTAAACACTTATCCTGAATCTGTTGCCCAGAAATCACCCCTTGGCAGCAGCTGCTTGCATCTATTTCTTAAGAAATGGGTGCAAAAGGGGCAAAAATGCAACCTACCTCCTCACGCAAGAATTGCATCTGGAGTGTCTCTCTTCCCTCTGTTCCCAATGACTTGCCAGCTACACTCTTCTGACACACATTTTCTCAAGTCGTACATTGCAACCTCATTTTCGAGTCACTTTACTCAGAGGGAATCTTTACCTGAGATAACTTCTCTAGCTCATTTCTTCTTTTTAGCTCCTCAATGACTCTGGATGAATGTCTCTTCTTCCTTCTCCTGTGCCTACTCTGAAATGTTTCATTTCTTTACCCCCAGAAGTATTTACTTCCAATGCATTCGTGAGGCAGTCCTGATAGTATTTCTAACCATTACTCTCTCCTTATGCACTAGTGGAGATTTTTTATTGGATTTTGCTGCTATGCCAACTTTCATAGACTCATTGGATCATAGAAGGGTAGGGGTTGGAAGGGACCTTTAGAGATCTAAGATCTTTGCTACATCTTCCCCTGCCCCACCGCCCCCTTAATCTTTGTATTCCTTTAAAACGCATTCTTTGGCCATAGAGGGGGATGCTGGAGTAGCTGAAGCACCGCAGCTTCTGGCTCGTGGTTGTCACAGGAAGGTGAACATTAACCCTGCCTTTCTGAGCGGAGGCTGCTGCTGACGACACAGCGCACTCTGCTGTTAAAAGCAGCCAAATATGAGTTCCAAACAAGAGCCCAACTGAGCCTCTTGTTTCGCTGCATAACACGGCAACTTTTTGCTTGTTTGTTTGTCTGGTTTTTGTCTGTGCAGCATTCCTTGCAGTTTCCAAGTGTTCAGGAGAAATGTGCTCACACGTTCCCCAACATTCTCCTCTCGGTTCACATATAAGGAAGTGAGGCATGGACACTAGATGAACAGTTTTGTCTGTGAAGTACGGCAGATGTGTAAAAGGTCAGCCCTTTCTCTTCATTTGTCCCTTCACCTTTACTTCCAGTGACATTTCATGTAACGTTTATTAACACCAGGCCTAAACCATTTCAGTCTCAGCCTCCTCAATCATCTGGCTCACGTTTTTTATTCTTCATGTGAAGCACTGCTGTTGCTATACCCATGACAAGTTGTGTACTGGGCTATATCTCTCTGCAGGAAAAAAAAGCCTTTATCTTCATTTTTCCATGCTTATGTTTGTAGTTTATATTTTACTATTTTACTTCTTGATATGACTTTTCTTTCATTTTTATTTCTTTAAATTATTGTAATTCTTACATTTTCTCTCATTTTAATGTAGCTCTCTGGTTTTCTTCCTCATTTTAATTTTTAAGTTGTACCCATTTAAGTATTTCTGTTTTTCTTTCCAATACCATTTCTCTTGTTTGGTTTTACTTTTTTTTTCCTCTTTCTTCTGTCCTCTCAAACTTTTAGTTCATTTTTTTTCACTGGAAAAATGCAGCTATTGAGGTGACTGGGAAAACCAGACATTTTCCTGATAAAATATGTGTGCCTCTGGTTCTGCAAAAGCCCAACAAAACTATAACGAACCTGAAAAAGGACACATTATAGGAAACAATATACTTGGTAATGAATATGTGATGGGTGATATTTATACTTATTGCCATGGAATGCTGGTTGCTTTCTGTGTAAGTAAAGGTACCCATTGTTCTGTTTGATTTTTATCAATGACCAAGATGCAAGGGTTGAATGCACTATTAGCAGATTTGCTGTTGATACCAAACTGGGAAGTGCTGCTGAATGTCTCGATGGACACGAGGCCTTGCAGAGGGATCTAGATAGATCTGAGCACTGGGGTATGATTAATGGCATGAAGTGTAAAAAGTTTAAATGGAGGATTCTGCACCTGGGAGGAAGGAACACCAGGCACCAGCATAAATTGCAGGAGTGTCTAGACAGTGTCCTGCAGAAAGGGACGTGGGGGTGCAGGCTCAGCAGGAGCCAGCAGCGTGCCTGGCAGCCAAGAGGCAACCCACAGCCTGGGTGCAGCAAACACAGCAGAAGCAGCACCCCAAAGAGGGGCAGAGGGGCTTCTCCCAGGTCATTCAGTGTTGGTGTGGCCTCCCCTAGAGTGCTCTCTGCAGTTCTGGGCCCCAGGGCTGAAGGAGGATGTGAAGGGCCTTGAATGCCCCCAGAGGAGGAGAAGGGGCTGGAAGGTATGTCCCGTGAGAGCAGCTGAGGACTTTGGGCTGGGCTGGTTTGGAGAACAGGAGACTGAGGGCAGACCGCATTGTCCTTTACAGCTTCCTGAGACAGAAGTGCTGAGCTCATCTCCCTGGTAGCCAGTGATGGGATGCATGGGAATGGTTCAAAGCTGCACTGGGGGAGGGTTAGACTTGACATTGGGAAGCATTTCTTTACCTAGAGGGGGGTCAACGACTGGAACAGGTTTTTTAACAGAGATGATCAATGCCCCAAGCCTACCAGTGTTTTGGGGAATGCCCTGCTTTAACTTTTGGTCAGGCCCAAAGTGGCCTGACAAGTTGACTAGGTGATTGTTGTAGGTTCCTTCAACTGAAATAGCCTATTCTTTGAAATGTATCGGCAACCATTTAGATTCTTATCTTTCTGCTGCAATGTTTGGTTTTTGATCCTGAATGTATCCAGATGATGACTTAACAGCTTCATACTTTGAGGTATTTCAAGAAAGGCATGTATCCTAAGATGATCAGGGGACTGGAACATCCTTTGTATGAGGAAAGGCTGCAGGAATTGGATCTGTTTAGTTTAGAGAAGACTGATGGGAGATCTCATTAACTTGAGCATTTAAAAGGTGTATGTCAGGATGATGGGACACCACTTTTTTCCTGTTGTTTATAGTGAGTAGACAAGGTGTAAAGGGCACAAGCTGGAACACAAAAAATTCCATTTACACATAAGGAAAAACTGTTTCACTGTTGAGGTGAGGGAGCCCTGGCACAGGCTGCCCAGGGTTTACAGAACCTGCCTGGACATGTTCCTGTGCACCATGATCAAGAGAAACCTGCTTTAGCAGAGGGTTAGGCTTGGATTATCTCTAGAGGTCCCTTCCAACCCCTACCATTCTGTGGATCTGTGATTCTACAAAACTTCTGTATTCAGGCACTTTGATCTCTCCCATTCTGTTCGGACTTGCCTTGCTAGCAATGCAGCTCAGTTTACTGTCTTAGTAAGAAAACATTAACTTGTAAATGTATACCAGAAGTTAAGACTTTGCTAAGGCTGTTTTACATGTTCTGGACAGAACTACCTAATCATATATCCATACAATACAAACACAATGTAGCATGCAGAAAAGGAAAGACAAAAGCTTACATAAGGAGCAAGGTTTGTGATTTTCATGTAGAAACAAGAGGATTTTTGTCTCTCTTTTAAATTTTAAGTGACTTTTACTGTAGAAGAAGTGATTTGTTTACTCTTGGTCAGTCATCCCATTCTGCAAGCTTAAATTTTTACGTACAGGAAGCTTCAAAAAGCCATAGAGGTTTCTTGATGCAATGCCATGTATCTTTGGATTTAGGATTTCAACCTGAAATGGGATTCATGTAGAATATATGTGGAAGTATTTAAGACAGGCAGAGCTTCTAATTGCTGACTATGCTGCAATAAATGAATCACTGGCTTCAGTGATTTGCAACAGCTTTGCAAATAAAAACTAAGGAAGACAACTCTTAATGATGATCCTTGCTAATGGGTGCAAAGGCTACCTTAAATGGGAAAGTGTGCACTGTGCAGGATGAAAATCCCCAGCAACTGCTGCCAATCATGTACCTGCTAAAGACAATGACCTTTACTGTTAGGAACTTTACCTGTGCCAAGTGTTACTAGGGCAGCATTTCTTAACAACAGTAAACTGTCTCAGTACTAGGAACATATATGCACTTTTCCACAATCCAAATGAGAAAGTGGAACGTAGTGGGAACACAAATTAACACATATTTACATAACACAGCTGGATTTTTATTTGGATGTAAATCAAAACGATTGTGGCAACTCTGTAGATTATACTCCTTGGAGTATTTTTTTTTTTCCTCTCCCAAAAGCAGGTATCTGTTTCATTTTTAAAAGGCTGAGAAATATCACACTGAAGGAAAAAAGAACTCCTGCAAAGACTTATGAAAGAATCTCTCAGGAGGAATTTAATTTTCTAGCCTTTTTTAGCTAGAAAGCTCTTTGGCTTACAGCTGTCAAAGAACCCAGCAAAAAGAAGAAAAACATGTTTTTGTTGAATCTATCACTCTACTTTGTAAACCTACAACATAAGTGGAAAAAAAATAGATGGCACTTTGTGCCTAACCCCCCCCCCCCCTTAATTAATGCTATGCTATTAAAATCTATTTGGGTAGTCCACACAAGTCTTAAGTATTTAATAAAGAAATTAATTCCGCAGTGTGTGTATACTTAGCAGACTAATGATCAGCAGATACTCAACTGCAACAAGAATGTTAAATATGCACACAAATTGTTGTAAGAATATCTGACGTTGATTCTCTCAGAAAATAGGTACAACCATTTGAAGTCTCTTAATAGGTCAAAATAGGCCTAAAAATAGAAGCAGCGAATCAGTTCTGTAAGACTAACAGTTCAGTTAGAATTTCATGAAAATCAAGAAGTTGATAGACTGTATCCAAGTAATTTCTAGCAATGTCTCTGTACAGGAATCCAAATGAAACCACGCTGGTCACAGACAAGACATAAACTAGACAGACAATTAAAAGTTTGAAAAAGCTTCAAAACAAGAGCAGCTCATGTTTTCACAAACTGTTCTTCTAAGGTGAGCACTGAGGGGAAAAGTCTTGCTGTGGACACTTCTCTTCTACGTACGATGTCCTAAGTGGACGTGCTTGAGCAGGGAGGTTGACTAGATGATCTTTAGAGGTCCCTCCCAACCACCGCCATTCTGTGATTCTATGATGACTATGGCATCTGAGATTTTGAGATTTAACACACAGCATTGCTGAATAAAAAGGGGCAAATGCTGCCTTTTAGTAAACTGCTGGCAGTACAGAAACACAGGACGTTAAAATGATAATTTGTTCATGGAGTGATTACATGGTCTTGGATTTATCATCCCGAGTCTATAATCCAGTACTTAAAAAGTCAAAGCTGGCTCTGTCCTTCTTAAAACCTTCTTCTTGGATTAACAAGAGTCAGAAGTTACCTAAAATATCCCATTAAGATGGGCAGGATAACCAGAAACAAACTGCAAATTCACTCTACACACAGTGCAAAAATCAGGGTCACAGCTTCATGTTTAATGTGGAATCACTTTAAGTATACAGTATTTCAAAAGATCCAGAAACTGGTTAGGAGTTAAAAGCCAGTAGAACAAAAGCACAGGAAATCCAAAATACATCTTTGACCTTTTTAATCCTAACTTTCAGGGTCACATGCCTGCATAGACAAGTTTACTTCACGAGGAAAGAAACTTTGGTACGGAGTTGAACTAGCCACATGAATAGCACCTGTAGCTTTCAAAATAAATAGTAATGGGTAACTAGACACTGTGGTAGCAAGATACCCTCTCAAAAAAACCACAAAAGAACAGCATATGCCTGGAGCTATGCATGAAGGCTGGACAGCAGGAACTAGCATAACTTTTTTTAAAGTATCTTTAAAGCAGTTCTGCTTTTTGTATTTCTGATGCTGAATATTGAGAAATCTTCCCTATGATGAGAAAGCTTTCTTTTTTATTTGCTAACCACTAATAATCACTCCCTTAAAAATCGCACTCAGATGTGTGAAGGACACTGTGTTAACTTTTTTCCTTTGTCTTCAGATTCCTACTTTGCTAAAATGTATTTTTATTCCATGGGCCCATGCTTTTAATGGTAGGTGCTGCAAACAGATACATCCCTCTACTCCAGGAGCTGCATATTAAAAAGGTCAAAGATAAACTCGACCTCAAAATGGAACAAAACTGTTTTTTTAACAAACGGTACCAGAACTAACAAATGATCTTTGTAATGTGTGATATTCTCCTACAGCAGTCGATAAAGTAGTTACCGGAATGTTAGGCTATGTTAATCTGTGTTTCATGGCTCTGCAGCAAAGCATAATACACATTGAACAGAAGGAGTGAAACTTCAGCTTCCAGTGTATAATGAATTTTAGTCGTTTAATAAATTTTAATCTGTGTGTATTCCACTGTAGTGCTGTGACAACAAATCACACCTGTGTACCAGAGCATACATCAACAGTATGATGTAACTTTACTTACACCGCTGCTATATTTAGCTTTTTGAAAGAGACATAAGCATACACTATGGCCACGTCAAATAATTTTCTGGGGTTTTTCTTTGATAGCCTTCACTTTTTCCATAATGATTCACTTTCAGAATTTGAATTATTGAAAAAAAATCACAGAAAGATTATACAGGAATAGCTATAGGGAATAACCTCACAGGCACTGATATGACAAACATTTATTTTAAGGGCTGAGAGGCATTAATATCGTATCAAGTTGACTGAAAAGAGTGACTAACTTTGTCTACATGGGAAATGCCCGCTTTTGCTTGAGAAAAGAAATTCAGAAAGTTATTTTTTGGCCTTGCTATGTCACGAATTCAGTCATACAAAGACCTATGCATTTAACCTAGAATGATAGTTTTAAAAGCCCTTCTATTAAAAACAAAAACATCATGCAAAACTGATCAATTATGCAGCTGCTTTAAAACTGTTGCAAGACCATACTGTATATATTAGCTTTTATACTGCTAATGCACAACTAACAGCAAACTTGATTAGATTAACACAAATTTGTATTAATTACACTGTTATATCACACTAAGGAGACAAATGCCACAAGATTGGCAAAAACATCTAATTCTGAGCACTCAAACGGCAGGATAATTATGTGTTGTAACCCCTTCACATTTAGAAAAAAAATAATCCTGCAGTCTCACTTTACAAAAAAAAAAGTTCTGTGAAATATTATTTGGGAAGGGAACTGTTTTTACTATCTAACACAAAGTAACTTATACAACTAGTGTCAAAGGCAAACAAAAAACCTTCTAAATAAAAAGTCAAAATACACATAGCAACAGAAGCACAAATGCTGCCTTAAATACAGTCAAGGAAAAAGACAACACACTCGTTAATAAAAAAGACAAAAAAAAGAAGAAAAGTCACTAAAGTTAGCAACACATTTAAAGAAAATGCAATGAGGGCAAACTATATTTTTCCTATGACAACAGAGCTTCCATTTGAAGTCTTTCCATCCATAATGTGTCTCGTACAGTACATCCATTGAAATATTCAGAATCTGACAGAAGAGCTACATTGCTCCTGTCCCATTCTAATCCCCAAGTTGTTTTTGGATGTTCTGAACAGACATTATTATGAATGAAGTAAAAGCAAGGCAACAAACGGATTTTTTATCACCTTCAATCCTAGCACTTATGACAAACATTGTTATCACAGACAGAACATCTTCAAAAGTTATCGTAATCTTTTTTGTCTTTTTTCCCCTCTGCTTCAAATCCATCAACCCCATCACTGTCTCTTCTCCTTTTACGATTATTATGGATGTTGAAGCGCTGATTCATCTGTGGTAGTGGATCCATTCCTAAAACTTTGTGTATCTGACGGAATGCAAGGAGTCTCAGTGCAAACTAGAAAAAGGGTACAAAAAAGGTATTTATGTCAGAAACAAGTGTCAGTTTTGAGTACTTTGTCAAACAACCAAGGACACTGGTGTAAGATGACATTATCTTTAGCTCTCATTGTCCCCTCTTCCTTCCCGCAACCAAGTCAGCAGTACAATAAAACGTGTATGTCAGATTTGCTGTTTCTGTACAAAGTACATCATCTTAACTAAAAAATTATGTACATATGTTTCAACTGCTGGACTTGCACTGAAGCAACCAAGGCTTGTCACATGTTCCAGTGCATGTCAGTCATCTCTAGCAAAAACATCAAATGAGGAGGTAGGAGCAGTAAGCTCTTAAGCTGCCAGCGTGAATGCTCAGTACTGAAAGTGGATACAATAAACATTCAAAATCAAACTTACACAGATCTCTTCACAAAATGTTAAATGTCAATGTAATTTAAAATACAGTAACTTACTGCTGCAGAGCGAGCATCTTTACAGATACATATATAGATGTGAGCGCTCCAGAAGTTAATTTCAGTGCTAAAATGAACACTATTATACATCCTCTGCTGTGGAATGTTAATTGCCTGGCTTAAGACTGGTAAGACCAGACTGTACTCTAAGAAAGGAAAATTCATGTCCACCATACTGGTCAATTTAAAAAATCCAAACCACAAAACCAAACAAAAACCACCCATCAAATGTAGTTACCTCACACATACGTTTCCTTACCTGTGCACTTGAAGTAATATCCTCTCGTTGCTGATCTGTCATTACAGCAAGTGTATCAAAAGGATCTTTTTCACAAGGGTCCAGAAGGCCAGGACCACCTACAATGGTTAGGCTAATTAGTAGCATATCTCTATGTGATTTCAACCAAGACAACAGATTTTACATTAGTTATCAGTACACAGACACTGATCAAATGCAACTTGCCTTTCAGGATGATTCCTGAAGATATACACTCAAAAACTCTTCTCAGTGCATCTCCAGGACTCTGTGGTCCAGTAGCACTGCTAATTGCTTTTTCCACAAGCAACTCCATAGCCTAGACCAACAATAAGAAGAAAACACCCAATTTAGAAGACAGATTAAAACAGAAAAAAAAACAGCTACTGCTGTTCAACACAGAACTTCTGAATCTGGCATTTTGAAGAACATTATACAACAAAAAACAGTTTCAGTTAAAATGGACAAAAAGGTCAGACACTTTATAAAGATGAATAAGAAGACAGCTGGTGCAAGACTAACACTCAGTACTGATACTGGTGTGCTTTTCATCATTTGAAAGCGTTGTGGAAATTTATGCAGCAGTAGCCTGCATCTGCAGATGAGCAACTTCTCTGGTCATTCTTTGAGAAAGTGTGAAACAATGTGGGTCACCTGTATCTGTCAGCCACATGAATAAACAGAACTACAGAACATCTAATGAAATTAACAGGACACTATTGAAAAAAAAATACCCTTTTCCTATAAGAGCATAAAAAACCCAATCATCTTCTAACATTTAAGTGGTTACTAGTCCTTCAGTTTACCCAAATGAAATTCACAGCAGGTTTTCTCCCGGAAATAGGCTAAAAATAACTCAGATTTTAAACAAGTGTAAAAAAATTTTGATGATAGACAGGTTTTCTAAAATTTGAACATTATTTGATATTAGTTAAAATATTTTAAATTTTTGCTGTATTTTAAATACTGGGATTTTTTTTCTGTGAATATTTCCTTTGTTTACCTTTATTAGACTCTATTTTTTTTCAGAAAAACAAACTTTCTGCAAAAGTTAGTTCTGCATCCATTAGATGGAGTTTCAGTTCTACATCTTTGGCAAATTTATTCTCAAACAATGTGTATCTCTTGTGTTTTGGTCCTTCTCCTGCCCACTGAGTAGCAGCTGTTCAGATGCTGCCTTTGTCGCCCGACTTTGACTTTTTGCTTGTTGATCTGCTTGAGGGCAGGAAGGCCCTTCAGAGGAACCTCGACAGGCTGGATTGATGGGCTGAGGAAATCACTTGAGGTTCAACCAGGCTAAATGCTGGGTCCTGCACTTGGGCCACAACAACCCCAGGCAGTGCTACAGGCTTGGGGCAGAGTGGCTGGAAAGCTGCTGAAGGAAAGAGATCTGGGGGTGTTGACAGCAGCTGAACATGAGCCAGCAGTGTGTCCAGGTGGCCAAGAAGGCCAGTGGCAGCCTCGCTTGTGTCAGAAATAGTGTGACCAGCAGGTCCAAGGAGGTGATTGTCCCCTGGTACTCTGCACTGTTGAGGCCACATCCCAAATACTGTGCTCAGTTTTGGGCCCCTCACTAAAAGAGGGACACTGAGGTGCTGGCGTATGCCCAGAGACAGGCAACAAAGCTGGTGAAAGGGTCTGGAGCACGAATCTGATGAGGAGCAGCTGAGGGAGCTGGGCGTGTTTAGCCTGGAGAAGAGGAGGCTGAGGCAAAACATGATCACTCTACAATCTCCTTTCAGGTAGTTGTAGAGTAAGGTGGGAGTTGGTCTCTTCTTCCAACTAACAAGCAACAGGATGAAAAGAAATGGCCTCAAGTTGCACCAGGGGAGGTTTTGACTGGAGATTTGGAAAAAAGTCTTCTCCAAAAAGGGACGTCAAGCCTTGGACCAGGCTCCATCCCTTGAGGTATTTAAAAAGACTTTTAGATGTGGTGCTGAGGGACATGGTTTGCTGCTGCATGTGGTAGTGCTGGGTTAACGGTTGGACACGATCATCTTTAAGGTATTTTCCAACCTAAATAAATCTACAATTGTATTTTACGATTCTGCTTTCCAACACTAAGATGCCTACTCTGATGCACATTGAGTAACTATAGGTAGTGTTGATTACAATCCTCCACTGAAGGTGCCCATTCCTTTCTATTTTAGCTCCATTGAACTGATAAATTTCAGTTCTTGAGCATGGTATTTCCATAATCTCACTATATCACTGAGGACAGTAATTTAGTTGTTTTAAATTATGAAGCAAAATACTGGAAATACAGGAAAGAAAAAAGGATAGAATGAACAGAATCATAGAATTGTTACAGTTGGAAAAGACTTTTAAGATCATTAAGTCCAACCACTAACCTCACACTGCCAAGCCCATCACTAAACTAAATCAATATTCCTCAGTGCTTCACGTCTTTTGAATATCTCCAGGGATGGTGACTCCACCAGCTCCCTGGGCAGCTTAATAACCCTCTCAGTGAAAAAGTTCTTCCTATAGGCCAACCTAAACCTCCCCTGGTGCAACCTGAGTCCATTTCCTTGTGTTTTATCATTCATTACTGGAGAGATAACCCCCACCTCACTACAACTCCCCTTCAGGTAGCTGTAGAGAGAGATCATGTCTCAGCCTCCTCTAGGCTAAACATTCCCATCTCCCTCATAGGACCTGTTCTTATGACCTGTTCAGCCACTCCTCATAAGAAACCTCTAGAACCTTCAAAAGCTCCAGTGCCTGTTTCTGGACATGCTCTAGCACCTCAATGGCCCTCTTGTAACAAGGAGCCCAAAACTGAACACAGTATTTGAGGTGCAGCCTCAACAGCACCGAGTACATGAAGACAATCACCTCCATGGCCCTGCTGAATCACACTTATTTCTGATACAGGCAAGGATGACATTGGCCTTCTTGGCCACCTGGGCACAGTGCTGGCTATTGTTCAGCTGCTGCCAATTAACACCCCCAGGTCCTTTTCCCCCAGACAGCTCTTGAGCCACTCTGCCCCAAGTCTGTAGTATTGCCTGGGGTTGTTGTGGCCCAAGTGCAGGACCCAGCACTTGGCCCTGTTGAACCTCATACAATTGGCCTCAGCCCATCGATCCAGCCTGTGCAGGTCTCTCTGAAGGGCCTTCTTGTTTGCTTAGCATGGTGTCATCAGCAAATTTACTGAGGATGCTTTTGATTCTCTCATCTAGATCACTGATAAGGATGTTAAACAGAACAGGCCCCAGCACTGAGCCCTAGGGAACACCACTGGTAAATGGCTGCCAACTGGATTTAACTCCATTCTCTGCCACTCTCTGGGCCTGGCCAGTTTTCTACCCATTGCAGAGTAGGTGCACGCAAGCCAAGGGCAGCAAGTTTCTCCAGGGAGATACTGAGGGAGACTGTGTCTTACTGAAGTCTAAGAAGACCACATCCACAGCTTTTCCCTTGTCCACTAGGCAGGTCATCTTGTCATAGAAGAAGATGAGACTGGTCATGTTTTTGTATTTATTCAAGTCTAGCTCCTCCTACAATACACTGAACTGTACACTTAATTCTACGAAAATGTGAATTATGATGACCTGGTGTTTATGTGTATGAAAGGCTGGACTTCAAGTTTGAAAAACCAACCTTACAGGAAGCTGACAAAATTCTTCTGAATTGTTTATTGTTTTTAGGTACAAAAAGAAGGTGCTACTAACTTCCCAATATCTTCTACTTTCACAGCTACTCAGGTTCCTAGCATTCTAGGTTCAAGTTCTAGCATTTCTTTGGTTTGTAACAGATTTAGAGAAGTTCTGTACCCAGAAGAATATACTGAATCTATGAAACTCCTGACTGGCAGAAATTACATATATTTAAAATCATGACCTTCAGTCTGTCATTATCAGCAAGACTTTGCCAACGAGCCAAAAGTCTTCATTGTTGAGCTGTGTCACTGATAATGGATCAAGTATCAGAAGCAAATCAGGAATCACTTTTGGAGAGAGCTGAGACAGAGCTAGCCTGACAGATTGCTTCATACCTCTCTTCCCTTCTGGATGTGCCTTAGAACAGATAATGTGAGAAATAAGAAAGAAGATTTCCTCGTTCTTCATCTAAGAACCTTCAATTAAGGTTGCTTTTCTAAAAGCATGCCAGGGATTATTCTTTGGCAAGTCAGTATCACTACTAAGAGGGTGCTTAACATACTTTTTAGCTTTTTTTAAGCTATATTTTTACAGTGTGTTTTCATGAAATGTATCACAGAAACTGGCACTATTTTTTCTATTTTAAATATTTTTAAAAACCAGAAATAACTGGTCCACATTTTTACCAGAAGCAATAAATACTATCAGAACTAATTTAATAAAAAATGTCTGCAAGCTTACTACAGTTATAAAACATTTCTGCTTGAAATAATGCCAGCTGCTCAAACCGTCTTGACAATGTTACCACTGTTCCTACCACAACTGAAAAGGAAGCAGCACAACGCAAGAAGATTTCTTCTGTGAGGCAAACAAGTCAGGGCTAAGTTCGCTTCTACACAATACATGTTTCAGACTAGCTTTATTCAGTCCACAGACTGAACACTTGTTACTATTTGGAGCACAAGTTGCACTCCTGGAGAGTATCATTTAAAATAGTCAACATAAAAGGAATGCTCCAGTACACTAGGAGACATTACCTGGTACAAGCTAGAGATTTAAATTATACTGACTGAAATGCTAGTGGTGATGCATCCACAGATTGTTCTGAAGTGCTGTGGTCTTTAATCTTGCAGAAGGGATGTATTAATGATCACAGGGATTACTGTGATTTATTCCTTCAAGTAGCCTTCTGTTATCACAGAACTATCTGGGCACAGCTGACATCTTAAATTTCAGTAGATTCTGAGCAATTCAGAGTAGGTGGTTAAAGAAAAAAAAAGGACTCTCTAATAGAAAGGAAAGGGGGAAAAAAAGCTAAGGATGCTGCCTCCAAAGAACACAAAAGAACAAGAAAAACCTTTTGGGAAAATAAAAAAATGGAGCTCCAAATGACAAAACCTCAGAAAATGTATTTTTTAGAGGTAATGTGGGTTATTTGTTGGGAGACAAATATCCCCAAAACCATACAAAATCCTGTGTTACTTCTTGTGAAGAAGTTCACATTTAAAAAGTGCAGCAACACTTCCCTATGCTTTACTTGCAGTACCATCTGTATTAAAAAGTCTCACTCAAAAGAATATTACTCACCCAGCTTGGAAAATCAGACCAAGTTGGAACCCGCTGACAGAGGTCACGAAGAATACGTATGATAATCACACAGGACTGCAGACCATTAGCTCTAGCCTTGAGAGCAATACAAAATCAAATTAATTAATCCCAGCACCTACAGCAAATAGGACTCGTTGAAAGACTAAAACACCACTGTTCAATGGAAGCTCAGATACAAGACTGAAACAAATCATTCTACAACTTTATTCCATGAGCTGCCATTTACAGCAGTATTTTATACAGGGTTAGTAATTTGAGGTGGTAGAAGTCAAAGTGCACAGGTTATACAAGAATAACATTTCTTGTCCCCTGTACACTTTGACCTATGTTCACTTGTAACAATACAGTATCTTTCTACATTAGAGATAAAAAGGATAAAGTAAAGATCTAAGAAATAGGTATAGAGACTGAAAGGTCAAGGGAACCTGTTTGGTTTCTTTATTGTGCCTTTGCCAGAATGCAAAGTCACTAAACCAAACAGTTGCTTCTCACCTTTCATTCCCTACACTTAATGCACTTAAAGAAATAGGAAAAAAAGTCTTAAATCTAAACATGAAGCTTTAAACACATATTCCATTATTTAAAGCAAAGTTACTCTGCAGCCTTATGGAACATATAACAAATATACAACATATGATCACCCCAAGCGAGTCAAGCTTTCAACGTCGCCTTCTCCATGACCAGAAAAAAACAAAATCACGTCGAATGAGCAATAACTGCGTAAAGCAGTTCCTCCATACTCAACCTTCTACCTTTAAATTTAGGGACCAAAAAAATATTATTAGCATGAACAACGCTGAGTGTTTTCACACAGTTAAACACTTACATTGCAACTGAGCTAATCTCTCATAAGGCTACAAGAAGAAAGTAAAATGATGTTCCGAACCTGGAACCACTTAGCGTGGCGTAGAGCAGCCAGAGCGTCAAGGCATTTTTGCCTGTCCAAGACGTCCGGTGGGTCTTTCACCATACCCGAGGTTACATCTAAAATGGATTGAATTGGCAAAATGCAGTGAGGAATGGGTGTTTGACCAGGTGAGCAAGACACTTCCTTAAAGTAGCTTCAATGTCACACATGCCATTTAAAGTTCAAACCCTTGAACAACAAATGTAAATGTTCAACAAAAGCCATTCAATTAGGACTAGGGCATCAACCCAGGATGAAGATCAAGAGCACATTATAGTTTAGCTCTGATGTTGTTTTCAAATGCACTGCGGGTTATGCAATGCGTAGCACTTCTTTATTTAAGCTAACACTGGAAAAACACGTATCCCCTAAAATCAAATACTGAAGGAAGGACGGTTGGACACAGTGCACCAGCACAGAGAACACAAAACAGAAGGAACACAAAAATCCACTTTAACTAATTAGAAACATTCAAATTTAGTTTCTTATAAATTTTAATGGTCACATGTTGCTTGGGATCTATTCTTAAAAGAAAAACTAAGTATAACAAATCTTAAATGCACTAGATGTTCAGTAATGATATTATTTTCATCACACCTTCAACTTGAAATTATTTTGTTTTAAAAACCCGACTAAAGGAATGCAAAATGTTCTTCAATATTACAGAGTTCCATTAGTTTCTAGCACCCTCTCTCTTACTCAGATAAATAAAATTCCTCTGCTCATAATATATGTGTTCCAGGATCACTTAGGATATAGGGATGGGTCTGAAAAGGGATTGTTTTACTTAAGATTCATCAGGAAAATGAAAAGCAAGGAATAGTTTAAAAAAACAAAGCAGAATGTCTAAGAGACAAAGAAAATATAGGAGATCTTGTATGTTTAAAGGTTCAGAAAAGTAATTAAATTATCAAGCTGATTGCTTTGTTACAAAAAATGAAAAGACCACAAGGCCCTTTTGGAAGTGGTTTCATCAATGAAACTAGAACCACTGAACAATGTGAAATGGCTTACTTAAAGACTGTACAGATATAATGCACTGATCAGCTTTAAAAGTCCGTTGTTTTACTAATTATGAAAATGGCTGTTGTGACTAGTAATGAAGTGTACTGGTAGCATTAACTGGTGATACACCAGATAAAATGAAACAAAAAGCCCTCACTTAAGGGTAGTCTATTCACAGGAAGTGGCTGTATGGAACAATATCTATTTTACTCCAGCACCATAAATATTTAAGTAAGTTGGAGGATAAGTTTTTAAAAAAGAAATATAAATTGAGACTTATGAAACATGACAAGGTTTTAGGCAAGCTGTAAAAAAGACAGCTTTGAAACAACCTATTTCACACCAATGTAAAAATAAATAGTAGGACATGTAACTACATAGAGAGCTAAAAAGGCATGAAATAACTTGTTGGCATAATTTTGCAATATAATAATTAAATTTAATCTGAAGTACTATATTCAGGTTTGTACATTTTTTACAGGATAGTCCCATTGCTCTGCACAGGGCTAAAAGAGGGAAGATTTCAAAATATGAAGTTGAGAAGAATGTAGGTATCTTCTCACTTAGTTATTCAAACTTGCAGACTGTATGTTAAAGTGGAAAGATGAAAATCTTAACTAACAAAGCAGTTACAGAGCAAATGAAGACATTTAAAGTGGTATTTTCTTTAAAGCAAAGCAAAACCAAAAAACCCCCAAACCTGTATACACCAGGTAAGATAATTAATGAAATGACTACAACTTGGATATAAGAGACAAGGAATACATTTAAAGAAACCCACAGCAGGAAAAAAGTAAGGTTGAGAAAGTAAAATAAAAATATGGGTTGTTGGGCCTAGCAGCCTAATCAAGTCAGTTATTTACATTCTTCCAGAACTACTATGCAAATAGGTGACACTGTGCAAACTTTTAACACAATCATTCATTAAATAATTTGAAATTCCAATTACTCTTAGCTTTGAAAAACCTCAATTTGGATAATAAAAGGAGAATTCCAGTTTAAATGTGTGGAAAGAGACTCTTATTTGGTGCTGTAAATGTCCATCTGAAATGCGCTACCGATCAATACTACCCGAATGCTCCTGAAACTTAAAAAGACTCTGAAAGTCAGAAGTTGCCAAGGCACCTATTGCACTGAGAATATCTTCACTAAGTACTATGTCAAAGAAACTCTTGTAAGATTTAATCTGTGGATTTTTGCATCTGTTTCACATTTCAGGATTAACCCCTTAAAGACTATGTAACTAAATTCAGATGCGTAACCTACCACTCTGTCAAGCTAAGGCAAAAAGATGGATTAATTTATGAAACACAAGCACGAATTCTCACCCTATACAGCTTAATTTACTACTGGCCTAAATATAAGGGGTTAATCTTCTGTTAGACATGCTGTGTCCACACTACCTCTTCATTAAAAGTTAACAGGTATATCAAATTCAGTAAGTTTTATTATGTGAAATATGTTTTACCCAGTCAACTATTTTAAGACTAGTGTGAACACTGCTTAATTCTAGGAGAGAGACAAAGACGAGAAGAAAATAAAGAAACAAACAAAAACCAAAACACAAAGTAACAGTAGATGCTAGGACTATGCATCCAAACCCCCTCCTTTGTAAAGCATGGCAGGTGTGACACTGAGCTTTAGAAAACCTTGGTCAAAAATCCTTCCGATGTCTTGGCAGCAACCCCTGACAGGGAACAAGTCCTCTGCTAGAAGGCTTTGGACCGGGGCTGTAGGATAAGGATAAAAAAGACACACGCGCACACATCTATGCGTTTGTAAGTATGTACACTTTGTTTGCTGAAGGAAAGATTCCACAGCAGGGGTTAGAGCGCTTTGAATATATCAGATTCGGCAAACCGTCAAACGCACAGTACTGTTAAGAAACTGTAGCTATGCGGTTAACAATTTTATTTCACTGGGGTTTTTTTTTTAGCCTTTTATCATGTAATGGGATTATTACACATCAAACATGATTCTACTCCAAGTACAAGTCTCCGTCTCATCTTTACTCAAACTGGTTATTCCGGTAAAGCCTTCCTTATCACCTGAGCTAGCTCCCCAAGCGGGATAAAAAAAGGAAAAACTTTAAACCATTTTAAGACACAGAGCATGAACGCTGCAGTAAAGAAAAACACAGATGCATACTGTTACGCTGCAGCAAATAAGCAGCAGTCTTCATAATGAGGCCTTCTTTGCTGCAATGATTTGCAATTCAGTCTTCTGTTTTATCTAGTTTCAAAAGCAAACTTTTCTGCACATCCATTTTATGCTGCTCAGTGTCTTGAAGAGAAATCTGATTTGATTTTCCTTGCCTAGAGGCAGTACTGCATTCAGCAGTGAATAAACTCACAATTTTAACTCAAGTGTGGGTCAGACAAAAATACAGATTTGTTTCCTTTAGGTGGCATAAATTAAGGGATTGATGGCAGTAATTTGAAATGTAATTTCTTTTTAGTCCACACCTCATAGAATTTTAGGCCAGAAACCACTTAATTAAAATTTACTATTGTGGCAGGAATCAATATTGCACTTCTGCACAGTACTTAAATAAACATGGTGCTTAGGGTTACCTTCATTTAATTGTTAATCTAATTTAATACTTGAATCTTTTAAGTTAAAGCACTCTTTATAGACTTAAATAACATGTGAAGATGGATCCAGCACAGACAAACCAAGAGTCGTTGCCAAAAACCAAAATCAGTTGGGTGTGACAGTACATGTACAAAGCCTTTATAGCTAGGAATGATAGGTATAGCTTAAAAATCATGTACAAAGCATTCTTAAAGACTATTCAAAAGTCATCCAACCCAGAGAATGCATCTTGAAATTTTTATTTCTGATTATGCGGGACGACTTTGTTCAGATAGCTTGCTTATAATGCACTAGTCACAGCTACAGGACATTTACTAATGCAATATAAAAACTTCAAGAATTTTAGAGGACAAGTAATGATGAGATGAAATAAAAACACCTCCGTGACTTATATAAATACGTATACACACCAGCACATTTATACATGCACACATACAATTTTTTCAACCTGCATATGAAAAGTGTTAAGACAGCCTGAGATTTCCTATTTGTAGGTTCACTGTCAAACACTAGAACCCTGTCTGCCATGATCTCTTTCAACTACAAAAATACAGGATTAAAAGGAAACAAAAGTTAATTTTATCTGACCCGTACACAAAAAGAACCAATGTACTGCAGACATTAATCATGCTTCTTGGCTGAAAAGCTTTTGGGAGCTTTGAAAGTGTTACAGAACAGACCCTAAAGCAACACTGCTGGCACCAGAGAAACTGTGGACTTCAAAAATGTAAACTGTTTCACAACTCCACCTTCTGCTTCAGTTCAATGACAAAGTCATCCCTCATTGTACTAGTCTTGGTTTGCCAGTTGGATAGAAGATTGATTGTAATACCAGGAGCCTAAATATACTCAAAAAGTACTCCAGACCAAAAAGCAACCTCAGAGAGCTGGAAAAAATTACATCACCTTTTACATTTAGAAGAACTGCTGCCATCAAAAGTGTTATTTTAAGTGGTGCTGCTATTGAAATGTGCAAGTGATAGTGATAGGAATACTGACCCAGTTTGAATCAAAAAACCTGCAATTTGATTTTCTAAAACAATACATTCTCTTAGGGCAAGACTGCTCTAAAAAGCCAGTTTATAGCCACTTGCTATAAAAGACTTAAGTTTCCCACACAATTTTAAAAGAGGGGGAAAAATGGTCAAGTTTGTACATTTTCCAGAAAGCTGAGGTTGGACATAAAGTTAGAAATTTAAAAAATTACATAAACACATCATATAAGCATTTATTTTAACCAACTGTTCTCTACCAAGACTAGTTGTTGAAAAACAAAGTTTCAATCAATTATGTGTGCCAGCATGTTGCCTTCCAGGACCTTAATGCCATCTTAAGCAGAATAGATAAATATTAAATAAAAAGTGTGAGAAAGAAGTAACATCTTTAACAACTTCCCAACCTCCTTCCCTCATGTTCTCCTCGCGAATGACTGGAGATGTCAGTGTGATAGTAACTTGCATTTTGGGTTCCACACATGAATTTAAAATTATTGCTGCTTCTGGGACTGCACACTTGATATCGTATTTCTCAGGACTTATTACCTAAATATTGAGAAACAGAAATGTCCATTAGCATGAGGCCAATAAAAGTATGGTGAAGGACATGGTTTTCAACATAGGTCTTTTTAATAGAAAGACAGAAACGCAATGTAGTCATGTGATGCAGATACCTCTGTATTCAAAGAAACCACAGTATACACAATTAAGATAAAAACATGAACTCAAACACCGCTTCCACATAATTAATGAAAATACACAGCAGTCACCAAGCACACAAAACTAAAAAAACTACCCAGAAAGGAAATTAATATGCAGGTAAACTACATAAATAAAAGCCCCAGTACCACTTAAAAAGTCAATATGGAGATATTTCTCATTGGAAAATAGAAGCCTTTAAAATGCACAAAGATGCAGTGGCTGTTCTTTAAGCTCGCAGTTGCAGGAAGGGTACTGGTGGGTACATTCCACGCTTGACTGTCGCAAGATGTTAAGACCACAGGGCAAGACAAATAGCAGGGCAAAAATCTGAGAGTAACTAACAAGGTGGGTATTCCAAAATGCTGCTCACAGCTAGACTGAGTAATTTTAAACACTCTCAAAAGGCAGCTGTTGGCATCTCTGCAACCTTCTTCCACAAACAGAAGAAGAAGGACAAGTGACTTCTCCACAAAGCCAGACCAAGATGTGCAGTTTTAAAGTTTTCTTCTGTTCTATTATCTCAGACAAGAGCAAACTTAGGGTTATTTTCTAATTAACCCACTCCTGCCAAAGCTTCTACCATGCCACCGACTTTGCCAAACATTCTACCAGACAGTACTGAAACATTAATGTCGTGACAAGCATTCCAGAATGACTGTGGATGGGCTTTGTTCAAAAGAGAGCAGAGACTTTATACTTATAGTTTCTTGTGGAAATACAGAAAATGGTTTACATGAATTCCACTGAATGGTTTAAGACTGAATGTACTGTTTCATTTTGTTTTGTTTTTTTTTTAAAGGGATAAATTACAAAAGCCCAAACACACAAGACTTAGTTAAATAACTGTAGAACTACAAAACAGTGAGAAATACAAATTGTAAAACAAGTTCTAAGTACAAACTGGCACTAACAGAGAACTTTGACCTTCTGGCAGACCTCTGACCTTCCTGTAACACCACAGAAACTACATCTGTCATTGCTGGTAAACTGGATAATAAGCCTCTCTTCTGTTCATTTTTATTTCCCAATTAAAATTGAAATGTATTAAATGGAGATTGCTACCACACTGCTAGCAGAGACACCTAGACACTTGCATGGACACAATTTAAAGAAAACAAAACATGTGGCATAGTCCCTGAATTCAGGTAGAAACACGATATGGAAAGATACTGAACCTGGGCAGCATAGTGAGCTCTGCAGATATTTGACTTTCACAGTATTTTTACAAATATTCAGATCCAGTAACCTCAATTCTACTTACTGCCAGTTGTTTGGGAAGACTTTCGGCAATACGACTGAGTAACGTCTTTGAAGGTTTCTCAGCACACAAGAGAACGAGATTGACATTTCGGTCTCCACGGAGCAACAAACCTTTAGCCAAAACGCCTACCCGCAGAACTCCCTTCAAAGCTCTGGGAAGTACAGTTAAAAGATGAGTTTAAAACAGCACAAAAATCTTAAACTCAATCTTGAAGACAGGAAAGTGAAACAAAGTAGAATTCCACACACTTATGAGGCCAGAGCAACATGGACTGCACCAAAACCCGAAGAGAAGAGAATCTCTGAACGCACTGGTAAGTATGAGGAAAAACTTAAGAAATAAGTGATGAGATTATTAACGAGGAATTCTTAAAAAATACCTGTCTTTACTGCCATCTTTTTTGTCATCTCCCTCTTTGTTCTTGCTTTTTTCGTGATCAGTCATGTTGTCAGAAACAAGTTTCAAAGCACGCTCAGTAATAGAAACAATTTTTTGGACTGCCTGAAGCTCCTCCTCTGTCGGATATATGGCGGCATGTTTGGTCATCACATAGCGGTCATCAGAGGAGTCAGGGCGGCGTAGAGGCTGAACAGACAAAAAGGCATACCTCTGAAATTTGGGTACACTTCCAAGTTCACAAACACTGTAACCAAAACCCAAATAATGTGGCTAAACATTGGTGGAATGAAAAAAAACATGAAGTGTTCCTTTACCAACGTATACAAATCACAAACAATTGTATTGGAAAAATCGTGAAATGAGTCAAAATTAAACAAATTATAAAATATCAGGATCAAAAGTACCTCCTCATTCTGATTATCTATTGTGTTTCTGTCAACTGGGAAAGACTTGCATATTGCTGCAAAATAAAAGTATCCATGATTGCTTTCATAGAATCGCAGGAGAATTCAAAGAGGAAGAGACCTCAAGAGCAGAAGCCTTGGTCAGCTAGGAGACCACATCTGTTGCTCTGGGCTTGTACCCAGTTGATGAAACATTCAGCCACCAAAGATGGAGGCTGCATAACATCTGTGTGAAAAAAAATTATTTCCTGTATTCAGTCTGAACCTCATTTGTCTTCAGCTGGCTGCATCTTGCCCTCTCATGACTGTAAGGAGCCTGGCTCCATTGTCTTTATAATGCATGGGTGTTAGAAGGCTATTACATGCCACGGAAGTTCTCCCTTCTGCAGGCTGAACAAGCCCAGATCTCCTAGTCTCTTCTCAAAGGGCGTACAGTTCAGATTTCTGACGACCAGGTAGCCCCACATTGAACCTGCTATGGTTTATAGTGATTTTATTGTACCGGCAATCCCCTAACTGAACAGTATTGCAGTTTCGGTCTAACGAAAGCTGGTCGCTTCCCTTCATGTACTGATTATGCTTCTGTGAAGGCAACGCAGGATGCTGTTGGCCGTCATTGCTGCCAGGGCAAACCACTGACTCATTCAGCTTGCTATCTGCCATGATCCTGAGATCACTTTCATTACCCAGCCTGTCCCTTCCCAGCCTCTATCAGTCCAAGGTGTTATTCCTTCCCATCTGCAGCATTAGGCATTTGTCCTTACAGAATTTGTTACAAGTTCCCATTGGTCTGTTCCTCCAGTCTGCCTAGGTCCCTCTAGATGGCGGCCCTGCCCTCCAAGGTATCAACTATTCACAGAATCACAGAAGGGACCTTGAAAGACCATCTAGTCCAACCCCCCTGCCAGAGCAGGACCACTTGGAGTAAGTCATGCAGCAACTCATCCTGATGGGTTTTGAATGTCTCCAGAGAAGGACTCAACAACACATCTGGGCAGCCTGTTCCAGTGCTCCCTCACCCTCACAGTGAAGAAGTTTTTCCTTATGTTTCTTTGGAATCTCTTAAGTTTCACTTTGTACCCACTGCCCCTTGTCCTATCATTCGATATCACTGAGAACAGCCTGGCTCCATTCTCCTGACACCCACCATTTACATATTTGTAAACATTAAAGAGGTCACCCCTCAGTCTCCTCCAAGCTAAAGAGCCCCAGTTCCCTCAGCCTTTCATCATAACAGAGATGTCCCACTCCTTTTATCTCTTTGTGGCCCTGCACTGAGCTCTCTCCAGCAGCTCCCTGTCCTTCCTGAACTGAGGGGCCCACAACTGGACACAATATTCCAGATGTGGTCTCACAAGGGCAGAGGTACAGGGGGAGGAGAACCTCTCTCAACCTACTGCCCACAGCCCTTCTAATACACCCCCGGATGTCATTGGCCTTCTTGGCCATGAGGGCACATTGCTGAGTCATGCTCATCCTGCTGTCCATCAGGACCCACAGGTCCCCTTCTGCTACACTACTCTCTAACAGTTCATTCCCCAACCTGTACTGGTACATGGGGTTCTTCTTTCCCAGATGCAAGACTCTACACTTGCCCTTGTTTAATTTCATTAGATTTCTCTCCTTCCAACCCTATAGCCTGTCCAGGTCTCACTGAATGGCAGCACAGCCTTCTGATGTGTCAGCCACTGGCCCCAGTTTGGTATCATCAGCAAACTTGCTGACAGTGCCCTCTGTTCCCTCATCAAAGTCATTAATGAATATACTGAACAGCATCTATCCCAGCACAGACCCCTAAGGGACTCCACTAGACACATGCCTCCAACTAGACCCTGCCCCATTGATCACAACTCTCTCCTGTCTTTCTCTAAACTGATTCTGTCTCATGCCAGCTGCAAACCTTATGAGTGTGCACTCATTCCACTATCTTTCAGATCATGCATCAGGTGCAAACAAGAGAACTCTCAGGATAAACCCATGTACTTCTTGCTGACCTCCAGGTGTATGACCCATCACTAAGTATTATTCTCTGGGACTGATGATCCAATCACTTTTTATCCATGCATTTGTCCACAATTAGATAAATAATGTTGTATAACACAATTATACAAATAAAAAGTAGCACACAAATCCAGAGAGACTTGTGTTTCAGGAAAAACAATATTTTACTTTAGGGCATCCTTTGGTCATTTCAGTGGACTCTGGAAGACAGGTCCACCTACCCAGTTTTATCAGCATACAATTGCTTCTTCACTTTTCCAGATCCTTTACTAAGAAACACTGGAGACAACTGAAACAGAACTCTATAATTTATAGTTCTTAACTGTGCCTCCTGCTAAGTACGATTTCATTTTTTATTTCAAGTTAAGAAACTCACAGCTGGTCCTTGGGGCTGAGGAGGCATTCCAGGTCTAACTCCCAGCAGACCCAGAGGTCCTGGAGGACCATGAGGATATCCTCCATCTGGTATTCTGCGACGGTCATCCCAGTGATGCTGCTCTTCCTCCATTCTCCTCCAGTACATGTCCTCTTCATATCGCCTGAAAAACATCAGTCCAAGTGTTCTCTTTATATAGCAGCTGAGCACTTGCAACCATTCTAAATAAATTCTTGTACGTCCTCAATAACTCACTTCTAGTAGTCGTAAGCAAATACCAGTGAACTTTAGGGGGTAATTACAATGAATTGTTACTTTGAAGGTAGGTCTGAGTTTATAGAAAAATAATTCTACCAAGTCTCCATTCTCAGAGTCACTGAACACTAAGAAACAAAAACCTCAGAGGGAAAATGACAACATAATTAAAACAAGACAGTACAGAGTTTCCAAAACAATTACCCTAAATAAGTAACTACAGAACCAGAGCTAGCTTTAGATAATCTGACTACATCTTTATCCCACTTATTGATAAAATGGAATGTATTACCTCATTTCCATCCTCCAGCGTTCCTCCTCTTCTCGCCTTCTCCAATATTCTTCTTTCTGCATCTGTTTCCTCATCTTCTCTTCTTGAATTTTTCTTGCTCGAATACTGGGCTTTACTTCTACTTGTAAGTCTGGGTTCACTTTTTTCTAGTTTAGAAAATAATGAATGAAATGAGTTTTTTCCCCTCTTCTCGAGGTCACAGAGTTTTTCTGACATATTTAATACACACTACTGGTCTATGATAAAATCAGGGGGAGTAAGATGCAGGTTTAGAAGTGCATTGAATGAGTAGTTGAAGAAGAATCTGTGTCCAGTATTTTAAAGGAAAGAAATAGCAACATATTAAAAATAGCATAGATTCCCTCTTCATGTATTAGAGAACAAAGCAATTTAAGTTTAAAATGTTACATGAAATACTAAGTAATTTGCTGTTTGTTCTGAGGCAGGATGACTACTCTATAGCCTGAAAACACATTACACCTTAACTACAGCGTGCTTCTGGATGCCCTGCTCCTCAAGGGTCACTCATTAAAGACATACTCTTGAGTTACTGAATAAAATTTTGTAACAATTTTAATCTTGAAAGCAATGTTCAAAGTGTTTATAAAAGGATGGAATCGAAATACAGTTTCACAGGCTGTGTTACTTCTTTAAAGACTATACAGTCCTGTTGTGGTTCAACTCCAGTCAGCAGCTAAGCACCATGCAGCTGCTTGCTCACTCCTCCCTTCTACCAGTGCAATGGAGAGAAGAATCAGAAAAAAAAGAAAAAAAGAAGTAAAACTTGTGGGTTGAGATAAGAACAGTTTAAAAAATAAACTTAATAAAATATAATATCAACAATATACTAAATAATCATAACAATAATGAAAATCAGTGTACCAAAAAGAGAAAGAAATAAAACTCAAAAAAAGAGAAGTGATGCCTAGTGCAATTGCTCACCACTTGCTGGCCAATGCCTGAGTAGTGATTAGCCCCTCCTGACCAACCCTCACCAGTTTACATACTGAACATGACATTTTGTGGTATGGAATAGCCCTCTGGATAATTCAGGTCAGCATGCTCCCTCTCAGCTTCTTGTTCATTCACCTGCTTGCCAGTAAAGGATGGGAAACTGAAAAATCCTTAACTCAAGAAAGTGCTACTTAGCAGTAACTAAAGCATCAATGTGTAACCAACATTTTTCTCACACTAAATCCGAACTACAGCCCTCTACCAGCTACCAGGAACAAGATGAACTCTACTGCAGATGAAACCAAAATAATTTCCTAAGAAATAAATTTCTCTAATTTTTTTTTCCTATGTTGTTTCCTCAGAATACCTACTTTTTTCTAGTCTTTAATGGTAACAAAGTCTAATCAGTCAGCCAGCATCTGGGGGATTTTCAGATTGAAGCATTAGCATTTCTACTAACCTTATACTGAAGTCTGTGTCGTCTCCCCTTTAAGTGCATCTCCTTGGCATTAGGGTCATTAAAACTGCATTCACAAAGTTTACAGTGAAAGCGGATTACTTTTCCTTCATCGTTTCTCACCTAGAAAATGAACACAACAAAACACAACAAAATCAGTCTAATTCAGTGACAGTGGATGATGCCTACCTGCCTCAAAGCATGCTAAAGCGTTCACACAAGGAAAGAAGTCAAAGTGGAACTTTCAATTCTGACAGGTACACCATTGTGCTTGACAATGAACGAAGAACAAAATTTTTCTCTTCTAAAGCATACTGAGCTCTTTACACTCAAGCCTGAATATACTAAAAAGAGTAATTAAGAACTTGCAAATAAAAAACTTACATCAGACATAATCCACCATATCTCATGATACCCACAGGGAGAATACTCCACTGGGCATGAAGAAACACGCACAAGACAAAATATACAAACATATGCACAAGCCTTGCAGGTTCAATGCCTTGTCATTCTTAAGGACAACTCAGGGAATTATGGGTCAGTCAGCCTCACTTTGATTCCTGAACAGGTTGTGGAACAGCTAATCCTGGAAACCATTTCCAGACACATTAATAGCAAGAAAATCATAAGGAGTAGTCAGCATGGCTTCAACAAGGGTAAGTGATGCCTGAACAACTTGATAAACACCTGCAATGAAATGATCACCCAAGTAGGTGAGGGGACAGCAGATGTCGTCTACAAAGACTTACAAGAGGCCTTTGATGCAGTCTCACCATAATATTCTCACATACAAGCTACTGATGCATAGGCTGGATAAGGATACAAGGATGTGGACAGGAAAGTGGCTGAATGCCAAGCTTCCCCAGCCTCAGAGGGTTGTGATCAGTAGAATGAAGCCTAGTTGGAGGCTAGAAACTAGCAATATCAATACTGGATCCACTCCTAACATCTTCATTAATGACCTGAATAATGGGGGAGAGTGAAATCTCTGCAAGTTTGTGTATGACACCAAACTTGGAGGAGTGGTTGATAAGCCAGAGGGTTGTGCTCACATCCAGAGAATAGGGATTTTTAACGGCTGGAGAAACGGGGTGACAGGAATCTCATGAAGTTCAACAGGGGAAATACAAAGTTTTGCACCCAGGGAGGAAAAACCTCATGCATCAATACATGCTGGGGCTCATTGACCTGGAAAGCAGCTTGGCAGAAAAGGAGGTCCAGGTGGACACCCAAGTTGATCAAGTCAGCAATATGCCCTTGCAGCAAGAAAGGTGGTGGACATGCTGGGCTGCACTGGAGAAAGTACTGCCAGCAGGTCGAGGGAGGCAATCCTTCCCCTCTAACTGATTACTGGTGAGAGTGCTGTGTCCAGTTCTGGACTTCTAGGAGAAGAGAGACATGGGAGTATTGGACAGAGTCCAAACAAGGCCCCAACAATGGTGATGAAGGGCTGGGTCTGCAGCATCTCTCTTAGGAGGAAAGGCTGAGAGAGCTGGGACTGTCTAGCCTAGAGAAGTCTGAGGGGGAATCTTCTTAACCTGTACAAATACCTGAATGAAAGGTGCAAAGTGGACAGAACTAGGCTCTTGTCTGTGGTGCCCAGTGACAGGACCAGAGGCAATGGGCACAAATCGAAACATAGGAGGCTGTCGCTGAACACCAGGAAACTCTTTTTCTCCTGTGAGGGTGACTGAGCCCTGGCACAGGTTGCCTGGGGAAGGCATGGAGTCTCCATTCCTTGGAGCCACTCAAAAGCTGTCTGGACACGGTCCTAGGCAATGCCTCAAGGTGTACATGTTTGAGGAGGGGTTACCTCCTGTAACATGTACACCTTGGACAGGAAGTCCTGTCCAATCCCAATATACTTCATGTTGAACAAATTTTCACTAAAATACTGTTGAGGTTTAACTCTAGCAACTAATTACTATGCAGCGACTTGATCACTCCTCTCCACTCCCAGTGAAATGGAAGGGAGAATCAGGAAAAAAAAGAACTCAAGGATTGAGATACAAACAATGTAATAATGAAAAATATAGTAACAATTAATAAAAATAACCCCCTAAAAAAGACTAAGAGCACACAACAGAATTGCTCACCACCTGCTAATAGACGCCCAGACCACCCTCAAGCAGCAATCTGATCCTCCCCACCAGGTCCCCTACCCCAGTTTATATACTGGGCATAATATTCTACAGCATGGAATAGCCCTCTGGCTAGTTCAGGTCATCTGTCCTGGCCATACTCCCTCCTCAGTCTTTGTGTACCTCCTTGCAGGCAGAGCATGAGGAACTGAAAAACCCTTAATTTGTGATAAACACTACTCATCAATAACTAAAACATTGGTGTTACCAACCTTTTTCTCCCAGTAAATCCAAACCACAGCCCTGTACTAGCTACTAGGGAGAAAATTAACTATGCCAAATGAAACCAGGATCAATAGTTAAAAAATAATTTTCATATCAATACCTCTTCCACATAGTCATGGCCCACTGGCTGGACATCACTTTGCAAGGCAGCAAGAGTTGTGGGAGTTACTGGTTCAGCTGCTGTGTCTGGTTTTACTTCCTGTGTCTGAACTGTAGCAGCAGGAGTTGTTTTAATACTTTCAGCTGATTTCATTTCTTCCAGTTTACTTCCTGTTGTCTGAAGTTTATTGCCACCTACAAGTCAAAAAAGTTAACAATTTAACTTTCATAAAATGAGAATGTGATTACTCATGATGTGCAAACTGAAGGCTCTACTTGCAAATATCACTGTTCTGGTCAAAGCATTATCAGTCTTAAAATGTGTTAAAACTTCAACATATTTTAAAAAACAATTAAATATTTTAAAAGATAAGTTTAACAACATTAAAGTTATTTAAACACTTAAGATTTTATTTTAGCAAGAAAAGCTTTTGCTGGATTTAACTGCAATCTTCATTGTTCATTTTCAAGTTTTCTCAAATGACATACAACTGAATGGGAAAAACTCAGTAAACATATTTTAATAATTTCCATTTTGTCATCAGATAATAGGCTTTTTTATAGATCCAAAAAACTAATTTAAAACCTTACAGTGTTTGTAGCAACAAGGGTAACAGTATACTCTCAGTGCTGCAACTGTGTAAGTCTTTCCCTCAAGAGCAAGGTAGCTTATTGTGGAACAGCTGCTTTCCATCTGTCACGCTTATTTCAAAAGTTTCCATTGTTATATTTACACTGTTAGCAGGATATTTCAGTTGCTCAGTTATCAACTACCAATCTACTCCATGTTGCCTTAGGTTGTAAGGCTGTAAACTGGAATAAGGACAAACTAGACTGTAAACTGCAACACTCCAGCAGCTACTCCATCAGAAACCAAATGTGGAAGGCTTCTTATGAAGATGGGAGAAGCCTCCAAGAGATATGAAGTGGAGACAACTGGGTAGAAAACACCATGAATTTTTAAGTGAAACTTCTACACGCGGTTCTACTTTCACGTATCAGTAATTCTTATTTGACTACAGTTACTCATGCGTCAAGTTAACTAAATGCATTTGTCTTTGCTGTGCTAAGTCTTAAGAAAAAATATAAAATAGGTTAGGTTTCAAAATAAAGACTGACTTCTGTACTTGCCAACAAAGTTTATTTTCGGTGTAGATATTTTCTTTACAGCTATATTAGCAGCAGCTGAAGACGTTTTGTTGTTGGACGCCGTGTTAAGTGGTGTGTTTGTCGTGGGAGTAAGCACTTTCACTGCAGAAGATGCAACAGAGGAGTTCACAGTACTGCTGCTAGTTGCTATATTTGAAGCAGAGGCAGTTGGTTTGGAAGCAGATGTGGATGTTGAGGAAGTAGCTTGGGTAACCACATTTGGTTCAGTTGAAGGAATAGGTTTGCCAAGTTTTGTGTGCAACTTCACTACCTGCAAGAATTAGAGGAAATCCATAATATAGTTTCCCTGGGATAACTACGAAAAATGAAGAAACACAAATATCAGTATCACTAAAAAGTTAGCTATCGGTTTTTACAAAAACTGATCTTGGGGAAAAAAAGAAAAGATGGACTTGTAAAAGCTCTCATCATCTGTAACAATAAAAGTGTTAACAGTTACCTGACATTTCTTATTTTCATTAGAAATTCAGATATTTACTCAGAGCTATGTAGATGGGAACAGAAGCCCATAAACTCACAAGCCAGTAAAAACTCAAAGAAACATTTTGGTCCGGTTGTTTCAATGTGACTGTTTTAGTGCTTCGCTGCTTTTTTCTCTCCCTCCGAAAGTGTAGTACATTGAATAATTTTGGTTCCAAATAGCATTTACAAATGAGAGTTATTTAACTCAGATTCAACAGTACTGTCTTTTTTGATCACTACGTTTGAAGAGTACTCACACTGAAAGGAATAGATTCCTTAGGCAAAAAAATGAGTTTTTTTTAAAAAGTACACCAGTAAAGATAGTTCAGGAGGCTGCACAAGGTTTATTTCAGAGATCTCTAGTGTCTCATATAAAGTAATGAAATACATGCTTATTCTTAGGAGTAATAAACAGAAACGTTTCAACAACATGGTTCAGATGGAAAAAATATTTATTTCTGGTGATAGCTGAACATCACCTGAAAAAAGTGTGCATGTAGTCCGTAAGAACAAAACATGCAAATTCAAAACTAAGGACGGGGGTTTGAAAATAACAGTAAAAACCCACAAAACTGCAAGACATGCCTTTAATGCAAACATGTGTACAAACATACTGTGATATGCACACAACTCTCTATGTACACTTCCCTAGGTGTTTTTCTTATATTTTGATGTTCCCCATCAGAATACAGACATATTAGTGTCACACAGTACTGGAAGTTACAGCAACTCTATGAAATTACTTTTTTTTCCCAGTAGAACGTTTCTTCGTTGTACCATAGAAATGAATGTGTTCCCTAGAGATTTCATTTTCACAGTGACAATAACCTAAACTAGCAGTGGTTAGTGACTGTTGCACTACAAGAGGGACACTGAAGTGCTGGAGCACGTCCAGAGACAGGCAGTGGAGCTGTTGAAGGGTCTGGAGCACAAGTCTGACGGGGAGTGGCTGAGTGAGCTGAGGCCCTTTAGTCTGTAGAGAAGGCTGAGGGGAGACATGAACACTATGTACAACTACCTGACAGGACGCAATGGGAGGTGAAGGTCAGTCTCTTCTCCCATGTACTAACTGACAGGAGAAGAGCAAATGGCCTCAAGATGCACCAGGGGAGGTTTAGACTGGAGATTAGGAAAAATATGTTCCCCAAAAGGGTTGTCAAGCATTGGAACAGATTGTTGCTTCCCACTGATAACCATGGCAGTATTTTCCCCCTTTCTTGTGACAAGGCCCTTCTACTACTGAGCTTAAAGGTAAGTTTCAAACAAAAAGCAGAACTAAACGTATTTGTACAAAATAATTCAAATTATATGGGTCCTGCCTATTTTCCCCTCTCTAAGATGAGAAAAAAATACAGGAAGAAATACACTACTGACAAACAACAAAAAGAAAAAGAAAGAGAAAACGAGAAAACTCTTACTTTCTGATGTTTGGCTCCACGGATATGGGCAGCATAGGCATCTGCCCCTGTACAAGACACATCACAAAGCTCACATCTCAACTGATTCTGAGTTCCACGAGCAGAAGTGCTGCTGTTATTTGTGTTCTGGGATGCTTTTAATGCTGCTTCTTTCTTTTTGTGTTTCTGGCCTTCTAAGTGTTCTTTATAAGTCTGTTTAAATAAACAATGCACACAATAAGCTCACTCATCATTCATATTAATACATATAATATAGAATACTGCATAAAACAAAATCTTTGTATAAGAAAGATTTCCTACACTGAGTATTTCTTACATACAACACACTGTAAGGCACTAGAGCAGGTCACTTCTAAGACCAAGAAATTTTCTTCTCTGCCATCAGGATTCCACTTTTAGCAACACAAAATGGGCTTCTCCTCTAACTTCTTACTTCCTCAATCAAGTATTGGCCAACAGATACTACCATTGAAAAAATTATCTGATTAGAAAACTGTGGTTTGCTGCATTGCATTCCATTATTCTTGATTTTTCATCTCCCTCAAACTGCAAGACCACAGTGATCAAGTGTATCCAGAGAACTAAATAAACAAATTCAAAAGAAGGTAGTACATAAACAAAGCTACGCTGAAAATGAAACGCAGAAGTTAACATTTGTTCCTATAGCAACACTGGCAATCTAGAGCGTACATGATGGAAATATTGACAAAGTTACCTAAAAAGTAAGAACTGTTTAGCCAGACACACACACACAAACACTTTCCATTAATTGTTATCTATTTTCCATGTACTTGTACCCACTAGACTGGGATGTGGAATATAATGAAGAACTTTCAGCTTTACTATTCACAAAATTTATAGAATTCCATACTTTTGAAACAAGTATTCTAAGTTTGCTATGCTGAAAAGCACATAAAATTAAAATTTTAGGATATTTCAGAAGTCCAAAGCACAGCTGAAGCTTCTCTGTACAAGCTCAGGCGGCATATCTTTTTGTGTTCCTATAGGAACTCTTTCTATAATAGTACACATTTTCATTTGACTATTCCTTCAGTACAGAATGGAGTCTTTAGAAATATTATTAAAGGAGACATTTTTTGAGCTGAGGAAATTAGGACAGAAGTGTAGCAGAGTATTACATAATACAGATACCTGTGGTCCAGCACAGCTGATCTTACAAACATCACAGTAGTGGATCTGGGGTGGTTTGGGAGGTTGTTTTGGTTTCAGTTGTTTATTTTGGAATGGTGCCTTTTTAGTAAAGGTGGTCCCTGTCCAAGCAGCTGTTGCGGCAGCAGCAGCTGCTGCTGCTGCTGCTTGTTTCTGTTGCTGCTGCTGCTGCTGGTAGTAGGACGATGCAGCTGAATACACTGCGGCTTCATACCCAGAATAAGAGGTACCTCAAAGATCAAAACAAAATAAATGTTACATCACTGTACATCCATGTATCAATTACATAATGCACTAATTCAAAACATGTTGCATAATAGAGTTGGAAGGAGCAGGGCAGGATGTAAACCATTTATTAAGACCTTGTTAGGCAGTCTGATTTTTTTCTTCATGTTTCACAGTCCACAAATACTTAGCTATAAATTATATCAAAAATAGATTTGATTTCACACACATCTTTGCAGACATGCAGTTATGTTAGATGTATCAAAGCATCCTTAAATAATATACGTCCAGTAAGATCCAGCATGATTTAACAAGAATTTTAATAAAAGATTTATCAAAGGCCACTCAAAGTAAGCAGTCTTCCAGTTTCCAAATGCTAAGCAGGATAGAAGAAAGGGAAAAAACTAAGACAGAAGACAAAATGCTACTGCTATCAACATTCCCTTTCACTGATTTAAGTTGGTTTAGTGCAAAGAAGCTGCTTGCCTGCTAAAGTCTAGGTTTCCTTGATTTCCAGTATCAAAGCTGAGTAAATCAAGGAAACTGGGCTTCCATACCTTTGAGTCAGTTTTCCCAAAAACTTTCTACAAGTATTTTAATCCTCTGATCAGGCTCTGACTCAAGGAAGTCTTAAAATCCCTTTTTAAACAGAAAACAAAACAAACCTGGATGTTCAAAGTTAACTACAATATCCCACTTGCTTACTACTTGGCTGTGAAGTTAACACAGAATCACAGAATGGCAGGGGTTGAAAGGGACCTTTAGAAATCATTGAGTCCAACACTCCTGCCAAAGCACATCCACCTAGATCAGGTCACACAAGAATAGGTCCAGGTGGGTTTTGAACACCTCTGGAGAAGGAGACTCCACACCCTCTCTGGGCAGCCTGTGCCAGGGCTCCCTCACCTCAACAGTGAAACAGATTTTCCTTATGTTTAAATGGAACTTTTTGTGTTCCAGCTTGTTCTCATTACCCCTTGTCCTGTCACTAGATATAATTGAAAAAAGGGCCGTTCCAACCTTCCGACATCCACCATTTAGATATCTGTAAATATTTATATGTTTAACTACTTTTTGGATTTCCAATGTTTGAAGGTAAGCCTTTTTTTCATAACCCATGCTCCTTCCATTCTGGATTAAGACAGCCCAAACTTAGAAGATTTATACTGGACTGTTCCTCCTTGTCTCTAACTGCTGTTGCATGTCAGCATGCTCCCTTCCAGTTTCCGTGGGTAATATTTGTGAGGATGTTTTGCCTTATTTTTTACGTCCCTCAATTTTTCTTTCTAAACCTTACAGTCAGTCACAAAACACCATGAATGCAGCAATGCCAACACATTTTATATTTTCACACGTAACAAAATACCCATGTATTTTGTTACACTAAACCTCCTTTAAAGATACAGCAATATATTTTGGCATTATAATAACCAAATTGGTTGGTACTTCTTGGTAGACTATGATGCAACTGGACACAAACTGCTAAAACTGGGAGTATTTAAAGTCTCTGCTGTAGCAACTGCAAAGGTCCCACCAACATAGTATGCAAAATTCTTACCAGAATAAGTAACTGCTGTTGTACTGTACGTTGCACTTTGAGTATAGGATGGAACAACAGTAGCTGCAGCTGCTACTGGCTGCACAGTAGAGGACACCGGATATATGGAAAACGTAGTTGTTGCTGGACTTGGGGTTGCAGGTTTTATAGCTGTCACTTGCCGTGTTTGCTGGGCTTGGGTATACTGAGTTGCCCCTTGGCTATATCCTGCTTTTGGAGCTAATTAGAACAGAAAATACAAGTGCACAAACTTTTAGTTGTATGAAATTTTAGTTGAATGAAATGCCAAACACATGAAGTCATATGTAATGATACAATGAGGAATAAACATGTAACAAGTGCTTTTTGGCTTAGTTTCTTTTCTTGATTGGTTTTTGTGTTTTTACATATTTATGCATTGTACCACACAATTAGTCAATCATGAGCTTACAGCTCATGCTAGCAACCCTTAGACTTATTTATTTTTAACTGTGCTGTCATTTTGCTAGACAACCTTTCACTCAATGGTTTTACAAGCACGTACTAAATCAAAGTACACGTAAACTTTTTTTGTTATTTCTAGCTGAAGTAAAATAAATATAATTTATACCGTGTAGCTATACCAATAAATAACAAACTAGTAAGTAACTGAAGAATTAAGAGACTTTCTAATTAAGTTATCATCTGAACCCAGCATCAACTACCTGAACGTAATTCAGTTATGGTTCTAGACAAATCAACACGTTTGCCTAGAGTATATTTTGAGTGTATTTAACGATAGAAACTAACCAAACAAAAAGTCTGGATCATGTGAAACTCTCAACACCCTATTTCTAAGGTATTAAAGTGGGACACAGACTATGTATAATGATTGTGTATAATGTTTGAATCATGCAACTCACCTGTCTGGTAGTAGGATTCAGCTACTGAAGGCTGAGGCTGGGCAGCAGCAGCCACAGCTGCCGCAGTTGCTGTTGGCTGCTGATAGTACTGTTTGCTGTCATAAGCTACAGCTGGGGCAGTAGATCGAACGTATGAGTAGGAATCCTAAAAAGTCCAAAAAAGAAAAAAAACCCAGCAAATTTCTCCATTAGGTGTATATCCAGATTAATTAAAATCATAAGTAGAGTGAAAGAAACAAGGCATTTTCTTCTGGCCACTAAACCACATTTTAAAAACACAATCTTTACACATAAGGTATATAAACACTTTAAAGAAATTAAGTTTATGTTTACAAATACTTTAGGCCTAAAAACAACCTTGATTGTCTTTTCCAGACTTAATACAGGGATTAACCTCATGCCAGTAAATCACTTTCCCTATCAAATTATTTTTGTACTCTCACTAGTTTTTCATAGTGACTATCAGTTTGCATTTCCACAAAACATGAAGCAAAAAACTACCAGAGATCTCCACAAAATCTGTATTTCTACACAGTAAATTCATGAGTTTACAACCATGACCTAATACAGGTTTTTCCTGGTTATATTTTTTAACACTAGTCAAGTGATACCTTTAAAGCCTTCTTTACTTTTTGTTGTATCAGCTAGTCCATCAGGGAACCATATTTATGTGCAATGGCAAGGCAAGTAGCCTGTTTGACACCTTTAGAGCTCAGGAAATGGATTGGAAACTTAAAGGTAGAAGGCCTGGAAGCCACTGGATGTATGTACATATATTCTCTTATCCTCACAGTATTTATGGTAAAGTGTGAAGAGCTGATCAACTGAGAGGAAGCAAGCCATGAACTCCTACTATAGCTGAAACATACAAATGTATAAAAATTCTTTTTCTTTCCAAGAAATATAAAAATAAAATCTCCTTTCCATCCAACTTGTGTAAACTGGAATTATTTTTATTTTACAGGATTTTACACGACTCTCTTTTCTGTCCAAATGCACTTAATAACTGACTTTGGATTACGACTACACATGCTACTGGAATGCCTCCTACGTTATGATTCATTACCATATATAACAAATTCAAAATAAATGAGAGCATGGAGCAATAGCATAGTCCTTTGAAATAAACTAAAATTAGAATCTAGATAACTTCTTTATAAGATTAGAAATAAAAAGCTTAAGAACTTTAAGAGACAGATACTATTTCAACATCCAAGATGAAATAGATGAGTAGTTCCTTTTTGTTAGAAACCTGTAGCCACACAAGGTTAGGCAGTGATCTCAAAAAGGATACCCAAAAACCATGGAAAGGACAGTTTGTCTCCTAGGGTAATCTTCTACCCTCATCTGCTAGGCACTAGAACACCTGTGGCACCCTGGAATCTGGCAAGAGAATTGTCTCTGTCTCCACTGAAAATTTTTATTGGAAGAGTTTTTCAGCTATATCAGTTCCAAGACCCAGTTTATTGCATACCACATTAACATTTAAGCCTTCTGAGACAAGATAGCATTACACTTTTTGGCAGCAGTTTCACAAAATCACCTGGAGGTAAACATCAGTTTACTGCTTACTATGCAAATGTCTAAATCATAACTCCTACAGTATTTGTGCTGATATTCCTCTATATAGGCCACATGAGACTGCACTCACTTCCCATTCTATCACCTTTTGTTACTAATTCTATTCAATTCAGTTGTATTCAAACTGTGACTCACAGAAGAAAAAAAACATAAATATAATTACATTTTCTTAACCAAACAGATTTCCCCTTTTTAACACACCATTTACATATCCTACGGCAGAAGCCTTTTTTTGAGACCCACCTGGTAATTCTGCGTAGTGACAGGAGGTGGTGGTGGCGGAGCTTCTTGTTGTCTCTGCGTATAACCATAATCTGTAGCTGTGTGTGCTGTAGGATAGCCTCCATACGCAGCAGCTGTTGCAGCAGCTGCAACAGCTACTGGAGCAGGCCTGGCTACTGCAACCGTAGCTGCTGCTGGAGCATAGGCTGCAGTAACAGTGTGCGCAGCGACTGGTGCCTGGTGGACAGTGTAGCTAGCAACTGTAGTTGGATGGGAATAGGCTACACCCGAAGCTGGCTGCTGGCTATATTGGAAAAAACACAGTGAGTAAATAATCAGATTAATCCAACACACTAAGCTAATGCCTACACATTTCAAAATCCCAGATTTGATTCATGCTTGCCTGTTCCACAAACAGACCCAAGGCATGCATCTATCTATCTATCTATCTATCTATCTATCTATCTATCTATCTATCTATCTATCTATGCGTACACTTTAATGGCTTTTATTGCTCCTCTTCCACTGCCATTAAAAAGGCTGTTTGAAATCTGTGGGTGCACATGTATCATGCAGGTGTTGACTTTCTCAGCAAGGGAGGCACTTGTGTTGGGTTTTTTATGTCCAAGCAGTAGAACACAAGTATTTTACTTAAAATAATACAGGAGTCTTAAACTTTTCATAACCCACATGTTTTAAGTGCTTTAGTAGCTCTTCAATAAAACTGATACGTCTGTCAAAGTAAGAAAATCACTAGTCTTTTGTGAGAGCTCAGTATCGACCTGCACTTGCATAAAGTTTTTCAATAAACTACGTTAAAATAATGAGTTTTTAAAGGCTTCCAAACTCTGACATTTAAGGTAGAGACATTTTAAATACGCCTTTGTGATAGGAGACTTCTCACATAGATGTTTGACATCATAAAAGCTGGCCCTACTTGCTTGTACAGAAGTCCACTGCCTCACAACACAAAGTATCAAAAGCAAAGACAGTCAGATTGAACAAGATGACTGCTACCTTCCTATCTTCCTGGCAACCTTCCAGATACATGCTGAGACTAATTTGCCTCCCTAAAATCTGCAGGCAGGACATTAATATGTTGCTATTTAGCAAGAATGAGTAAATACTAACAGCAGCAGTAAAAAACGATGGCTTCAAAGATTGAATTATTTGAACTGAAACTAATACTATTGTCCTATATTGACATGTAACTGTATTGTGATGAGAAGCTTAAGATAGTTATTTTTATATAAATTAAGTGAATCAGGCAAAATACCACTATCTGGAAAAACATTCTGAATTTTTTAGTACATTTCCTGCACTATTTAGGAATCTCTATAAGATTTCACATCTCCATAGCACTATTAAAAGACAATTAAAAACCAAATCTCTATCTATCAAGAAGGCAGCATCTCCTAGTTTTCAGAAGAACACAGAAAAATTAAATCTAATTTGAAGCAAACATACTCAGTGGCACAATGGAACTGCAGTATGTTTAAGCTCAAAATCAAAAGGAAGAAGTGGCAGTGAGCAATGTTATCTCTGACACAACTACCAGAAACAAAGCGCCTTGTAACTATACATACTATTGTTTTTGCAAATCATTTCCCTAACTCCCCTGTGTTTAGTAATTTATAGAAGAACATGTTATTTTAATTACAGCAGAACCCATTAACTTCAAGATTTATTAAAAGAAATCATACGAGCAGAAACACAGCAAAATTTTGTTACTATTGGACTTCCATGTCTGGACTCCACCTTCTTCTCATTATAGGCCCCTGACTGCTTAAAAGACCACTTGCATTCCATCCAAATCAAATTCAGTTGTGAGCTGTATTCACAATTATATTTCATTTTATTTTCAATCTCGTAGTGTAACAGTGGAAGGAAAAGACCTAAACCACTTTGATGTAGCTCCTACCACAGCTTTAAACAATTCTTCCTACTTGACATACAAAGGAAGATTCTCTTGTTTTGTCAGTTTAAGGTAAGAAATTGTTCTCTATCATAAAATTCAGGGAGACTAATATGTAATGGTAAAAGTGAAGGGTATAAAATGAGGCTGCATTATCTACATAATTAACAGTACAGAAGTGTAAAATATTCCCAAATTCTGAGGTCATTATCATTATCATATTTATCTACTAAAAAGACATTAAATTAGGAAGACAGACAGCAGACTGTTTAACTCAGACTGTAGTGGAACACATGAACAGCCTAACATTGCCAACAAGGAAAGTCTTGCTGCACCCTATCCCCACTCTTCCTTCCCTTTTCCCATATAACAAACCCAAATATGTCATCCTATTCATCCCAGGTGCTAGTTCTGCTACTTGTCAAGCTACATGGTGCACTGATGTAACTCACTAATATTGTGGTAAAAGATCAGAACTGTTTTTGCTGGGCTCATTTGCTAACATGGCAGAAACACTAGAAATCACACTAGAGTTTAAAAATCAAGTCTACTAAGTGTCAGAATCTACAGAAGTTATAAATACGGAAACAAAAAAATAAGCCAAAAAATGCGACAGGAAAGAACAGGGATCTGTCTACGAAGCATTAACTTCTCAGGTTTTGGTGAGACTGTGTTTAAGTTATGATTACAAAATATGATACAGCACGCACACTATCACATAACAGTACCAGCTAGTTTATCAAAGAAAACGCTTTTCTTCTCAGAATACATATATGATACCTGACAGTTTTCAGTACTTCATATTATGAAGAGATCACAACCATTATCAGCAGGACTATTAACAAGATTCTGATATAGACAGTTTTGTATCTCCTGTGCTATTTTTGTGTTGAAATTCCTTATCATGGTATAGAATTAACAGCCTCAATCATTTGATTTCTAAGGCCGATATAGTTCTATGACCATGTTTACTTCAGCAAACCTGTTCCCCTTGCTTCTGCAACACCATGCAGAGCTAGTGATCGAGTTTGCAAGAGTCAAAGAAAAATACTCTAGAACTGATTGCCTTTTCCCTTTTAAAAAATTTCGTTACATTATGTTACAGAACTTAACAGTGATATTTTTTTCTATATTTATGACATTCCTTTTTCTCTCCATGGTCTTATTCAAAACCTTTTAACATTAAGATGAATACAGATTTTCATATAATGAATTTTAATACAAACATTTTTGTGTCAATTTCTTCATTCACCTTCCAAGAGTTTTTTTCATCCTTGTTTGGTGACTAGCACCTCACCACATTTACTGAGGTGAATTTACTTCTCCTAGATTATTTTGCCTGACTCCCTATTCCTCTAATCTTTCTTGCAGTTATCCATGAGCCTATACTAGTATTATCCAGAATTTCTTCTTGAGTACAGATGACAAGAACCCTATGCATCATTTCAGACCAAGTTTCAGCTCCATCTGCTTTGCTTCAGGCACTGCTTTCTTTCCAAATAGTCTAACTTCCTCAGAACAGCTTCTTGTAAAGTTACTGGTGGTATTGACAATATTTTCCTTGCATCAAATATCATGACACGCCATACTAATAAAAATAGTAAGTAAGACTCAGAACCAATCCCTAGGGAACTCCATTGCAATTATTCCTATTTGATAATTACTCTTCTAATTCTACTAACCATCTCTACCAGCTCCTCCTATACAGTTTTGACTAATGTCTACCTTAGGTAACAATTTTCTATATTGTAATACATCCAGTATTTCAACTTAGTCCCAGTAAATAAGACCCAATTCTTCAGAAATGGAAAGAAGCACTAAAATCTAATTCTTCTCCAGATCTCAGCCTAGGACGATGCATGACTGAATAACTGGGCTGATGAAGTTTAAAGTGTGTTAAAAGAAACTGGGCAGAGTAAAGTAAAAATGTAGTAGCAATAACAATTAAAAAGAAAAAAAATCAAATGATTTTTTTTTCTCCACACACTTGACAATAAACAGCAGAAAATGTTGAAATTAAATATCACACTACTGTAAAGTTGTACTTTACTGGTGATTACAGTTCTGTTTTTCTAGAGTCTGTCAATCACTACAGACATAAGATTTCTACAAAGACTGAACAGACCTCTTTAGAACTTTAATGAAAATTATGTCCTATTATTACAGTTTTGTCAATAGAACATTGTTTGTAACACAATTCACTAAACACAAAGAGATGCCTGAAGGCATGCAAATGCGAAATACTCTCTTGAATTATGTTAAATTTCAGCAGTCCCTAGTAATATCTTCTATGGTTTAACTATAGCAGGCCGAAAAAAAAATACATTCTTTGAAGTAATTTTCAGTTTCCTTTTCTCTTCCTTGTTTCTAAAAATATTCTCACATCATTCCATTACAAATAAAAATACTATTTCTACTAGATCATTAAAGCATATACTACCAATAATGTGCCTTAAAGATCTTCAATATCCTCATGTTTCCAATACACTCTTACTGCCTTGTTAATCTACACATTTAGTTTCATGATCTTATGTAAAAACAAACAAACTCTGCAGTGCTCTCCTCACTGTACATTACAACATAACTGCAAGTGACTGTAATTGTGATTCAATATATGCTCTGTATCTATGTCCTTACTCAGTGGCACACAGTGGTCAGTTCATTGCCTATGCTGCTTTCCTTATCATCAAAACATTAATTTTACTCAAGCCTAGTCAACAGCCATGTTCACGGTAACATGAAAGACAGAAAGAATGCTCTGAGCTTGAGTTGTTACATCTGCCCAAAAAAGTACCAACTACTAACATTTTAGCTGTCAAAATTACAGAATAAAAGAATGGTCAAGGTTGGAAGGGACCTTTGCTTGTCATCTGAGGGTCCAATTCCAATCAAGCAGAGACACCTACCATAATTCATCCAGAACCATGTCCAGACAGTTTTGGAGCACCTCCAAGGATGGAAACTCCAGAACTTCCCTAGGCAACCTGTGCCAGGGCTCAGTCACCCTCACAAGAAAAAAAAGAGTTTCCTGGTTTTCATAAAGAACCTCCTGTGTTTTGATTCGTGCCCATTGCCTCCTGTCACTAGACACCACAGACAAAAGCCTGGCTCTTTTCTCTTTGCGTCCTTCTTCCAAGTATTTGTGCATGTTAACAGAGATCCCCTTCAGTCTCCTCTAGGCTAGACAGTCCCAGCTCTCTCAGCCTTTCCTCCTAGAAGAGATGTTGCGGTCCTTTCATCACCTTTGTTGGGGCCTCTCCAGTACTTCCATGTCTCTCTTCTCCTGGAAGCCCAGAACTAGACACAGTACTCTCACCAGTGCTGAGTTAGAGAGGACCATTGACTTGCTGGCAATACAATTTTAGACAAATGGCACAAATGACAAAAGGGTACATTGCTGGCATGGTCAACTTGGGAGTCCACCTGGACCCCCAGATCCTTTTCTGCCACGGGGCTTCCCAGGTGTGAGTCCTTGTACCACCCATTGCTGAACTTCATGAGACTCCCATTAGCCTATCTCTCCAGCCCGTTGAGGTCTCTCTGGATGACAGTGCAACCCTCTGGCCTATCAGCCGCTTCTCCCAGTTTTACTTGCAGAGGGTTCATTCTGCCCCATCATCCAGATCACTAATGAAAATGTTAAATAGAAAAAATGCCAAAATTTACAGGTTCTTTATAAAAGGAAAAACTTCAGTAGTATGGAATATTATATTCAATTCATAAAACATTCTGTATTTCCTGCCTTAACCTATTACTTTGCTTTTCTAGTACTAACAACTACACTTTAACCTACTCTTGTGGCATTTTAATAGCAGACAAAATTTTACACACCATTTAACACCCCAGAGTTAAGCCTGCAACCATCAATCCATTTTGAGGTTATGAATATGGAGGACATAACTATACCATTAACAGAAAAGCTTCCCCAAGTGCTCAGCATGCAACTAGTTGGCAGACTTCCCTCCTAAAAATGACAAAGGTTCCTCTAATTAGTGAGGCACCTTTCCTCCTCAATTACCACCATCTTCTCTGTCTCCCCATCGTTAGTCAACTACAATAATGGCATATAGCCCATGTTAACAAACCCAGAGACCCTGACTGACTATCCAATGTTGGTATACCTCCTTTGAGAGTGAAACCTCACTGACTTGAAAAAAAGACTATCAAAATCCTTTTATAAACAGCAGTAGCTTACTGGAAGCTTCTTATGTACATCATGTAAGCTAGAACAGTATGTTTGGGACAGCACTGGAGACTAACACTGGTTGGCAAAAGAGAAACAGCAACCTGTAGCTTTACCTTAATCGGTGAAGCCTTTTTTCTAAAAACACATATACACTATGATGCAACTCATGGGCATAAAATTCATATGTAAGTATAAAATTCCCCAAAAGAAAGCATATGGACTTTTTATACTATGATAGAGGTATGACAGGTGCCTTCATCCTATGATTGCTTTTGTTCCCCCTGCATTTCAGAACAGCATGCATATAACACAACATTGCAAGATTAATAGATGTTTTTCTTAGCATAAGCTTAAAATTGGCAGTACATTTTCAATTCAGAAGAAGCCACTTGAGTTCTACACAGTATTGTTCTTGTCTTCCTGCTGTCCACAAGTATAGGTCTCAATAATGTTTAGTGATACTTTAAGGTTGGGCTGGTAGGACCTGTGTGAATCACAGCCCTAATGTCTCTGAAAGACTAGCTACTTTTGAAACCAATATCTAGCTGAGTAAGATGTAACTGTGACAGATACTAAAGTAATTAGAAGTACTAGCAAGTGTGGAAAAAAAAACACTCCACCCCCAAACAATTCCTAAAAGACAATTTAACCATCCACAGCATTTCACTGTCCTTCACTGTTCTGCATCAGTCCTGAATATTCTGTAACACTGTGCACTGCACTTGAATTCCAAACGAGTTACAACTGCAAGAGTTCCCTTTCACATGGCTGACTAGAAGATTGCATCTTAAACCAAACTCACAGGCACTGTGGTCAGCTCTGGATCTCAACTGCTAAAATTGCCTTTATCTGTGAATGCTCACCACACTTAGTAATAATGATGCTACTTGAAGCAATTCAGAGTTTACAAATCACTCCTAACTACCCAAGAATCTACCATCTGTGTCCTGTCTCATTTGTACAGGTACACGGTATGAATATCAGATGAAATTCAAGACACTCAAAGATTCTTTACCTTCTAAGAGAAATCAGAACCTTAACACAAGGTTAATTAAATGAGACTACCATATTTGCACACTTCTCTGTCCAAACATTTTATGATGCCCTTATCTCTCCAGCATACCTACATCTCAATCAGCCAACTTGCTAAAGCATAACTTTGCCTCTCTCCAGGACTGAATCAAGAACGCCAGTATTTGTTACACATGAAAGATACACAGTGGTACAGAGCGCTCACATATAAAGGAATGAGAACTAGCATCCCAAATTCCACATTTATGTCAGGCTCCTGAACAGAAGGATTCATACAGCTGCTTAAGTAAATCACAGATGAAGTTTGTGTTTCATGGAGGTTTATAACCTTAGGCCCTAATACTACCAGCAGTACAAAGCACAAATTGTAAAGGTACTGCAATATTCAGAGAAATTTCCTGTATTGGCACTTGCATAATCTAATGTTTCTCTCATTAAGTCATGGTATTATTACTGGGTAGTGCACACAAAGAATTCTGAATGAGCAGGGCAGCAGGCAATTTTATGCAGTGACAACACTGAAAGGAACAAGAATCCTTATAATCCATTATTTACAGGTTTAAAGGGCACTTAGCTCTTTCACTGCCTTTGATTAAATATGAAACGAGTTAAGATTTCAAACGTGTTTCATCAAAAGCAGTATCTATAGTCTAATAAAGACAGAAATCCGTTCCTTTTCTTACTCAGTCAATTCAGAGAACTATGCTGCTTACATTGTTGTAACAGTAAACATGCTACCAACTCCTACACACACTACTAATGAATTTCCCAAATCCAAGATCTAACACCTCAGCAACTACCAATCTGACCTTTATAACCACTTCAAATACCATTATTCAGTGTTAAGACTACATTCCTTAGACAAATTTGAATTAATCCTTTGGATAAATGAAAGGATGAGGAAGTATTAAATGATGCAACATGGTCACTCATAAACTAGAATCACAGGAAGACACAGTGATTTCTGTGCCAATAATAGCTTCATCTTTCTAGTTGTTGATTAAAGAAACTATTTCCTTGAACCCAACAGTTTGAAATTATTGTCCCATCAGTACTATTAATGCAAATTAGAATACTGTAACTTTAAGAAAGTGGAATTCCAACAAGGGTTGTACTGATCACGAGAAGACCAGAATTAAATATATAAAGCCTTTCATATAAGCACCTTTCAAAGATCACTTAGTACAGCAGATTTTCTCCTTTGAGTGCTCTGAGTGAACAGACCAGGACTGTGGGAACAGTGACTTTCCACTTGTGGATACTGAAATTGTAATGGACCAACAGTACCAGCTGAATGTTCGTAACTCCATAGGGTCAATTGGATTCATCCCAGAGTACTGAAGAAGGAGCCAGTGAATACTAAAGCACAACACCTCTTGATCATCCAAAGGTCTTGGGAGTCTGGAGAGGCACCAGCTGACTGGAACCTCAGCAACATTACTCCAATTTACATGAAAGGTGTGAGGAAAGACATGGAAAATGACAGTCCTGCTAGTTTAACATCATTAAAATTATGTAGATGATGATACTGAAACACATTCAAAGGACACTGCAATCACAGAATCACAGAATTTTAGGAGTTAGAAAGGGTATCTAGAGATCATCTAGTCCAACTGCCCTGCTAAAGCAGGTCCACCTTCATCAGGGTGCACAGGAACGTGTCCAGGTAGGTTCTGAAAGTCTCCAAAGGAGACTCCACAACCTCCCTGGGCAGCCTGTGCCAGGAGTCCCTCATCTGAACAGCAAAGAAGTTTTTCCTTATAAGTGGAACTTTTTGTCTTCCAGCTTATGAGCATTACCCCTTGTCCTGTCACTTGAGACAAGCGAAAAAAAAGTGTAACCTCACCCTCCTGACATACACCGTTTTAGTGTTAATGAGATCTTCCTTTAGTCTTCTCTAGGCTGAACAGCCCCAGTTCCCACAGCCTTTCCTCATAAGGAAGATGCTCCAGTCCCCTGATCATCTTGGTGGCCCTGCACTGGACTCTCTCCAGAGACAGGTTCCCTATCCCTCTTTAGCTGAGGAGACCAGAAATTGGACACGAGACTCCAGACGAGGCCTCACTAGAGGAGAGGGGGAGTAGAACCTCCCTTGACCTGCTGGCCACATTCTTCTTGATGCATCCCACACTGTCATTGGCCTCCTTGGCCACGAGGGCACATTGCTGGCTCATGTTCAGTTTATTATCAACTAGGACTCTCAGGTCCCTCTCCCACAGAGCTGCTCTCCAGCAGGTCAATCCTCAGCCTGTGCTGGTGCATGGGCTTGTTCCTCCCCAGATGCAGGACCCTGCACTTGCCCTTGCTGAACCACATGAGGTTCCTTTCTGACCAAATCTCAAGCCAGTCAAGATGTTCCCACTTTGGTGCCATCAGCAAACTTGCTGAGGGTACACTCTGTCCCCTCATCCAGGTCGTAGATGAAGACATTGAATAAGACTGGCCCAAGAACTAATCCCTGTGCAACCCCAAAGGTCTTCGAGTTGACTTGGCTCCGTTGGTCACCATTCTCTGGGCTCTGTGATTCATTCAGCTCTTAATCCACACCACTGTCCACTCATTGAAGCCACATTGTATGAGCTTTTGATGTTGTCCCTCACAGCATCATTACAAATTGTTCAACTGAAGGATAAGCAGGTTCACACCTCGCCCAGCAGAGCTCAAAGGGTTGTAATGAATGGGGGCTACATCTGGCTGGCAACTAGCCAACGTTGGTGTTCCTCACACCTCAATTGTGGGTACAGTCTGCTAAATACCTTTATCAATGATCTGGACATTGGCACAGATTGAACGATTAGCAAACGTGCTGATGATACCAAACTGGGAAGTGCTGCTGAATCTCTCAAGGGACACTAAGGCCTCATAGAAGGATCTAGATAGATCAGAGCACTGGGGTATGATTAATGAGTGTAACAAGTTTAAATGGTGGATTTTGCATCTGGGAGGAAGGAACACCAGGCACCAGCATAAATTGCAAGAGTGTCTAGACGGTGTCCTGCAGAAAGGGACGTGGGGGTGCTGGTCAGCAGCAGGCTCAGCAGCAGCCAGCAGTGTGCCTGCCAGCCAAGAGGCAACCCACAGCACATACAGCAGAACCAGCACCTAAAAGAGGGGCGGGAGGCTTCTCCCAGGTCATTCAGTGTTGGTGCGGCCTCCCCTGCAGTTCTGGGCCCAATAGCTGAAGAAGGACATAAAGGGTCATGAATGTCCCCAGAGGAGGAGGAGCTGGAAGACATGTCCTGTGAGAGCAGCTGAGGACTTTGGCCTGGGCTGGTTTGGAGAAAAGGAGGCTG
>WBNH01003988.1:913-32048 GCA_013401255.1 Urocolius indicus
CCCGGGAGCCGCGGTGCTGAGCGCCCCGGAGCCGCGGTGCTGAGCGCCCCGGAGCCGCCGTGCCCCTGCAGCGGGGCGAGCCGCATCGCCCGCGTCCCGCCGACACACCCCCCTCCCGCGAGCCGCGGACCCGGCATCACGCCAAAGCCGGTGTCAGCCCCGCGGGCTCCCGCTGGAGCGCAGCACCGCCAGCCGGCCGAGTCAGTCTGCAAACCGGCCCCTCCGGCCGCTGAAGTCTGGACAGCGGCACTCGCCGGCTGTGTCGGCCGAGCCGCGGCGTGTTCGGCGGGGACACGGCTCCCCGGGCTCCCCGGGCTGCCCGGCCCCGGCCCCGGCCCCGGCCCCGGCTGCTCTGGAGGGTGTGGCAAGATGGAAACCAGGGCACGGGAAAATACCTGCGGCAGGGATCCGCACCTGCTCCGGCTGGGCCCGAGCGAAGCGCGGCCGGGGCTGCAGTTGCACACTTTTCTGCCTGTTCGGGGTGTTTTTCCATCTGGTGGTTTGTTGTCTGTTTGGGGTTTTTTTTAAGCCCTGTAGTGCAAGTGGCCGAATAAAAACCCCTTATGTGTCAGAATTGCAGTTAGAGTGCAGTAGATTTAACGGCTGCTTAAAAATCCGTCTAAATTAAAGGGTTGTGTGCAAGTGTGGAAAGGAGCAGAGCAAAGGGGGCCAACTCTGCCCTGTGCTTATTTCGCATGCTTCACACCTGTTCTGTGGGTGGTGGTGCGTTGCTGGACTTGTCTGTTGGTAAGTGGTGAAATACGAATTTGTCACCCAAGGAAAAGACCGCGAGTCGTTGCTGTAGCGTTTAATGCAGCCGTGGTGGGGCATGGCCACACCTGAGCTCCAGCGAAGCTCACGTTGCTCCAGCTCGCTTGCTTGCGGTGGTGTACGTGCACTGCAGAGGAGGAGACCTGGTGTTGGTTACCTGTGCCCTGCTGGCAGGCCTACGGGATGCTCAGCTCGAGAGATGGGGGAAGGGCAGGAGGAGGAGGATTACTGGCTGTGGCACAGCGGTGAGCTTAGACGATTAAGACTGTCTCCGTGAGCTGGGAAAGAGGATGGTCAGTCGTGACCCTGTACTGACCTTAGGACTGGTGCCAAGGATTGTTGTGTCACATCTCGGAGAATGCAGCTCTGATGCTCTTTTGGAGGCTGATTGTAACAGACGCCTTGCCAAATGTTGGCTCCTAAGTGACAAAGAAAATGGATTAGCATCATTTCCACACACTACCCCATGCTCAGATATCCACCACGATATGGGAGCTAAAATAGACATCAACTGGAATGGCATTCTGGGTGATGACATGTAAATTAATGTACTGTACAACCCACACGGCTTGCTGTAAGCAGTAGCGTTATAATCAGTATCTCCTGAAGTGGCATGAGGTTTAGCATGTGCTGCTGACTGGTGGGTGGCCTTAGCTCCAAGGATGAGGTGTCTGATGCACTGGTGTACTGTCACGGCAGTTTGGTGTGATTGGAACCACTGCAGACATCCAGCAGTAATGAACTTCAGAGCTTCCTAGCGTGAACAGTTAATTGTAGGCAACTGAAATGCTAAACAGTACTGCTAATGTTAATTATTTTTATAGATGGCAGAACAATTCCTTAGCAACAGTGGGATTCAGTGGAACCTCTGGAGTTATTCATAACTGAGTATTGCAGAGCATTAATGCATCTTCCGTAGTACTTTTTTTTTTCTCCTACATAATTTATCTGTCATATATTTGAACCTCTTGAACTGTTCTCATCTACCTGCCATTTTTCATCAGGCCACCAACTGGGTTTCTTACTGCTGTATAGTCTTTGGTGCAGCCACCAATAGAAGCTTCTTGCTCTTAAATTTGTAATATTTAATCCCAGTCTCCCTTGGAAAATTTTAGGCTTTGGGATTCCCCTCCACACCCATGAGCTTGCTTGTAGCCACAGCTCGCTTTACGCACAGATCCTAACTGGGAAGGCTGGAAAGCATTAGATACTGCTCTGTGCTGTGTAATGGTGAGAGTATACAAACTCAACAGACCACCTTTGGTAAGCTAATACAAAGCAAGAAATGAGATACCAAATAAAGGCGGGAGGGCGGAAGACCAAAGACTTGATGCTCAGAGGTTAGAAGTCTGTGCTTCTTGTTAATGATTCTTTAAACTTGTTGGCTGAAAAGCATTTCGTGTTTCAGAGACTAAAACTACCTGTGTAACGGTTTGCTTGAAGTTTTGGCCTTTGATGATGACTCTAGCTCAATTTCCAGAAGACCCAAATTAGTCGTCCATCAGAAACTGTCTTCTGTATCGATCTTAACAGGAAAAGGTCAGTGGATGGCACTGCGCGTCCTCCTTGTTGCAGACGGCCCCCTTGCTTGTGTTGCCAGTCCCACTGACCTCAGCCTGACGTAGCAGAGAAGGAGGAAGCCAAGGAAAACTGAACTCTGCCCCTTCCCGGGGGATGGTCCTTTCATTCCTTGCCAGACCCCTGATGTCTCTGTGATACGATCAGGCACTTCTCGTGCTATGACGTATGTGTACCTACATTCGAAATGTATGTTGTGGCTTGGCTCCAGCCAGCAACTAGGCACCACGCAGCCACTCGTTTACACCTCCCCCTCCCTCCACTGGTGGGATGGGGAGGAGAACCGAATGCAAGTACGGCTCGTGGGCTGAGGTATGAACAGTTTAATAAGTGAAATAATAAAAAAATGTTATAATAATAATGATGATGAAAATGAGGATAACAAGATGGTGAAATAAAACCCAAGACAAACACGTGCTTCCCAATGCAACTGCTCATCACCCGCTCGCTGACTGATGCCTGAGCAGTGATCCACCCCTGCCCTCCAACTCCCCTCAGATCATGCAGTGGGTGCAACATCCCCTGGTGTGGAACAGCCCTTTGGCTAGTTGGACTCAGCTGTCCTGGCCATGCTCCCTCCTTGCTCCTGGTGCACCTGCTTGCCGGCAGGGCATGGGAAACTGAGCAGATCTTCACTTAGGGTAAGCACTACTGAGCAACAACTGAAGCATCAGCATGTTACGACATTATACTCACACTAAATCCAAAATACAGCCCTGTACCAGCTAGTAGGGAGAAAAATAACTCTAACCTAGCCAAAGCCAGCATGATGTATTAATCTGCAAAGGCCCAGGCATACAAGGACAAGCATATCACTGAAACTGAGCTCTTGCCTCCCCTGCCCCTTCACTACCATCCAAAAGTAACTTGGAATTTATCATTTAGGTTCTGGTGTCTTGAGCAGAAAGAGCACTACAGATAAGGTTGTTCTGCATGAGGTTTTTCAAGGAGTATCTCTGAGGTGCGTGGCACTTTGTGTAGGAGAGGAAAGATGGCTTTACTCAAAATGGCTTGTAGGCCAAAAGTTGTTTGTTGGGAAGGCAGGTGGAGGGATACAGCTTTACAAGGTGACCGCACCTTAGGTTTCTACATCCCTCGTGGGATGGTGTTACGGGATTACAGAACACATAAGCCTGGCTGAAGTTTGGTGGTGGCAGGACCGATTACCAGTGGTATATCTGCTTGGGAGTCTTGAGCAGTGGGATGGCAGGAGTGAGTCTCTCAGACCTTCCCTTCAGAGCACAGAAAAAGGCCCAGGCACGCTGTGAAGACCCAGCAGCGGTGCAGAAGGCCAGGGACTCAGCTGACCAAGAAGGCGACACACAACAGCAGATGAGCAGAGAGTTACCTTGAAAATGCACAGACTTCTCTAAATAGTTTTATGTGGTCATTATTGGCTTCGAAGATGCAGGGGCAGGCAGCAGCTTAACACAGAAGTATGTGCAGGCCAGAGGGTTTCCAGGGAAAATAAAGGCATAGGAGAGTAAACAAGCAGTCTCAGTCAGAAGAGCAGAGATCACGGAGTAAAGTGTGAGATACCAATAGGGAGAGAAACTGGCAGGAGAAGCAAACTTTTAAGGCATGTAGGTTTGCTGTAATGGAGTGAATGCAAACCAGTTAAAGGGCACGTGGTCAACGAGAGCTGATCCTCCTGGTCAGAGAAGAGAGGAGAAGATACCATAAAGCTAGTTTGTGAGATGCCTCCTCACGCAGGATCTGTAGGAGTTTAACTTGCCTGGGGAGGCAAATCCCAAATGCTTCTCAGTATGTGGTTCTGCACGTCAATGGGAAGTTCGCATCTGCATTGGGGTACCCTTGATCAAGAGGTGAGATGCACAAAAAAAAAAAAAGAGTGAAAAGTTCTCCCTCTTCTGCTGGGCTTTTCAGCTGTAGACCAAGTCCACACAATATACCCAGAGGTTTTTGTTACATCGGGTAGCTGTTGCAGCATTGAACTCTCCTGGCATTTGGCTGTCACAGATGTTCCATAGCATAGCTGCAGGCCGAGCTGTGGACCTGTAGGTTGGAAGTCTCCATGGCAAAGCTGAGGAGTGTTTTTCTGATAGAAAAGATAAGTGCCTGGTGCAGCAGTCTAGGTACCACAGCTTAGATCCAGCCCCCCCGCCCCAACCCCCGATCTGTTTGGGTTTGACTGTGCTGATTTGTTGTCTGTTGTAGGTTCCGTAGCTGGATAGACGATATAGATGCTGATATGTTGACAACCCTCTGCTCACTGGGAGCTTTTTTTTTGGGTATTTTGTGGAAGCATAATCTGAAATTTAACTCTTGTCCAGCTTGTGGGATGTCACTTTGCCAGATCCTTTAGAATAAGACCAAAGAACAGAAAGTGGAACCAACAGGACACCTTTGCTAAATTCAGACCGCCATCTGAAACATTTCTCAAATTTGCAAATGTACAGATTTCTGGAGTTCTAATGGGCCTGTTTCCAGGTCTCAGAGAAACACAGTCATACTGACTGGAAGCCTTGCCAACTGAGTAAGGTAGGCAAAAATCCTGAAGACTGAGTTCAATGTTGCCTGACTTGGCCCAGCTGTTTGGGTTTGTATCGTTTTATTTTTGCTGTGGATTTTTTTCTGCTAAAGAATAAAAAACTTGAAGCAAATGTATCACAGTGGGAAAGCACTCCAGAATGGTTTGTATATCACTTGAGTCAATGTTGAAGGTGTGCACATGTAGGCCAGACGCAGTGAGCAGGCGTCACCCGTAAAAGTACAACTCTAGTTTCCTGGTGGATGTCTTGAAAATGCAGTTTTGCCAAGTTCCGTCATGCTGTTGTGCTGTGGCATTGAAGATGGGTGGGTGTCACCTGCTCTTGCCAAGTCTCGCAGCCCCAGCTGGTAGGATCCCTGTGGGAACGATCATTGCCCTTTGTTGGTGGCTGTGCTGTTGTGCGCCAGGCTGCTGCTCATGGCCCCACACAGCTCTCAAACCTGCATCTTGAAGAGCAGGAAAGGGCCATGTGAAGATGAAGCAAAGTCTGAAGTAGTGATGTCAAAACACACTTGGGATTCTGTTTACTCATATTACTGTGGGTCACTATCTACGTTCAAGTCACAATGACTGCAAATAGCCTAAAAGCACCCTGTAAGTGCCTTAAACTTGAGGGAGGAGTCTCTTGGAGAACTGACTGATAAATTTGTAGTGGAGCATCTTTCATACAAGGAAAGGCTGCAGGAACTGGGGCTACTTAATCTAGAGAAGAGGAGACTGAGGGGAGATCTTATTAACATTTACAAATATCTAAAGGGTGGGTGTCAGGAGGTTGGAACATCCCATTTTTCTATGGTATCTAGCAAAAGGACAAAGGGTAATGGGATAAAGCTACAACACAAAAAGTTCCATTTAAATATAAGGAAAAGCTGTTTTACTGTGAGGGTGAGGGAGCCCTAGCACAGGCTGCCCAGAGGAGTTGTGGAGTCTCCTTCCTTGGAGGCCTTCAAGACCTGCCCTATGCGACCTGATCTAGGTGAACCTGCTTCTGCAGGGGGGTTGGACTAGATGATCTCTAGAGGTCCCTTCCAACCCCTATCATTTTATGATTCTATGAATAACAAAAAATATAGCACCGTCAGGAAAGCTTCTAAAATTGCATTCCTCCTTCCCCTGACAAAGCTATCTCCCTTTAAGTGAGCGTTTAATCATTCAGACCGGGCAGGAACTTAAACCCAGTGCTCTTCAGTGCCAGGTGAGTGCCCTAGGCACCAGGCTAGGGTCTCTGACCATTGGTTGGCCATTTGTTTGGTATTTAAATATTGATGCAAAACGGGGGAAGTTCAAATGGAGGCAAGATATGAAAGGAGAAGCAGTAAGAACTTGTCCCACGCACATGAGAGTGTACTGCTAGGGGCACTCCTCTCAGTCTTGAAAGTGTAGGTTTGACTCTCTGGTGAGGTTTGGAGATGTCTCTCATGTCCTAGGTGACTTCCTCAACTGATAAACATATACATATATTTTGGAGGCACGGTCCTCCAAAGAAAGCCTTTTGCAAGGCAGGCAGGGACAGTTGTGATTGGCAGAGAAGCTCTAAGGAAATCCCTTGCATCTGGTGCTGTGTCAAATGGGGGTAAGAGCAAGATTCAGTCCCACTGGGATTTAGGCTCCCAGCAGCACAGCAGCAGTGGGTTTTAGCAGGTGGTTTTGCATCTGTTTTTTTGAAAGAGGCTCGGACACCTGCATGTCAAAGCAACTGTTAGTGGTACCTTTGAGAATGTCAGAGCAGTCTAAATACTTGCTGAAAGCAGCATTTTTAACACCTGAATGGTCTTGTGATGTTCAGTCCTGAGTGTTGTCAGAGTAAACCTCTTGCTGCAACCCATCCATCCATTGCCTATCTCACAGGCAGTGTCCTTTTATCTCTTGCTGGACCAGATGGGCATGATTCAGGTGCTGCAGAAACCCTGTTTCAGGTGCACAGTGGCTAGCATCCTCACTGCCGTTGATCTTGCTCTGTGCCTTGTGGTTGCCACGTGTTCTATTGATCTGATTTTAGAGTACATCAGAAGAGGAAAAAGGCTGTTTGAAAAGCCCCTGGTCTCTCTGCTCTAAAGTGGGCTCACAAATGTCTGCAAGATTAGTCTTCATGGGAATATCTTGCTTGCCAACACTCAGTCAAAGTCCAATGTCCCACAGGAACTTGCTCATTCAGGGGGTGTGGGGCTGCAAGGTGCTGGGGCGGGGGGGAAGTCAGCTGAGGCAGCAGCTATTCTGTGGGAAGCAAGATAGCTTGTCTTTCTTTTTATCTCTTGCAATGAGCTGGACTGTATTCTTCCACTTAAAGAGCCTAATACTTCAGGAGGCACTGAGTCATTGCCAGAGTGGTGGTTGAGTGGGATCACAGGAGGGGAAGAAGAAAAAACCCCAAGAAATGCTAATCATTGTCATCTCCAAGTCAAGGAGTGTGATTCAGGACCAGTTACTCCTGTGGTACCAAGATTTATTTGAAAGCTTTCAGCTCCAGGGACCACGGAGGTACAGAAGGAAAAGTTGAAAAGTGGGAACTAGATTCTCTCATTTGAACCATACAGAGCTGACTACAGCTGACCTGTTTTGCTAAGTAGTTTTGCTGTCTCCTGGTGGCAAGACAGCAGGAGACAGCTGTTGAGGCTTTTGGTGCTTGTGTGCTTTCCCCTCTCCCTCTTTCCCATCTGCCTCTTGGGGTTTGTGGCAGGAGGGCTGGGCCTGGGTGTCAGGTAGGTGGAACAGGCAGGGTGGGCATCCCTGCAGCAGGAAGGAGGTCCTGGCCAGCTGTTCTGTGCCAGACTGGGAGAGAGGCAGAGAGTGGTAGCTGTGCACGGATGCCACATCCCAGAAGGCAAACCCAGAGCCTTTCTTCCATTTCGACACTTAAAATAGTTGCTGCTGTGAATACCAGGCAGCAGGGTCCTACCCTGTCCTTGGTGGTCTCATCTTTAATAACATAGGTCAGTTGAGGTTATCTAATCTGGTGTCCATTCATGCAGCTGTGGCTGTGATCTGTTTGGCTTTCTTAGGCCATGCGCAAAGCAGTGTCATCAGCATTCTTTTACAGCAAACTATTCTGTGTTGGTTAGTATTGGTGCCAGACTCTGGGCTCTTGGCAGTGTCCACCTCGCCTCACTCAACAAGGAGGATCGTGTGAGCCTAGCAAACTGTTAATCTTGGCCAGGCTTCCACCCACACCAACAGCAATCTCTTGAGTGTCTTCTCTAAAGCCAGTGCTCAAGCAATTTTAGTAATCCGCCTAAAAGTAGTACTGCATTCCACCACAGAAGCTCAGTGTGCTGCAGTCCTACTGCATGTCCTATTACACACCAGGAGAACTGCTCAACTGTGGGGTCATCCTGCTTGTCTTCAGCTTTTTCAAACACAGCCTGCTGCCTCCCAGAAAAAAAACCAAAAAACCAACCAAACAAAAAAAACCCCAAAAACCAGTCACTCGGAAATTCTCTGTCTACCATGTGTCCAAATGAATTGATCTTTGTTAAAGCCTCCATGAACTGCAGCTCCTGACCTCAGTCATCCACCTCTAAGGCAGCACTTTTGTAATGAGGGGGCAGATGATGAATTGGGATACCAGTGCTACCTGTACCATTAACAAGTCTGCTAATTCCCACTCTGTGTTCGTTTCCAGAAACTCTTCCTGTACAAGGCTACCGTGTGGGAAAATCAAGAATGTCCCAGAATAGGACAGTAAAACCTGAGTAACTTACTGTTGTCATGGTTTAGCAAGGAGTTACTTTTGTTTAGTAACAGGGGGAGCGGGTTGCAGTGAAGACCCGGTAAAAGTTTTTTAGACTCTCCCCCGACTCCTGGGTTCAGACCCACCCCCGGCCCGGCTGGGCCAATCTGGCGCCTCTGCGATCACTATTTAGGGACGGGAATTTGAGGTGCCTGGCAGGAGGTGTAAGAGTGGTACAAGATGGAGGCGACCATGCGGACCCCACAGTCGGAGAAGGAGGAAGGATGGAGCATCAGACCAGAGACCCCTCTGCAAGCCGTGGTGAGAGTGCAGCCGGTACCCCTGCAACCTATGGATCAGCAGCAGCAACTTCATGTGAGTGTGCCCGGACGGGCCAGAGACTGTGTGGGGGAGGCGGTCATGGCACAGGACATGCTGGAGAGCCTGTGCACCGCAGAGCAGCCCCACACGAGAGGCAGAGAGGAGCAGCAACTTTTGGGACAAATGAGCATCGGTGCAGCCCGTGCAGGGCTTTGGGACAAATGTGCGTCGGTGCAGCCCGTGCAGGGCTGCCATGTGTGTGTGGTACCTCACGGACTTGCAAGGAGGACTGGTGCGGAACCCACTTGCCCTGAGGTGAGACAAACGGCAGAAGCCACCAGGAACGGACTGACTGAAACCCCCACTCCCTGCCCCCCTGGGCCGTTCAGGGGGGACGGAGGTATAAAACACCGGGATCAGGGCTCTGAGCCCGGGAAGAGGAGAGGGGTGGGGAGCAGGTGGTCTTAAAGGGCTGGTCGGACTCTTCATCTCTGTACCATTCTGTGTTGTTTTGTTTTGGTTCTGGTTTTTGGGGTTTTATGTTTTAGTTGGTATTAAATTGTTTTCTGTTTTCTTCCCCAAGCCGAGTAGCCTGGTCTGTTTTGTCCTGCACCTTAAGCGGCAATTAAGCTCTCCCTGCCCTTTAGCAATCCTTAAGTCTTCGGTACTTGAGGCTAATCGTGGTCTTTTGTTCCCTGATGGGCCGAAACCACGACAACTGTCTATCTGGAATAAAATGCAAATAGAATAAAATGTGCCTGCCTCAGGTCATACAAAGCAGCTTGGGCACAGAGTTTAAACTTGCAGAGAAAGAAGAAACTAACCATTTTTGCTAGAGAGTGGGACAAGGAACAGGGAGAAAAGGTCAGGTGAAGCAAAGATCAAAAGGATCCACAATGGCCTTTACATCCACGTGGGATTTAATGCAAGCCAGAGCTGCAGAGGCAGGAGTTTTTTAGGCTCCAGAGAATACCTGTGAAAAACCACCATTAGCTTGTGCTCAGCATAAAACTATGTCTCCCACTACCTCCCTGGTGGCACACAGGACAAAGAAAGGGAGTTCTGCAGATGCACCTGTTCCTATAATCTGTAAATCCAGTTTGTTTCAAATATTACTTCAGTAAGCTGCCCTGGATATATGTTTTGTTTCGCTTTAAAAAAAAAAAAAAAAAAAAAAAGAGGGCAGTTTACATCATGTCTCTCTTGTGTACAGATCCTGTCACACAGTTTTAAGGTATCAGAATGCCATAGACCATGGGCCATTTCTTCATCTCTTCATGGAAATCCCATCTGAGACGTATCTTGAAAGTACCGTAACACCACCAAAGGAAATGGTGTATAATAACACCATGCTTTGATACTTCATTCTGCCCATTTCAAGCTTTAGCATTACTACTCCCAGAACTGAGGGGAAAAAAATAAAATCCTACGGGTACGATATTTCTTGCCTGAGATGTGCCACAGAAATCCGTATCTCCAGATGGAGGCAGCGCTGGCTTGCATTGCAGCTCTCTGAGCCACTGCCTGCCCAGCTGCCTGAGAGCTGCAAGACCTGTTAGCTCAATGGACTCTTCCACAAACATCTCCACTGCTTTAAAAAAAGTAGCGTGTGAAATGCAACCAGCAAATATTGCAACTGATTTTGCTGAGTGGACAATCGTCACGTGTCATCAGGTGTCTCTGCCTTGCCTCAGAAGCCTCTTGGACACACACACTACCCTTGCTCTGCACCTATTAAGTTGGTCGCTGAAGCACCATCCCTTTCAGCTGGTGTCACCGTTACAGTTTTGCACTGTAGGGGAGCAGCTGATATTCAAGGCTTGGAGACAACCCCTGAGGGCCTGGAAAAGCCTCTCCGCCTCGCCTTGTCTCTCTACTCTGAGAAGTCTGCAGTTTAATGCATCCTGGTGCTAGGGATTATGCCTGGCCTACTTTTGTATATATGCTTCTCAAGTGGCCATGGCAGCCTCTGTGGGCTCCTATTGCTGAGGTGGGGAAGCCATTCTCAGCCAGCGTGTGCATGAGCAGCGGTTGCTAGCGGGCGCTCTCGTGCGTCTGAGGGAGGGTGGCCAGCCGCCTCTGCTGCGGCTGCTGTCCTGGTACGTGGCAGCTCTCCCACGGGAAGTACGGCATGCTGACCTTGGGGCTGGCACACAAAAGGTCCTGAGTGAGCCCTGCCTTTCTCCAGAGCTTTGTGCTCCCGCTGTGTAACCCAAAGGGACCTCCTCTTGGCCTGTGAAATGGGTGTGCAGGCTGGCAATGGTGGGGGTCATGCTGCTCCTCTCGCCTTTTGGAGAGAATTCCAGTAACTGGGCTCCATTTTTATCTTCCCATCTGTGATTCTGGGAATGGAAGTGGGGGAAGCCCAGTTTATTGAGGGCTTCATAGGGCCAGATTCAAACCACTGCTTTTAGGCACCCAAGTTGGATACCACCGTGCCTGAAATGTAGACATTGTACCCCAAAGACTGAGGTCCTTGTTATCCAGCCTGGGCACCTGATTTTCCTGCAGTACATTTTGGCCATTCTGCAGGCCAAAGAGCTGTCCTGGGCTAAATGGTTAAAAACGTGGCTTCTGGGGATGGGCCAGGATGCCTGTGCGGCTCCCACTGCTCTGGGGTGTGAGTGCCTGACACAGAGGCATATCCTAGATGCCGCTGTGCACGCAAGATGTATAGCACCTCTCCCACGTTCTGGGGGGAGATTAGAAAGCTGTTCTGCACCTCCCACTGCCGCCTGCTTCCAGGAGCTGTGACAGAAACCGTGAGATAGCAAAAGAGCAGCGCAAGTGAAACGCCCGCCTCGGATGCCAAGGGCAGGCACTGGGCAGGGCAAACTCAGGAGAGGATGGTGGATGTCAGTGCGAGCACTCTGGTGCTCCTTGGGCCTGCTTGTAGCCGCGGTCGTGGCCTTCGTGCGCATGTGTGCCTACGTACCATTCTAATGAATTTCTTCTATATGGGCAGTGGTTGGTTTAGAAAGGCTTCCAACCATGTCTGAAAACTTAACAGCAGAGAGCCAAGAAACCTGTTTATTAAGAAACAGAACATCCCTGGGTCAGGATGTCTGGCAGCTGTTCCTCCGCTGTGCTCAGGCACCAGACTGGCTTGTCTCCCTCTACACCAATTCTCCCCTGACCGAGGGAGGATTAGCATTGCTGCGAGGTGAGGGAAGGAGGAAAGCCAGTGCAGGGGCAGCACACCCAGCCACCGCTCTGCTGCAGTCAGCCCAAGCCAGTCGGCCTGGACGGAGCAGCTGCCTGCAGCGAGTAATGCATCGTCAGGGGCCTAGGCTGTGGAAAAGGCTGCAGAGTTGAAGAGTGGCTTGCTAGGGCTCTCGGAGCCCGTGCTGCAGCCACATCTCAGGTTACCTGGTCCATCCCCATCCTTCTCAGCCTGCTGGATGCCATCGGTCGCTCCCTACAGCTCTCTGACACATTCTGCTGCTGCTTGTCCTCCTGGCACCGCCTGGGCTGTTTGTTCAAGCCTTTAGCCTTTTGTCGCTGCTGTTGTGTCTGGGGAGGACTCCAAGGCACGCTTTCTGGTAAATGACTCATTTTTTTTGTTGTTTGTTTTGTTTTGTTTTGCAATCTGTAAATGTAAAGTGAGCTCGCCTGTGGTGCCAAACTTCACAGTACCAAGAAGTTCTCGAGTTCTTGAGTTTCCTTCCAACTCTTCCAAGCTGGAAAACTCCTGGGGTACTTTTTATGTTTCATGGTTGACTATAAATAGCTGTCACATAGCTGCCATTTATATTCCCTTCTGGAGACTTCTTAAGGAAAGGAATTAAGTCATCAAACTGCAGCGGTGCATGATGTCTGTAAGTGAAAGTTTTCACATGAACTTAAAAACACCTTTGATTTCCATCTGTGCCGTAGACTAGGGTCAGCCTTTCCAATCAGGAGGCACTGGGTCTGTGCCCCATGGGCAGAGCCCGTGCAGTCCTTAAGAGGTGAACTGTGGGGACGCAGTGAATGCTGTTAAATCCCCACACCCTTGTTTTCCAAAGCCAAAGTGCGGTGCGGTTTAGGTTAAGGTGTTTGGTTTGGTTCTTCTAGCAAAGATTTAAACCGATGGAGCTGTGAATATTGAAGTACTTTTCCTGTCCTCAAAACAGCGATCTAAGAGACTGAGGGGAGACGCATGCTCTCTGCAGCAGCTTGGATTTCTGGGGAATGGGAGGAGAGGTCGTGACACGGGACTCCTCTCTACAGCCATGCATTGGTTTTGCTGTAGGTGTTTGCAGCCCTGAGGCTGCACTGCTGCCCCTAGTCCCTCCTCGGGGCTGGAATCACTTGTGATAGCTGAGAGATATTTTTTTATCTTTCCTTTTTTTGGGAGGGGGGGCTTCTTTTCTAACGGTTGCAAATTATTTAATTCTGCAGGATGGTAGTGTCAGAGGAATAATACTGGCTCTCCTTTCCCAAACCGCCGTAGCACGCCCAACATGAGAAACGCACAGGCAGAGCTCATCTGTTGTTTTGACAGCCTTTGGGGTCATGTAAGGTTCCTCACCGGAGCGCGAGTTTCATGCGGTTGGAGGGGGGTTTTGGCTTCTACTGGAGGTGAGACTGAAACCTGATGAAGCGAGTCATCAACAACTCCACAGACTCTGGCACCACGGCAGGAAACAAAAGCAGCCTTTTTCCCCTCGGCAGCGTGTTCCCCGGCTGCTCGGCGGAGCTGGTACGTGCTGGCCTGCATTACCCCCGCGCCTCTAAATCTCTTGTTGTCCTTTCCTCCCTGCAGGCGAGCGACCGTTCCCCTGCACGTGGCCTGACTGCCTTAAAAAGTTCTCCCGCTCTGACGAGCTCACGCGGCACTACCGAACCCACACCGGCGAGAAACAGTTTCGGTGCCCCCTCTGTGAGAAGCGGTTCATGCGGAGCGACCACCTGACCAAGCACGCCCGCCGCCACACCGAGTTTCACCCCAGCATGATCAAGCGATCCAAAAAGTCCAGCCCCAGCAGTTCCTTGTAAGGCAGCGGGCTGTGCCAGAGAGGGAGGGCAGCGGGGCTGCGGGGAGGCGAGCCACGGCCGGGACGGGCATCTGCTGCGCTGCTGGTTGCCCTCGCTGTCCGAAAGCACACGCAGCCGATGTTCAAAACACACACAAACAGGTGCCCCGTGCCCCCACCTCCCCGTCACCACTCTGGGAACAGCAGTCTGGAGCGGGCAGACCGAGTGGTGAGAGGAGGGAACGGGGATATCCGGCAAACGTAAAGCGTCGGTGCTGGTGTACATACGTCTGACTGGATGGTCTGGCCTGTGCCACCGCGGTAGCGTGACCCCGAGGTCTTTGTGATTGCTGTATCATGAACATGTTTTGTTGAACAGTGTAAAACGCTGCTTGTATTTAGAGTTTGTTGAGTAAAACCACTTTCCGAGTCACATAGAGAGCTCTCAGATAAAAACTCCATAGCACATTGTAGAGGTGGCTTTACTTCTGTTGCAGAGCAATCCCGCGTTTAAAGAGACTGTCAGGAGAAACATTGCATTATGTTACTAAATAGCATCTGATTGATATGTTGAGATAAGTCGAATTTATACTGAAGAAGGCCCCTTAAAGTAAATGGGCCTTTTTAGTTTTTTCTTTATATTAACTATACTTTTGACTATAAGCTGCACTTTTCCAGGAAAAACACGGATAGTTCAAGAAGATACTTAAAGCAAAAAAAAAAAACCCAAACAAACAAACCAAAACCACAACAAAACCCCCACAGCAGCTCAGTTGTTTTCTGACCCTATGTGTATTTAGCTCTGTTATTTGCTTACCTGGAAGAGTACAAGTCAGCCAAGATAGTGTGGTGGCGGCATGGGAGCACAACCGTACGCCCCCTAGTCGATTCTATACTTTTAATTTGTCAATAAATACAGTACTGTACTATAGAAATGTCACTAACAGTGCTTTATTCTGCTGTGTTTTGTTTGAATGGATGCATAACAGCAGCTACCATCCTTCTTATAAACCGCTGCTGCTTTCTTAAAGGCTTTTTCTCTTCCTACGCTTGCCTTAAAGATTTATTCCCTTCATACCGTTGCCTGGCTCCCACGGGAGCTACGTGCGCTTACGTATGGAGAGAGTAGACCTTTCCTTAAGAGCACTCTGCTAATGGAAACAGCTGACAGCATTGTATGGGGCGAGTCAGAAGGGCTCCTGCATCTCTTGGTCACTGTTTCTGCAGAGTATGGGGGAAAACCATGAGCTAATGGGAAATAACAGCACAGAAGGTGTGTTGTTAACGCTCCTTAAGACAAAACTTTCTCCTAGTATTTTTGCATTGTACCGTGGCACGTCAGACGCTGGCAAAGGCAATATTACTTCGATTCTAAAGCTGTTTTCTTTTGCTCTTTAAGGGGAGCAAAAAGATGGCCGCAGGGAAGCTTCAAGTCATGGTAATTTTCTGGGCATTTCTTTCCTTATTTTTTTATGTTAAAAGCATGAGCCGTAACAGGTTACCAGTGGTGGGATTTGGTGTTTTGGTGAGGTTTTTTTTCCCTCCTCAGCTTCATAAAGCGGGGAAAATTCTGTTTACACTTTGTTATTTTTTTTTCCAGAAACATTCTTCTCCTGGTTGGTTTTCGCCCCTTCCTCCCAAAGAGGAAGAGGAGGTGCAGCCCTACTACAGAGGCTTAGGGCCTAATTCATCTCGTGAGTGACCACACTGAAAGCCAAAGTGTTTCCACCACAGATGAATTTAGGTAATCTTGTAAAATGCTGTACATAAAAAAAAAAAACAAAAACAAATACAAACCTTGCTAGTAGACCTGCGATTACAGTATCTTATTGTTTTACCGGAGAAAAAGCTTGCTTCCTAGAGATTAACATTTAAAAAAAAATAACTCAGAGAGTAGAGTGTTTTCTTCTACAGTTGCATAAGGCTTTCAGCATTAGAAATCTGTTTGCATATAGTGTTTTTACCTGTGTAGTTCATGATAAATTCCGTCTATGTGAAGAGAACTGCTTTTAAGGCATTGGGGATATTGAGCAGTCTGTGGAACTAAAAAGGGATGCGTTTTCTTCAGTGAAGACATCAGGAAACCAAGCACACTTTCTACCTCTGTTTCAGCTTTTTGAAACATTTGTTTTAGAAACCAAACCTTCATTTCTGGTGTCCAAATCGAGTCGTAGGGACATACGTTCTTCCTAATAAACGTAGGTAGCCTCGGGTATTTCTCTTGACCTAGAAATACAGCAAGTGTCCTGCTAAACCAGTACTGTCAATGCTGCCTTGTGGAGCGGGGTCAGGGCCACGGGCAGGCCGGTGGGACCCAGAGGCGCATGCGCGCTCTTCGTCCTTCTCCTCCTCCTCCCTGGATTTCACCATGCAGGATTTTGAGCCCATCCTGCAGCCCAGGTTGTTGCCGTTTCGTGAGACAAACGCGGCACTTGGCAGACGAGAGGCCTGATCCCGTGAAGCGCGGGGCACCCTCAGCACCAACCGCGGCTCAAAGCCGCAGCTGATAAACGAGCTCCTGAGGCAGCGTGGAGACGGCTCGGTCACTTAGCTACCAGGATTAACCGACACGTGGAAGTAAACGGCCAGGTTTGTGGTTTCCACCTCGCGTATCTGGGGTAGGGTGCGCATGTAACGAGATGCCGTTGTTCCTGCGACGTTTGACAGAACCAGCAGGTGGGGGGCACCTCGGGACACTGTGGGATGTACAGGCGCGTGTCGCCGTGGTGTGTGTGACAACGGGATCCTGCTTCTGAAAGAAACCTTCCTAAGCAGTGTGACCCATGTGGTGTAACATGTGCTGTATGTCAGCGTTGGACAGACGGGATTGACAACATTCATTAACCACTAACGGAATATATTGGGGATAATCAAGTCGAGAGATTTTTGTTTTATCGTTTGTTGTTTGTTTGGGGTTTCGGTGTTTTTATTTTAGTAAAAGCAAACAGTGGCTCTGACGCGTGAAACAAACTGCAGGTTAGTTCTTTGCATCTTGGAAGTTGGGTTTTGAAGAGTGTTGCAAGTGTTGGAAAAGGAAAATCAGGTTGTCTAATACCATATGTACTTGTACTATTTTGGAGATACTTAAGGAGTGCTGAGGTTAGGACAGCTCCTCTTCTCGGTTAAGAGAGCTCATAGCTGTAGAGAAGTCAAAGGCTTCAAAGGTATAGCTGTACAATGTAACTCCTTTTCTGAATGCTTCGTCACAAACCTGTATTACAGATCTCGTTTTCAGTTTGCAGATGGACTTAGCCCAGCATCCACCAGACTGGACACGCTTCAAAATGCTGTTCAACAGACTAGTGGTCTGTAACACTGTAAAAGACCAACTTCCAGCAGTTTAATGGGTTTTATTTTTGTACAGTATTCGTATCCTTTATAAGTTATTTTGCTGTCCTGTTTTGTAAATCACATGAAATTGTTAAAAAAAGAAAAGAAAAAAAAAAAGTAGGCGTAGACGTTTTTGTACATATGTACATATATATTGTTGAAATAAAGAGGAAAAGGTTAAAAAAAACCAAACATGTTGTTTTGGGTGATTGCAGTCAAGCAGTCTGATACTGCCAGACATGGTGAAACCCGTGAGCTGCGTGGTCTGTGAACCAGCTCCAAAGGCCTGGGTCTCGATAGCCAGCATTTAGCTGGGGCGGGGGGGTGGGGGGTTTCGCTTCTCCGCTTTGCCCAGGGCTTTTCCCAGTACTGCCTCTGCCGCTACCGCAGGAAGACAGAGACAGAGGCATAGCCCACGTCAGGGGAAGGACCACCTGCGCAGCACACACCAGATCCCAGGAAGCCCGTCCACCACTGCGCAGCTGCGGTACCGCTAGCGATCCTTTGGCCGGCAGGCTTCCGTGGGCTCGGACAGGCTCCTGGCGGGGGAGGAAAAGACCGTCTGCTCAGCCTCTAAAGGACAGGAAGGCAAGGAACCCCCTGCCAAATTGCTCACTGACCTTCACAGTCACTGCCATCACAGTTGCTGAAAGCAGCCACTTAGACGTGAGCTGAACCTGGAAGGTGGGGACAGTGCTTTTGCGAGGCTGCAGGATGAGGCCCTGGGCCCAAGGGAACGCGTGGGCCTCTCAATGGAGGGGTGGTGGCATTGGTTCTCATCCTTAGTATACACTTGTTTCTTACTTACTCATCAGACACTATGGTCTCCATTCATGTATCTCTATATGGAGCTCCTGTATGTCTTCCTGTGTGAGAAAGAGCGGAGTCCCTGTTGCTCTTGGCTTGTATTTTTTAAGTTGCTGCAAGTGTAGCTGTTTTTTACTGGCTTGTGGCCCTCCAGTAGACAACCAGCAAACATGCCTTTGCTTTTCATATCAAAATCCATCTGCCTCTGCTTCAGCGTTGTCTGTTGCCTCTTAGGCCACGTGACACCAATCAAAGCAACACCTGGATGTCTGCACAGCAGAACACAAGCTACCAAGGAAACAGAGTGTGTAAACCACGGGGCTAGGAGAATCACTGAGTAGGAGAATCACTGACCTTGCCATCCCAAGATCCAAGAAACAGATGAAATTCAGAACGCAGGGAGAAAGAAACCAAAGACAACATCAGAGTTTTCCTGACATTGTGCTAAAAAGGTGCACAGGAAAGTCTTGGGCTTCCCAAATATCATTGTCGTCCTCTTCTGTCTAATCGGCAGGGCAGAAGACAGGAGGAGCAGTTCCAGGAGACACAGGTTTAAGTTTCATCAGAGCTCCGAGGACAAGCCACACAGTGTTTTGGCCCCTTCTGCTCTTAAAACCACTGCTTTAGTGGCCTTAAATGGTGTTTCCAAGCAGAAAAGTCATTTAAGAGCCTATGAAAAGCCATACATAATTGCTCTGTCCAAAAAAAAAAACCTACCAAACCCAAAACTAAACAAGGCCGGGGAAATTCACAACTGTGTTATTAGTTTGTGAAATGCTGGTGGTAAATCACTGCCCCTGTGTTACTGGATCACAGCAAGAAAATGCAGGCCTTAGCTAGAAGCTAAGCTATGTTCAGCTCTTCTGTCCAATGAACTGTTTTTCTCAGGGGTATCATTTCTTAACAAATATTTCAAGAGGGCCAGCCTTTCTATAAACTCCTTCAACCTGAAAAAAAAGCAGATTCTCCCAATATAACTTGCTCCAGTAGCTTTCCATGAGCATACTGATTTCTGGCATACTAGTGCTAGAGGAGCTACAGTGAAGGCTGTACGACTTTATATTGGCATCAGACCAGTAAATTTTTTACAGTAAAGTTTATTTTAAATACTACAAAACTTCTGCGCCCCCCTGAAATACTTCACAAACAGCACAGTTGAGCTCAAAAGATGACACAAAGTGGATACAGGTTCCTCAGCTACTGGGCCCCATAGAACACTATACCACCAGTGGCTTTTCAAAGACTCACAGAATGGTAGGGTTGGAAGGGAACTTTAGAGATCATCTAGTCCAGCCCCCCTGCAGAATCAGGTCCATCTAGATCAGGTCAACCAGGAATATGTCCAAGCGGGTTTGAAAACGTCCAGAGAAGGAGACTCCACACCCTCCCTGGGCAGCCTGTGCGAGGGCTCCCTCACCCTCACAGGAAAGAATTTTCTCCTTGTGTTCAAGTAGAGTTTCTTGTGTTCCAGCTTGTGCCCGTTACCCCTTGTCCTGTCTCTGGGCACTACAGAAAAAAAAGACTCACCCCATGCTCTCAACACGCACCCCTTAAGTACTTATAAACATTGATAAGGTCCACCTTCAGACTTCTCCAGGCTGAAGAGTCCCTCTCATGTCCTCATAAGGAAGATGCGCCANAAACTAAACAAGGCCGGGGAAATTCACAACTGTGTTATTAGTTTGTGAAATGCTGGTGGTAAATCACTGCCCCTGTGTTACTGGATCACAGCAAGAAAATGCAGGCCTTAGCTAGAAGCTAAGCTATGTTCAGCTCTTCTGTCCAATGAACTGTTTTTCTCAGGGGTATCATTTCTTAACAAATATTTCAAGAGGGCCAGCCTTTCTATAAACTCCTTCAACCTGAAAAAAAAGCAGATTCTCCCAATATAACTTGCTCCAGTAGCTTTCCATGAGCATACTGATTTCTGGCATACTAGTGCTAGAGGAGCTACAGTGAAGGCTGTACGACTTTATATTGGCATCAGACCAGTAAATTTTTTACAGTAAAGTTTATTTTAAATACTACAAAACTTCTGCGCCCCCCTGAAATACTTCACAAACAGCACAGTTGAGCTCAAAAGATGACACAAAGTGGATACAGGTTCCTCAGCTACTGGGCCCCATAGAACACTATACCACCAGTGGCTTTTCAAAGACTCACAGAATGGTAGGGTTGGAAGGGAACTTTAGAGATCATCTAGTCCAGCCCCCCTGCAGAATCAGGTCCATCTAGATCAGGTCAACCAGGAATATGTCCAAGCGGGTTTGAAAACGTCCAGAGAAGGAGACTCCACACCCTCCCTGGGCAGCCTGTGCGAGGGCTCCCTCACCCTCACAGGAAAGAATTTTCTCCTTGTGTTCAAGTAGAGTTTCTTGTGTTCCAGCTTGTGCCCGTTACCCCTTGTCCTGTCTCTGGGCACTACAGAAAAAAAAGACTCACCCCATGCTCTCAACACGCACCCCTTAAGTACTTATAAACATTGATAAGGTCCACCTTCAGACTTCTCCAGGCTGAAGAGTCCCTCTCATGTCCTCATAAGGAAGATGCGCCAGTGCTCTGATCATCTTGGTGGCCCCGCACTGGACTCTTTCCAGAAGTTGTCTGTCCCTGGAGAGCCCAGAACTGGACACAGGACTCCAGATGAGGCCTCACCAGGGCAGAGTAGAGGGGGCACTCCTTGTGCCCATCATCTGCTTTGGATTTACTCTATACTTGTAATTCTTCGTCAAAATCAACCACAAAACCAAACGGACAAATATGCCAATAAACAACAAAACGAAACAAACCACCAACCAACCAACCAAACCTTTGTTGTCTATGAAAAATTGTCCATGTCTATTACATGTCCCAAACTGATGCAAACCACTGTTGGTGGACTGCAGTCAAGATCCAGCAGCATCGTGTTCACAGTTTACGACTTTCGTTACAGTCTTGGGAAGGGGGAATCAGAAACTCTTCCCCTTTAAATTATATGAGCCCAGTTATCTTAAAGCATAGATTCATTTTGATCCACTTTGACTGGGGCTGTCTGCAAGCAGAAACCTTTCTCTTCCATGCATACACACTGGCCATGACTGCCAGGATTTGATGTAGCTCCAGGTGCAACAGCTGATGCAAATCATCTGAAATACTAAACTCTAGATAATAATAAGCATAATGTCATGTTTTGAGGCTAACGTACGCTGTCATTGTGGGTCAGCCACTGGTGTGAGCTCAGCCCCACACAGCTGCTTGCTCACTCTGCCCCAGTGGGATGGGTCAGAGAAGCAGGAGGGCAAAAGCGAGGAAACTACTGAGTGGAGAAACAGACAATTTCATAGGGAGAACACAAGCAAGGCAGAATAAGGCAATCATTCACTGCTTCCAATCGGCAGGCAGGTGGGTAGCCATTTCTCCAGAAAAGTGGGGCTCCAACACATGTGGTAGCTACTTGGGAAGATAAAACTCCACGAGTGTCCACCTTCCTCCTTCTTCCCCCGGCTCTTACCACTGAGAACAATGTCATTTGGCATGGGATATGGCTTTGGTCATTTGGGGTCACCTGCCTTGGCTGTGTCCCCTCACAGCTTCTTGTAAACTTCTTGTACTGGTGGGGCAGTATGAGAAACAGTAAAACATGCCTGTGTTGCTACCAGCGTTCTGGACACAAACACAAAACAGAGCTCCATACAAGCTACTGTGGGGTAAATGAACCCTTATCCCAGCCAAACTATGTACACCTGTTAAAAAAACCCCACTGACTTAGTGGGGGCAATAGATCAACAGAACCAATNTCTGAAATACTAAACTCTAGATAATAATAAGCATAATGTCATGTTTTGAGGCTAACGTACGCTGTCATTGTGGGTCAGCCACTGGTGTGAGCTCAGCCCCACACAGCTGCTTGCTCACTCTGCCCCAGTGGGATGGGTCAGAGAAGCAGGAGGGCAAAAGCGAGGAAACTACTGAGTGGAGAAACAGACAATTTCATAGGGAGAACACAAGCAAGGCAGAATAAGGCAATCATTCACTGCTTCCCATCGGCAGGCAGGTGGGTAGCCATTTCTCCAGAAAAGTGGGGCTCCAACACATGTGGTAGCTACTTGGGAAGATAAAACTCCACGAGTGTCCACCTTCCTCCTTCTTCCCCCGGCTCTTACCACTGAGAACAATGTCATTTGGCATGGGATATGGCTTTGGTCATTTGGGGTCACCTGCCTTGGCTGTGTCCCCTCACAGCTTCTTGTAAACTTCTTGTACTGGTGGGGCAGTATGAGAAACAGTAAAACATGCCTGTGTTGCTACCAGCGTTCTGGACACAAACACAAAACAGAGCTCCATACAAGCTACTGTGGGGTAAATGAACCCTTATCCCAGCCAAACTATGTACACCTGTTAAAAAAACCCCACTGACTTAGTGGGGGCAATAGATCAACAGAACCAATACTGGACAACCATGAAACTATTTTGAGAGCAACCAGGGAGCAGAAGAATGGTGGAGAAAAGCTGGTGGAATCAGGTGGAAAGCACGGAGATGGGAGTTGCTGTCAAAGGACTGTGCTATTGGGAAAGAGATGAGCGACAGGAGAGGATGTCAGCAGGTGAGCTGCTGTAGTGATGGTTATCACCTCTTCTGCCTTCTGCTGCCACTGTTGCTACTTGCTGTTCTTTTTCTGTGTTTTCCCTGCTGGCTTTCAACGCTGCCACAGTGGTGCCTGAGAGGCTTTCAATGGCTAAACGCATCTGGTTCCTTCACACACCTTCCTGCTCCCTTTGTTAACAATTTGGCCTTGTCAATGGCCACAGTTATCACTGAAGTAAAAAGAAGTAGAGTCACTGCTTAAATCACTCCCCCTCATTCAAACCCCATCCAGGCTGTCCTGGTACGCAAAGGACAGCTGCACCAATGGGCCTCGCAGGAGAAGCGTGGCTCTTGGCAAGCCTAGCCTGGGACTGCAACAGCAGAGAAACATTCCTGCCATTTTCAGATGTTCACGTAGGGATGGGGGGAGGATTTTTCTTGGAGCAGAGGTGGATTTAATTCCCTTCCTTGTCTCGTTCCTCTCCAAATTATGATATGCTGTATCCTGGTTTTATTCTTCATTAACAAGGTACTAGGGGGAAAAAAAAAATGCTTCTGTAACAAAAAGTTCCAGGAAAATTTATTTTGGACATTGTGTTTCAGTGAGTCAGAACTGAAGAGAGTAATTCTGGCTCAGTTATTTACAGTGAAGCTGCAGTGCCAAGGTTCCCCCCGCTTCCCGTGCTGTAGCTCTCCTGCCAGGCATCTCCCATCAGATACTGTGCCAATCAAACCAGAAGAAACTACAGTGCACCTTTCAAGAAGCAGGCCAAATAAAGACAGGAGAGAGGACAGGGAAATGATGGCTGCAACATCAAAAAAACCCACATCTTAACAGCACCCATAAAATTACAATACATTTTGATGCTGTTACTGGGTGTTGCTCTGCCAGTATCACCTCAGTGTGGTGCTCCTTTCCCAGCTTGGGGGTGTTGCAGGTTGTGGGGTGCAGAGGAGTGATGCACCTCTCAGAAGAGCCAGAAGGGCCCCTGCTTCTCTTAGCAAGCACTGGGCATCCTGAATATCTCTCTCACTTCTCTCTCCCTCCCCATCAAAACAACTCCAGTCTCCAAAGCTGAGGCAGGGACAGCACAGACAGCATCAGGTGCGGTGGTAACATTGTGCAAGTGTTTGTAAAAGAGAACGACAGGTTTCATGTCTCGTGTGGCTGTTTGCACTAACGTTCCGCTTTCAACAAGGCGCCACGGAACAGCATGGGGATTGGGCAAGGAAAGTGGGAATTAAGGCCCATTGGAATGAGATCTTCATAAAGTTAAGAGGCCTTGCTAAGGGAACAAGCAGGTACCCGCAGGCCTGTGGAAGACACCTGAGTCAGTTTTCCACCGTCCATAGGACACAGTGTTTGAAGATGGTCCAGAAGCTTCTTGAAAGGATGTATCAGCCAGAGACTTTTGTAACAGGAGGGGGCACCTTGGCATGAACCATACACAGGAGCCTCCATCTGTGTTAACTCCAAGCAAACTCTGGCACTGGGCCCAGTGCAGGCACCTGTCACAGCCTCTGAGGGCAAGTACCCTACCCCTCCTTCAGCACCCTGCAGCCCAGGCCCATGCTGCATGCCCAGTGTCCCTCACCAGCCCCAGCACTCAGAGGACAGATGTTCTCCCCTCAGCAACAGCCTTAATGGGCCCCATTTATTCTTCCCCCGGTAAATACCTCAGCTGCACGGAAGCACGCTACAAGCTCTGTACTTGCGCAAGGGCATCTTCTCACTTACTGCTTTGTCCAACTAAGCAACCTCTTCTAGTTAACAACGTGGCACGTGTGCTATAATGCAGCAAAAGGTGATCCGTAAGCACTATTTGTATTTGGTTTCTCAAGATCTTTTTATTTCTCACGGTAAGTCACAACTTCCGTGCTGCTTCTTGCCCTTTGTTTCAGCATGAGAGCAGACACAGATGTTTGTCAGAACTGCAGATGGTGGTGGAAGACGATCTTTGCCGTTGCCTTCAGCTGGTCTCCACAACAGGGAGAAGTACTTATTTTTGGAGAGAGCTCAATTTATATTTCAGCTGTCAGGACTATTTGGGGTCTTTCCACTTCTACATTTTTGAGAGAGCATCTAGTCAGCAGGAAAAGTTGGATTCTACATGTATATTTAACCTAAACTCCCACTCCTTCCCCTCCCCACCCTCTCCCGCCTTCCTCCTCAAAGTGACACTGAAACTAATTCCGTGGGTTTTCATAGCAAGAGTCCCCGAGGAGCCGAACAGCAGCAGCAAAGCACAAGGGACTGCAAGTCAGCTGCTGCCGGGGGAGGGCAGCGAGCGCGGGCAGGGGGTGTGGAAGCATGCGGAGGCTGCGTGGGGCGGGGGTGGCACGGGGCGCACACGGTGGCCACCTCAGCTGGGGGGTCTGGATGCACCCTCCTGCACGTTGGTCCTGCGGCTCTCTTCAGCCCTTCAGCTGTCAGAGCTGCCTGGTGGCGAAGCTCTGTTTGTCGCACCGCAACAGCAGAACGTGTTCGCAGCTCTGTGTGCCGCCTGGTGTAAGTTACCGTGCTGGATCAGGCCTTAGTCAGATCGTAGCCTGACGGGTCAAAATCTGGGCTGGCAGTCAGTAGCCAATGGTCCTCCGAGGAAAAAGCAAACACCCACGAGCCTGTCATCCCTTTCAGTTGTGCAGTGGGAAATAACGTCTGACTTACATTTCATACCCCAGCCCAAAACATGAGACGGTAACTGAACTCTAGGAAGAAATCCCACAAAGTTCTAAGGCGACACCACAAAGGACAGACTGCTGTCTAGCCACAGAGGAACCGAGTCCCAGCACATGCTCATGTAAGCAATTTATCAAAAGCAAAATGCACTTTTCATAATGATCCTCAGAGACTAAACAGAATGTATGTTCTTCCGTTGAATTAAGAAAGAAACCAGAAATGAAGGGCACAAGCGAGGGGCCGCAAGCAGCAGAGCGTTGGCGGAGATGAAGGAACACATCTGCACCCCAGAGCTCGCAGCGCAGCCAATGCTCCGGCGCGCAGCCACAGCGCAGGAGTCGAGGATGCCCTGTTGGCCCACTCAGTCCCTGGACCGCAGCCCAGGTTTCCAACACTCTTTTAGTTCTTCTGTCAAATGTTTGTGTGTGGACACTAATCCTCATGGAACTTATTCCAGGAACTCATTTCACAGTCAGACAGAGCTCCATTGATCGACACAGGGGCCCGTGATGTGAGAGTGTGTAGTGCTCTATGCCCTTAAAGGCTCGTCTATTCAAACCCAGAGTTACAGCACTCAACTTTCAGTACCCGCAGCCTTTCAGATCCCAGCTTACATGCTGCAGTGGGTTATTTCTAACATCCCAGTGTAAAAAGCCTGACACTTCCACTCCACAGCCAAAGTTCAGTGACAGGATACTGTTAGAAAAACCTCCTTCTCGAAAAGCAAGTGGACATCAAATTCATTCTAACTGGAGACCACCCCCCTCCCCGGAAAACAAGGCTGCTGCATATTTTCTGACCATGTCCCGGGACTCGACCTTTTTTATGTACATACCACATACCAGTTATAGTTTCCATTTCTTTACAAATCACACGTTTCCATTTATTTACAAATCACACATTTCACAACTCAGTATTAAGTTTCTCTCTTTTTTTAGTTAGTAAACTAAACAACAGTAACTTTATTTCAGGTGTTGAGCATTCTGTTGATAACAGAATTCTGTTGATATACTTAACAGCTACAGCCGAGACCCCAGGAGTGAAGGTTATGGCTATCTGTTGAAAAGCTGCTGCATGTACCAGCATTCCAATGCAGCTGAACCCTTAAAATCAGCAGGTCTATTTTCTCCTACCTTCCACTAAAACTATATATTTTTTTTTCCTTAAAAAGCTCAATATATGGCTTAGTTTTACTTCTGCAAGCTAGCTAGCTCATTGTTTCAAAAACATTTGTCTCTTTGCCAGTCTCCTTGCTGAGAAAGATTTGTTAGAAAACTAAAAGACCTTATCCTTCCAAGAATACAAAATAGAACCAATAAATAACAATCATTAAGTATACTTCTTTAACAACAGTAAATTCATATTAACTTTAGGTATGTTTTCACAAACCTCAAACCAATGCACAAACCATTCCCATCCTACACATCATCTCATTCATTCATTCATTCCTTCATTCATTCATTCAAACGTTTCCATTTCAACAGGAAGGCTTCAGAGAACATCCTTAAACTGTTTGGGGAACGCTCTTTACCAACAGCAAATTCAAACTTCTGGATGCAACCCCTACCCCAAGCCAGAAGAAAATAAATGAGACAGAAGTAGATTCTTTGGAGAAAGAGGTCACTATGAAAGATTTGGAAAGAAACCCCCACCCAATCATGCACTTCTAATCTGTCACGCTTTCAACTTACACAAGTTTTAAGAGTCAAAGTTCTTAAATCATCAATTCTTTACATGTTCTAATATTTTACATATTCTGAGGTCTTGAATGCCAGGTGTTAACAAAAAGTTCTACAAACACACACACACACACACACACACACACACACACACATCTCTCCATATATTATTTTCATGATGTTTGTTTTGGTAAGGTATCATCATCCTTCCAAGTTCATCCTTCCAAGTCGCCGCCGCCGCCTAATGAAAGCCCTTAGGTTCCAGCTGCTTCCCTCCAACACAAAAGGTCCATTGTAGACACACAACACTGTCATCTTGTCATTGTAAGTAAGATTCTGCAGGAGCTGGGGAAAATCAGAAAAGCCAAAAGTCAAACAGCTAGAAGAGATGTTCTCCATTATCTAAAAGAGGTGAAGGAGGTCTACGTAAAGACTCGGATGTCAAAAGGACAATATAGCAGGATTACAGCCTGACAGATGACATGCATTTGTTCCTAGAAATCTCTCAAGGAGATTCCACTCATTCTGCAGGCAATTTCCATACTTCGCTTTTCTTACTACAAGAAAATCTCCCTATCTAATCTATACCTTCTTCCAGCAAAGGAGGTCATTAGTTTTTTGCTGAATCCACAATGGGCAGAGAATATTGGCTATTTTTCTTCCCCTCTACCCCTACCCCCCACCCTCCCTTTCTCCATGGCAGGCATTATTACAATTGTTATAACTGTAACGATTACAATTAACTGCATTAATTGTAACAATACAGTTATTAGTACATAATGATTGTACTTGAGCCCCATGCTCCTCTGAGCTGGGCAATTTCCATTAGAGGAAACTCAAAACTTTCAAAACCTCTCACAAGTTGCACTGCTGTCCTCTGGAGCAACTCCAGCCACTGTGTTGCTTTTCCAAAGTGTTAACTACCAAAGCTGGCCGCTTACTATAGCCCAAATCTTGTCAGGCACAAGCCCTGCAGACTGAGAGATGTCATACTTGCAGTAAGTCTACCTGCAGCCCAACTATTATCTACAGCAACTTCTCTCTTCCCAGTCATTTAGGCATTTATGCCTTAGATCAGAGGCTGATGTTGATTTTCCCAACTTAAAAACACCAAGCCCTGCACATGTCTGTGCTGAAATGCATCCTAATCTAAGATTGTTCTGCATTCTAACCTTGCTCTACAGCAAAGAACCATTCACTCCCAACATGGTGACTATGTGCATATTTAGTAAGTGTAATTTGTTTTGTCATAGAGTAGTATTAAAAAATACTAATTTTCAAACCTGAGACTCACTCCTAAGGAATTCATTCAGTCCAGCAACTCATTCTGACAGTGAGTCACAACTACTCAGAACACATTTTTTCTAATCAACTCTACTGCCTATTGATCTATACCTGTTCCCATCTATAGCTTGCTTAAAAACAGATCTGGGGAAAGTGTCAGCGTACTGAAAAAACCCATAGGATGACATTTTCTCCAGTGTCCAGTGGACACAAGCCTGGAACTTAGCTTAGCATGACAATTTGTCATACCTTCTGGCATGAAGTTACATATGTGCTTTCAACTAAGTGATGATATCTAGCGTAGGCTCAGAAACTGCAGGTAAGCCACCAGAACAGCAGTGGCTTTTTCGTCGGCCTGCTCTGCAGAGTCTTTGAATTATCCTCTGATGCAGTCTGCTCAAGTCTCATCAGCTAAAACCCTTACATGAATTGCTGTCTCTGTGCTAGGCCGTTACAGCTTCACCATGCTAACTATGGTTATCACCCACTTGTGGGGTGTGGCAGAGAGAGAGGGAAAAGAAGTATCTTGAGCCATCCCTTCATAATGCTATCTCTTTCTGGTCAATAGTGGTGCAAAACATTCCTTGATCTTACTCTTACCATGATGTTCCAGTGTACTTTTTTTTAAGTTTCCAAAATGCCTTAGTTCTGCTTTCTCATTTTAACTCTAGTTAGCTCTGCACACTCCAATTTGCCTTCTCCCTACTTAGTAATTTGACAACGAGCACAACTTTTAACACAGACTCTGAACTCTAGACAGTCATCTTCCACAGTTCCTTATATGTGGGAAACATTATAGTTAGCAGAACCGTCTCTATCCTTTCAACATCCAAACCACTCTTCTCAAAGTAGAAGAGAGTACAGAAAAGCACACCTAATAAAGAGAGAAATCGCAAAAGACAAAAGGGGATAGATAAGCACAGTACAAAGAAGAAGTAATGTGTACAGGGAACGACCAAACTGTGTGGAGTTAAGTATACTGCAAGACCAGATGGAACAATAAACACCACTTTCCTCTTACTTTCAGCCAGATAAATCCTGCAAGTGGCTTTCCTCAGGTCCTTCAACTGCTCTTTATGGCAGAGAACAGCAGAAACCAGCCAGATTTTCTAAAATACAGTGACGAATGCTGGCTGCAGGAAAACTGGTATCTTAATAAGAAGTATACAGCCCATTACTGACTGCTTGCCTCCCTGGTGTACAAGTAACTTGCACTGAATGAGTTTCTCTTGGATCAAGTTGAACATAACATCAACCTCTGTTAAAGGTGCAGAGCAACAGCTATCCTACTTACTAGCACTTTCAAGCCACAGCATCTCACCATCGCATCACCTACTGTGCTAATTATCTGACGTGGGGGTTTTGTGGGGGGTTTGTTTGTTTGTTTGTTGTGTTTTTTGTTTTTTTTTTATAAAATTAGATGAGCACAATTAAGCACTGGTCATTCCTCTTCAAGCCATCTTCCATTGCACTGCAGCACTGACCTTTTCTGGACACCTCAAAATTACTACCTGTACAGTTTTCTTCCATTAATGTAGGACTCGTGCAGCTATTCCAACACCAGCAGCACTAGTCTGTTCCCATACCATTATCTGACTTGTCTAGATGTTGCTCTCTGCTACAGAGGCACTGTTTCATAGCCTTGTTACTGTTATAGGTACTCCTACCCATTAGTGGTTAACTTGACATACTGTCACAGAGGCCACTAACAGAATGTGTTTAGGATGAGATGAGACTTGGTGTAAGTTGTTTGAATTCCTGCCAGGATCATCCTTAATATGGATAGTTATCCTTTAATATTCAGTTTTTAGATAAACCAGATATAAGCTAAACAGTGTTTATAAGGATATCATCACACACAGCTCAACTCTCCTACACAAACTTTCATTTTCTGCCACTCACCTTTGGTGTAATAAAGAAGTATTGAGATGTGTTTTCCTTGCAAGCAGTTTTCACAACCATTTCAAAAACTCTTCTCTCATTCACTGGATCCATTCCCTAAAGGATTTTAAATAAAAGTCTGTTATCTTCACCACGTTGTAACCATCTGTATAGTAAGAGGTTAAACAATGTGCTATCAATCCTCACCTGATTTATTTCATCTACAACCCTGAAAGGACATCTGTTGAGTTCCTGTAGAGCCATCAGGTACAACATAGTGGAAACACTTTTCTCACCTCCACTCTGATGATACGGAGTCAATTCATGAAGTTGAGTGCTACTGTGGAATTTGACTCTAATGCGAATCCCATACTTGTCGTACTCCTCCTGTAAAAGCCAATACCTGTTAAGTTCAGTTCCTCTGAACTGCGTCTTAATTGATAATGACTTGCAAATTAAAGAAAATAAGATGCGCCAAACATTCTACAGGAATCTACAGATTATTCGGGCTCAACTTAGTATCAAGACATTAATTCTGTTTCATATAGCATTTAATATTTCATATGAAATAGACTTTCACGCAGTCTGGTTCATATACCACTCCCTCCCTGTGATAACGATTTGTCAATTTCTGAATCCCTGGTAAGAAAGACTTTGCACCTACTAAGAACACAGAAAAGAAAAAGCAATTCTTGGTTAGAAAAAGGAGAAAGCAATGCCCCAGCAAATTCAAATTCCATTTATTGGAAGAAATCCTTTAGGGTATATGATGCTATCAACTTGGGAACAGTGGGGTGATGGGGTGTGTGCGTTTTGTAGGTTAAGATCCCACCTGAATCTCTTCAAGTGCGAGCAGTCTAATTAAATCCTTCACTTTCCCTCCACTAGCAGATTGAGATATAAAGCTCCTACAAAATCCACTAAGGCAGCAATTTCCCTTTCATATCCAAGAACTCCAACCCTGGCCTTCTCTTCAACAGAAAACTGACACTTGTCATCAGTCTGAGTCAACAGCACACAGATGTGGGGGTAACGGATGTGGTTCAAAAGAAGGTGCATGCAAGGAAATACATTCATGACTCGAGGGAAAAAAAAAAAAAGAG
>WBNH01003989.1:0-25754 GCA_013401255.1 Urocolius indicus
AGTATTTGAGGTGCAGCCTCATCTGCATCGAGTACAGGGAGACAATAAAATCCATGTTCCTGCTGGTCACACTCTTTCTAATATAAGCCAGGATGCCATTGGCCTTCTTGGCCACCTGGTACACTGCTGGCTTATGTTCAGTGGCTGTTGACCAACTCCTCCAGATCCTTTTCTGCCAGGCAGCTTTCCAGCTGCACATCCTTAGGCCTGTAGAATTGCATGAGTTTGTTGTGGCCCAAGTGCAGGACCCAACACTCAGTCTTGTCGAACCTCATGTATCTGGGTTCAGCCTATAGATCCAGCATGTCCAGATCCCCTTGAAAAGCCTTCCTGCCCTCAAGCAGGTCTACACATTCTCTCAGCTTTGTGTCATCTGCACTTACTGAGGGTGATCTTACTGAGGGTCCTCATGTCCAGATCATTGACAAAGATGTTGAACAGAACAGACCCCTGCACCTAGCCCTGGTGAACACCACTGCTGACTGGCCACCAGCTGGATTTAACTCCATTTACTACAACTCTTTGGGCCTGGCCATACAGACAGTTTTCCATCTGCTGCAGAGTAGGTCCATCCAAGCTATGGGCAGCCATCTGAACAAATCAGGTTCTTTGTGAGACATTCACATCCCTCATGACACAGAGCATGTACAAAGGCAACTTCTGTAGAAGCCCTCTTATTACCTACCCAGGAACATCATCATGCTCACACCATAGGCACTGTAAACCTAGAGGACAAAATGTGTGCTGAAGTAATTTGGAATTTGGAAGGAATGTGGACATTGGAATTTGGAGTTTGGAATTTGAAGGAATTTGAAAATTCCATACCCTCTCACTCAAAGGCAAACTGGTTGGCAGAAAGAAAGGCTGGAGTAGGGGTGGGGATGTCTTCTGCATGCCAGAAAGGCTATCTGCTGTAGAGCAACAGGCATCACTGGAGTTGGGATGCTGTTTTGAACGCTGAAAAGAGCTGAAGAACAGCCTATGCCTGATTCATGGACCATCTTAGGAGAGGATCTGAATAGGCATTTGCTTATAAAAGTACAGATGAAACACACCTGGCAAGAATTCAAGTTGTGCATGGTTGGAGGCATAATCACTGTCTACATGATAATCTTATTATGTTTGTTACAAAACCATGTAGCAATCCTGGTTAGCATTAACTTACCTTTGCTCTGAGTATTATTACATATTCCCTGGATGCTATTCCATGTTCTTGGTAAGAAGCAGTCTCTGCCTTGAAGAGATAGATGATACACACAGCCAAGCGCACACAGTCCAACAGGTTCCTACAGATTGTTGCCAACAACTTCCTGTCACAGGTGACTGAGAAACAAATGAGGAGGGGTGTGCTGCTGGACATGGTGCTGACAAATAAGGAGGGCCTGGTTGGAGGCAACCTCAGCTGCAGTAACCATGAGAGGGTAGAGGTCAAGATCCTGTGTGGAAGAGGCAGGACACAAAGCAGGACCGTGACCCTGGATTTCAGGCAAGCCAACTTTGGCCTCTTCAAAGATGTACTTGAACGGATCTTATGAGATATGATTCTAGAAGGCAGAAGTGCCCATGAGAGCTGGCCAGTCTTCAAGCATCACTTCTTCCAAGCCCAGAATCAGTGTGTCTCTACACACAAGAAAGTAGGAAAAGGAGGTAGCAGGCCTCCATGGATGAGCAAGGATCTGCTGGGGCAGCTCAGGCAGAAAGCAGCCATCTATGAGAGGTGGAACCAGGGGCTGGCTTCTTGGGAAGAGTATAGGAACATTGCCAGAGCATGCAGCATTTTCCTATGGAACCTGGTTTAGCAGGATGGTTGGATCTCTAAAGTTCCCTTCCAACTCCTACTATTCTATAATTCTATGATGATAGTGTTATTTGTGTATCCTTATTAGATAAGAACAAATTGACTAAAAACATGTCTATTGACCAAAAGCATTTCAACAATAAAATGAATACAATAAGTGTTTATTCAAATAAACTGTATAGTTTCTTTCTTGTTGAATTCATAACACCTTTAAGGTGCTATTCAACAATGTTCAGAGAAGGAAACTTCATCTTCTGTATGGGAGGAAAGTTCTTTTTCTGTGTGGGAGCACCACAGCTAAAATAAAGGACTGTGGATGAAGTATAAATTTGGATTTAGATAGCTTACAATCTACTTTTTATGTGTAATTTACTGCAGTAAAATGTTTTTAGGTGCCTAAGACACTTCAAAGTACTGTAAATAATCTAATTGTAATGTTAATTATTCTTTGCATGTAAATGATTAATGAAGCTTTGACACAAATTCAGATACAGTAAGTCTTATTTTTAAATGTTATGACACATGATAAACTGCTGTTATTTAGTATATCATCACTGAAATCAGTGAAGACAGAAGAAATGAGATAGATGCACGGTATTCTATTATATTTTTTTAACACATGCTGTGTGGCAAAGTTAATGCCATGCTTTCATTATATTTTCTGAAGTATGCTGCTTCTTCAGTTCCTTTCTCAGTGTGGGCTTGCCTGTGGTATTCTTTGTGAATGGCTGTGTACCTAACTTCCGTTAATTTGCTTTATTCTTATAAAAAGAAAGGGAATAGTCACTTTAAAGATTGTGGTTGTACAGGCCCAAATAACATCACTGCCTAAAGTCATCAATTTTGAACTACTTCTCAGACCTGAAATACCGAGGTGATTGAGCAGCGTTCTTTAAAAAGCAAAGAGAAAGTGTTTTGCTATGCAAAAATAAGTATTACTTTTATTTTTTCACCTTTATATCTTTTTAATATCACCTTTAAAAATTGCCTTCATATTTTGGCACTCTGAAATTCAATGAGTCTGTTTCAAGTCAGACAACTTCAAATACAAGGTTGTTCATACATGTTAAGGCTTAACCTTTTGATAATTTAAAATTACTAGAATAATTTGTTTCTCCAAGCACTCCAGCTGGAATCCAGCTTTCTGAAAAATACAACTTTCTTTTACTTTTAAAAGGCTTTTCTCGATCCTTTGGGTTTTTTAGATTAAAAGATATACGTACAGAGAAATGACACTCAGTTTCCAATACTGTTAACTTCTACTTCCCCTTTGGTAGACATGGGCTTAACCACAGTTAACTCATGCTGTTACTTTCTGTGACTCCCCACTTTGGCTTGGAACTGCTTGGAATCTGCTGCACACATGCTCTGTCAGTGCAAGTCAGTGACCTGGGCAATGTGGGACCTGTTCCAAGAGCAACCTTTCCTTCCCATGCACTCTGCATGCAATCCTTGTCCGAAAAGGGTCTTAGCTTTGGAAAGACCACTGCACTCCACAATCCCACTGTGCTCCAAGAGGTGATAGCTGGGATTTCTGTCTGTTAAAGCAAGTTGCTAGATTGAGATGAAACATTAGCTTGCTTCAACATAGCAGTCAGTGATGGCTTAATATTCCCTGCACATTTAGCAGGAGTCTATCTTCCCAATAATTATGTAAAAAGTGGCAATTCTTGAGAAAAAAGGGATCGAGGCCTTGGAATAAACTCAGGATTTGCAAGATGTTTTGAGTCATTCTTCCAGTTGCTTACTTCTGCTGTTGTGTGTGTGTTTTTTTGTGTGCTGACCAAGTATATACTTCCTTTTTAAACTTGAAACCTCAAGAGAGAAAGAGTTTCTGTCTCCAAGTTTTTAACATCATGTGGTGGTTTAGCCAGGTGTCAACCAAGTCATACTATCACTCCCCCTTCTAAACTGGACAGGAGAGAGAGAAGTATAATAAGCAGTTTGTGAGTTAAGGATGGACAGATCACTCAGCAATTAGCGTCACAGGCAAAACAGACTCAGGGAGAAAAAGGTTTGATTTATTAAAGGAACAATAAGAACAGGGAGGTTAGAAATAAAACCAAATGTTAAAACACCTCCCGCCATGCCCCTCTTCCTGGGACTCCCCTTCCTTCCCCCTCAGTGGTGCAGGGGATGGGGGATGGGGTGTTGTGGTCAGTTCCTTACAGATGGACTTTGCTACTGCTTCTTCTCAGGGGGAGGCCTCCTCACACTTCCCACTGCTACTCTGTGGGGTCCCTCCCCACGGGAGACAGTCCCTCACGAACTTCTCCAGCGTGGGTCCTTCCCATGGGCTGCAGCTCCTGACAAACTGCTCCGGCATGGGCCCTCCCATGGGTGCAGCTCCTCACACCCTGCCCCAATATGGGTCATCCACTGGGAGAACAGTCCTTCAGGGACAGACTGCTCCAGCCTGAGTCCCTCACAGGATCACAAGTCCTGACAGCAAACCTGCTCTGGTGTGGGCTCCTATCTTCCCACAGGCTCCAAGGTCCTGCCAGGAACTTGCTCCAACATGGGCTTCCCACAGAATCACAACCTCCTTCAGGCATCCACTCGCTCCGGCACGGGGTCCTCCACAGGCTGTGAGTGGATCTCTGCTCCCTGGTGGCCTCCATGGACTGCAGGGGCACAGCTGCCTCACTGTGATCTGCACCACAGGTCACAGAGGAGTCTTTCTTTCAGGGCCTAAGCACTCTCCTCCCCCTCCTTCTCCACTGACCTTGGAGTCCGCAGAGATGTTTTCACATTCTCACTCGCTGTTGCTCCAGATGTTACCTCCATCACTAATTGGCCAGGTCTGGGTCAGCTGTGGGGTCCAGCTTAAAATTGACTGGTATTAGCCCCATCAGCTACAGGGGAAGCTTCTGGCAGATTTGTTTAAAGGAGCCAGCCCTGTAGCCTCCCCACTACCAAAAAACCCAGCCCAGGAAAAACCCCTACATTCTAGCCCTCGCCTCTGTGAAACACATATTTAAGATTATCATAAAAATTCAGATTTATCACACAGCTTTCCCAATCTTTATTCACAACAACAAAAAAGAATTCACCACACCCAAAATGAAAAATAACATAATCACAACACCAAATAAAAGTTTACAATTTACATACAATCCACCCCTCATCCCTTCACCACAATTAAAACAAACCAAAATTCTCTACAATCATTCCCTTCCAACACTGTTCTGTCCATGTTTTGCCTGATGCTACTCCCAATTACAATCCTTATCTCAAACTCCTCACAATCCTTGTGTACCAAACATACAAAATTCTAATCCCAGTCAGGACAAAAAGTAGGAAAAAAAAGAAAAAAAGTAGAAGTGGATATTTATAAATTCCAGATGTCATGATAAGTTTTGCACTGATTTTGATCATAGATTTACTCAAGATAATCTTTAAGATATAAATGATCAACACAGACTTAATTCCAAATTATCTTGAAATGAAAATGATTTCAGAAATAAAGACGAGTATTTTTTTAGTTGTCAACTAAAAAGAAAACTAAATTATTTTGACTTGACAAATTTTCTTATAAATAACTCTTCCTAATGAAAAGCTTCAGTTAGAATGTATAGTTTCTTTTTGACAAAGGATTGTTCTTCTCAAAAGCCATCAACCAGATCAATTTATGGATTAAATTAGACCCGAAAACAGGCACAATGTAGACTCTTAAACTCCATAAGTAGTTTGAAACACCTTGTGACACAAATCTTTACTTTTGGTGAAGAACTAGGACTTTTACTCAATACTGACTCAAATATCTCCCATGGTGGTCAAATAGGAACAACAGTATCAACCATTTTGTTCTCAATATTGGTGTCACTTACTCAAAAGTATTATAGAAAACCCATACTGAGATAGCAGGGAGGAGATAGAGGTAAAAATGTTAACTGTGGAAGCTCTCAAGATGACAGTTTGCAGAGTTTCTGTGGGGTTTGGTTGTTGTCTGAAACCTCATCTGAGCAACACACTGCCAGTGGAATATACATATAGACCTGCGTCCCCGGACGTGTCTATTTTTAACGTGCTGTTTTACATTAAAACAGAGTTATTCATTGTAAAGCTCTTAGCTTGTCTCTTGATTTTAGTTATAGATTCCAGTGTTATTGAGGACTTATCCTAAATTCGTGATGAATCAGATGGAGAAAAGTTAAGTAAACATTTCTATTTATTACAACAATCTTGAATTGCATTGAACTTTCTGACAGGTTAAATAACAAAATATATTCACCTTTGTCTTTTAACTCATCAAATTACAGGCTACTTTTAAACCACCAGCCAATATTTCCTGGATAAATGTCTTTTACACAGCTGCGCATGAGTACAGACACAAACCGCTGACCAACAGAGCTCTTTGCTCTGCTGCCAGGAGCACTAGTGCATTGCACAGATGCAGGCTCTGAAGAGGGAGCAGAGAGATATCTGGAGCTGACTTTCTCCATCCCAGTGCTGAGGGGCAGACAGAGCACGTAGGGATGAATTTGCCAGAGCAAGATACACAAGAGAGTTTCAGTGACAGAGGGAAAATGCCCTGTATAAGGCTGCCTAACTTTGTGGTGTTACAAATCTTTGGCCTCCTCCCAAAGCATTGCCGTCCCTCTTGGTCCATTTGCTCACTCCACAAGCTGGCTGCCTGGGAGCAAGCTGCTCACTGTATGCACACACTGCAAAACTTTGTTTCTGTTGTAGCTTCCATCTATTCTTGGGCCTCCATGTTTGTTTAAATGGGAGAGGAGAGGGAAAATCTGGAAATAATTCTCCCCTCAGATGTTTGGTTTACCCTCAGCTTCTGCTCTTCAAAAGAAAAAACTGGTCAGGTCAAGCAGAGGCACACCACCATCCACCCACACAGATTTCTCTTGCCTTTTTTTTTTTTTTTTTTGGTGTTTTGTATGTGCAGCAGTAACAGCACTTGTAGATATAGAAAAAAAAACAGCTAAGTAAGCAGGCTGAACAAAAGCTTTTAAGACTGTAAAAACATTTAAAAAATGTAAATTGAGAATTCATCTCCCTTATCTTTGAAGCAAAACAATTAATGTGAGTAACACTAGCTCTTCTTTTATCATTAAAATGACGTAATACAATCAACCCCTCATAAAACAGATTGAGAGTCCTCTCCTCAATAATTACAGAAGCACTAAAACTCCTGATAAACAAGTATCTGTTTTTACTGAGTTCAGGCTCACTAGGAAGTAAAATTTCCCCTAACACAGGATGACATAAGGAAATCATCAGTTACCTTAGCAACCCTTCAAAAAAAAAAAAAAAAAAAAAAGTGCACCTATCCAAAGGGCAACTAATCTAATTATAAATTATTGTAAAGGTTATGTGAAGAACAGTAGCAAAAGGAAGACATGATTCATTATTTTAGTCTATGGGAAACAGTATTGCCATTGTATTCCTGCATGGGCTGTTCTGTCCCTGCCTTCTGTGGATCCTATGCCAAGGGCTTCTGCTTCTCTCCCAGGACTGATCAAAATGTATCTACTGAAAAACCTTACCTAGGCTTACTGAGAGCCAAAGCCTTTACCTCTACTGACTTGCAAGTTTTGCACACCAGGGAAGCTGGAGCCCAAAGCAGGCATTTGCTTGTTCAGTCCTGCATGTTATACCTGGCATGAAATCTTTCATAAACATGTAAAATCCCTCCACCTAAGACAGCTCAGGGCTCTCTACCCTTAAAATCACCATCTTAATTTTTAAAGCCTCATCGATAATGGGCAAAATAGTATATTTATACCATAGCTACCATTTAATACCACAGAACTCATGGTGTGATTTTTAACTAGCATTTCATGACAGATTGGATGTGCAAGACCAAGGAAAGAGTCCAGGCGTCTAGCACTGTTCTGAGAACACCATATGTTCCTCATGCACAATTTTACCCTCAATTTACCACAGGCAGTGTAAGCATATTGGAGGCTGTTTCTCCTGGAGCAGAAGATGTCTCACGACAGAAACATGTAAGCTCCACAAATGCTGCTGCCTGAGTGGTGGAGTGCAGACATGGTGAAGCACTGGGATGAATGGCAAAACAGGAGGATGTCAGGTTTCACAGAAGAGTTCTCCAGCAGGAGAAGTGATCTGTTCCCTTCAGCAGAAACACCATTTAAAATAGGTGAAGCAGAATTTCAGCTTCATTGTTTTCTAAACACGATCCTTACTTAACAGGAAGAAACACAGGAACTTACAGGTCGCATCTTCCATAAACTGTTTCCTGTACTCCTAAATTAATGCAAAAAAAAAAAAATCCTTTCCTTGCCAAGTTGCTTAAAACAGCTAAGAGTAGCTGTGAAATAGGCTAGACATCTTCACCTAGTTTTTCAGCCTGCCCTTTCTGAAAAGTCTTGAACACAAACTGTGACCATAATAGAAAGGTGGTAGGCATGAGTGCTGGCTTAGGTTTTATTTATAATGCCACAACTTTTTGTTCTCCTGGGACAGCACTGCTTGTACAAATGACCTTCAGTTTCCAAGATGCCAAGGAGAGCCTGGCATCTTGGAGCCAAGATGGCAGTGGCTGCGCCCATTCGTCAGTGTTGGGATCTCCACAGGGAACTCCATCCTGCTGAGCACAGGGAGCACCCCAGCTACGTACCAGTGGGATGATGGATGTACTTACCAGACTCCACACATTGTCCTCCAGAAGGAAATCACAGAATGTCTCAATCAATGCCTTTCCTACATCTAGATGCCTCCAGGTGTGTGCTGGCTGTGGATTTTCTCTGTTGTCAGTCACTTGGAAGCTGCCACTGTATTGTCTCTGGTACATATGCCACAGATTGCCAAACTTGCTGCAGAATGCACTTCCTAGGCTCAGGCAGGGAAAAGCTTTCCTGGAATGTCCCTAGAATTCCATCAGATCTGCTGGATTGCACCCAGCCAGCCACCCACAGCCTTTGATTAGAAGCTTAGAGAACATCTGGTAAGAAGGAGAAGTTGACAAGATGGCTTTCCATTGCCTTCACATAGAAGTGAGTTGGTTTTATCTGAGCAGAATGACAGCAGAAGTCATGTTGCGCTGATATGGGAGAATTTTACATAAGTTTTCAGAGATGTGTGTGGACAGTAAGGCATCACCCCTAAAAATGTAGTCTAGAGGAAGCAAACTAAAACAAGAAATAAAGGCAGTATGGCTATCCATCTCCAGGAAAAGGCAAATTAGTCTGTAGGTAAGAGTCTATAAAAAGAAACCTGGACTAGGAAGGATTCAGTAATTTTCAGTTTCAGTGCCTCAGGGCCTCTTCAATCCCCTCCTACTCCTGGAAGGCAATTTTCTCACCTTCTCTGGCCTCTGGATTTGCTTAGTGCCCCAGAGAGCCAGAAAGACCACACTCCTCTCAGGGCAGCCTCCCACATGGCAGTGAAAGAGTGACATGCACCTCCTTGAGCAGCACAAGAGAGGATCTCCCTGCCCTTTCCCCTCAGACATCCAAATCATTAAGGGAAACTGCAGACTTTTCTGGCACTGCCTGGAAAGGAGCTGCAAGCAGAGAATCAGCCTTGCTTTATGAAGGTATTTATTACCCAACCTTACAAACGGGAAATGGAGGTACAGGGGAGTTGCAAGGTCACACAGGAAACATGCAGCTCAGCTGGAAATAAATACATGAGTCTCCTGACTAATGTGACCAACAAGCTCTTTCCTTTCTGCAATAACAAAGGCTACTCTGCAAAATGTCTTACATTTATTTGACAGAAAGTAACAATAATAATGATTTGTTGTAGTAGTAGTAGTATTTTGTTATTCTTAACAATGGTAATCGTAGTCCTTTCATTTTAAGAAAGCTGATCAGAAAGTGTTCAAAAAGGAAAATCTCAGCTCTCGGTCATTTTCTCTCTGCTTTAATCTTCTGTGCAAATAAAAAGTTTTAAAATTTGCATTGGAAGTGTAGTTCAGTATTTCTCAATCATACTTTGAACAATCAGATCTCTACTGCTTTCAAACTGTTTAATCCTGTTCTGTGATTCCTCACTATTAGCAGTAATTTAACTGATAGCCAGCAGGAGGAGAAACAGACCAATGTGTTGTCTTCCACATAAGAAATACAGCTAAAACATTTGTTTATGGAAAGATGAGACTAATGGAAGCTTGGAGTGGAGCAGAAATGTGGAATTGCCCTCACTAGCAGTTAGAGATTTGCCCTCACCAGGCAAGGAGATATTTGAGCTTCAGGGATTTGCTGATATCTTTACTACTCTTCCACTAAAGAGCACGACCTGGCCTGCCACCCACAGCTTTCAGGCTTGTTAGGCTGTACATGCATCCTCCACTTGACCACTCTAGGTTTGCAAAGTGTGTGTTAGGGAACAAATATATGTAATTTCTGTCACATCTCTCCACACAAGATTTATTTTGCTCTTCTTGGAGCCACTTGGCTGCTTTGTCGTGCAGCAACATCCCCAATGGCACGCCATAATTCCTGATCCCTCTCTACTCAAGTGCCATCAGACAACAGGATCTGCAAGGAGGAAAGTTGCAGCAAACTGCATCTATTTTGAACTCTATAGATGTAATTTAGGAGCTGAAGGACTTGGGATTTTCACTGAGATTAGCACCCTTGTTTTTGCGTAGGCCGCAGTGATTCAACCGTCAAAGCCATTGGTTGTACAATCTGCTGGTATATAGCAAATTCCTTTAAAGGGGTGCGGCCAGGCAACAGGGATGGATGTTGCTTGCTTGTCATGTCAGGACTGCAGCAGCCAGGGTCAGGCACAGAGAGCCCTTGTGCTTCCCAGCAGCTGCTGAGGATGGCAGGTATGGGAAAACCCACCAGTCTGTGAGGTCGGGGTGTGAGGCCTCATCCAGAGGAAACAGCAGTGAGTGAACAGCACCACTGGCTGCTGTTCAAATCCTTACAAAACCTCAAATGAACTGTGCATGAAGCAGCGTATCCCTTTGCAGAAGCAGGACAACTACTTTGACTTGGCACAGCTTGGTCTTAAAAAACGATGTTTCATTTAGGGTTACCAGCTTCCTTCAATGTAGAGTTGGGTTTTTTTTCTGTTGCTTCACATTGAGATAACTTTCTGTGGCAAGACAGAAAAATTAAATAGGACAAGGAGATGTTGTATCCGGTAAAATCAGCCTGAAGAGTTCAGCAAAGGCCATGGACATACACCTGAAACTGTTCTCTAAGATCAAAGTGAGAACATGTACAAGGATGAAAAATCAGATCTTCACTTGTAAACGTAGCAACAAAACTTCTCTTCCAAATTGTAAGAAAGAAGGTGGGTTGCTACAATGTTAGAAGAATTACTGACTTGTGGTCCCATTGCCTTGTCTGAATCACTGACATCCACTTTAAACAAGAGTATTTATACTTACAGAGTACTTATACCAAAACAATTCTGAGACTGATGTGCCTTTGGCACTATGCAGTAATATGCAGCACTATGCCAATAAATGACTTCTAAAGACGAGAATAATGGAGCAGTGTCATGAGAAAGGAAATGAGAAAGAGCATACGCCCTGATCCACATCTAAAGGCTTTGCTGCAAGACAGACTTGGAAATGTGTGTTTACCAATATACTTTTCATATTTGTGGTTTTGTTTCTGTACATAGCACCACTAAGACAATGTTGAGCATCCAATGACTATATTACTCGGATAGTGTAATATCCCAGTAATTGGAGTTGGGCTGAGATAGAGTTCATTTTCTCCCTAGTAGCTGGCGCTGGGCTTTTGTTTTGGATTTAATGTGAGAATAACACACTGATGGTTTACTTGTTGCTAGTGAATGCTTATCTTAGGTTAAAGATTTTTTGGTTTCCCATGCTCTGCCAGCAAAGAGGTGCATCAGAAGGTAGAAGACAGCATGGCCAATAGAGCTGACACCAACTAGTCCAAGGGCTATTCCACACCATAGGACATCATGTCCAATACAGAAGTCTGTGGGGATGGTTAGAATGGACACATTGCTGCTCGGGCATTGGTCAGTGAGTGGTAAGCAGTTGCATGGGGCATCATCTGTCTTTTCTTGTGTTTTATTTCTCTCTCTTTTTGTTACATTGCTTTTCATTACCATTTTTTTTCTTGTTATATTTTGTTTCATTTTTTTGTTATGAAACTGTTCTTATCTTAACCTATGAGTTTTACTTTTTTTCTGATTTTACTCCCCATCCTACTGTGGGTAGGGAGTGAGCAAGTGGTTGTGTGGTGTTCCATTGCTGGCTGGGCTTAAACCACAACGGTCACTAAGTGCCAGTCCTTAAACTACAGTGCCTTTGATGTAAGCAACCTGAGAGGCTCAGTCCTTCTTCTGTACCCCATAGATCCGCAGGACGTAGGTACAGCAGGAAATACATCCTGCAGCCATTATCACTTTAAAAAAAAAAAAAGGCTACCCTCAGTGGGATAACTACTTGAAAAAACTTTCTGTCACCCTGAAAAGAAAGAAGAAGAATGCAAATCCTTCCTAGCTGTAGGTATTTTCCCAAAGTTTCTCTTTTAGCCAGCTCTTCCTTATTCCCCCTTGAGTCTAAGGAAAGCAGGGTGAAAGCACATGAGCTTCATGACATTGTCCTATCATCCTCAGTTGCTTGACTTTGCTACTTTAGAGACCTCACCTTAGTTCTCTAAAAGGGAGTGGTACATTCCTTTTATGCAGATGAATTTCAGACAGTCTCTAAACATTGATAAGGAAATTGTTAACTGTTCATTCTTATGTACCTGGTGTATATTCAATGTGTGGCTTGAAGCAGCTATCAGAGAAATGTCAATGGAATTCAGGACGAATTATTCTTTTCCTTTTATGAAGTCTATTTAACATTTTCTGTTCAGCAGGATATGAATCTGCTTTTCTCAACAGGTATCATTTACTTTAAAAGCAAAAATCTAACATCATTAAGAGTGGATAAATTGTGTGCCTTCTTCTGTGCACCTGGCTGCACCCTCAAAGGGTACCTTGGTTCTCTAGGCATCAGATCCTGGTTTCTCACTACAGCATTATCTCAACAGCAGGGCAAGTTTCTACCTATATTTATTACCAAATTTATTTGATCCAATGTATTTAAAACACTACCAAAGTATCTGACAAATTTATTTGTATCGGTTGGAAATTGTACTAAACAATTCATTTTCCTCTACATTTATTCTCCAAAGAACGTGAGTTGCTTTAGCTCAAGTGGTTCACCATTGAAAAGTAATCACAGAATAATCTAGATCCACAGACACTTTATAGGTTGCCTGCTGCAATTCCCTGCTTGAAGCAGGTCCAATTAGATTGAGTTGCTCCAGGACTTTGTTCTTTTGACTTCTGAGTATCTCCAAAGGCTAACCTGGGCTTTGCTCCAATATTGTTATCATGCTCTTGTTACAAAACAGTTTCCTGATGCCTAATGGTTATTTCCCACATTCCAGCATATGCCTGTTACCTCTCTTTCTGTTCTATGCTCCACCGAGCAGCCTGGTTCCTCTTCTTTCTACCCTCCTACTAGGCAGTTGCAACAGCTGTGAGGTGTTGCCTTCCCCTCCTCTTCCTGAGGGTGAGCCAGCCTGTTGCTGTTGCCTTCCACCTTCCCTTGTACAGCCCGTGTTCCAGTTCCAGCTATCATGGGGACCCTCCACGGGACTCATTCCTGTATGTCAACATTTGTCCTCTCCCGAGACCCCAAATCTGGGAAGAGCACACCAGCAGTGTTCTCACCAGTGCTGAGCACTTGGGAAGGATCCCTTCCCCTTGCTGGTGCAGCCCTGTGTGTGTGGGCTGTTTTGCTGCATGGGTACATTCCTGCCTCCTTTCCATGTTGTGTCATACCAGGATCCCAGGGCCTTTTCTGCAAAGGTGCTCCCAGCTAGTTGTCCCCAGCTTGTCCTACTGCAAGGCTTTATCTATACTAGAGGTCTAGCTTTGCATTGGCCTTTGCTCAATAATCCTGTGAGGTTTCCCTCAGTTTCTCAAGCTTATCCTATATGTATAGTAGCCTTGCCTTCCAGAACATTTAATGCGACCCCCAGTTTGGTGTCAACTGCAAACACACCAGGAGTGCTGTCCAAACAATCGTACAGGACATCAATGAAAGTATTAAACTATACCAATCTCATTGCCAGTTCTTGAGGCATATTAGTTCTAAATGGCCACCAGCTGGACCTCATGCTGCTGTCACTACACTTTAAACCTGTTAGCCCAGCTAGTTTTGTACCCATTTAATTGCCTACATACTCAGCCTATGTCTCACAGGTTTGCCTGTAAGGAGTCTACAGGAGATCACTCCAAAGGCCTTGCTAAAGTCAAGGTGTGAAACGTGCTGCCTTCCCCTTTTCCATACTGCCACTCATGCCACTGTGAAAAACAATGAAGTTGGTTGGGCAAGATTTGGCCTTTGTACATCTGCCTGACTGGGCTACTCCCAGTTACTTTCTTGTCCTTCCCATGGCTGGAAGCGGCATCCAGGAGGATTTCCTCCATCGTCTTTCCAGGGACAGCATGTTGATCCCTGGATCTTCTTTCTTGCCCTTCTTGAATATGTGTACAATATTTGCCTTTTTGTCATCAGGAATCAAAGTAATCAAAGATGGTAGAGACACTGGCCAGCTCCTTCCATAGCCTTGGGTGCATCCCATCTGGTCTCATGGACCAGTGTGTTTCTAATTGGCTTAATGTTTCACTCACACAAATTGTGCTGGTATGCTCAGGAGACTAGGTGGATTTACAGTGAAAAGTGAGCCTAATCCTCTGGGTGGAACCACCTAGGAGTAATATTTAATCTGAAGTGGTTACAGTTTGGCCAAGCAACTGGTAAACAAGCTCTTCTACTTGCAGATGGATGACTGAAGAGAGTTAAAGAGTCAGTGTACAAGAGAGATTCTCTTTTTGTTTGGAAATTACTCAAACTGCAGGCTTTGCAGAAAACTAAGAGCTAAGGCCTCTTGGAGTCGTTTAACATGCTGATAGCAGTGTGACCTGTCCCATTGTCAGATTTACCACTTCACTTAAGCAAGTTCCTGTGAAAGAAATAACTTGTGAAGTTTGGTTTCTTTAAGTCTGTAGAAAGGAACTTTATTTAGTCTAGAAAGATTAAATAAATTATGCATAATATAATATGACCCTTATCTATTGAGATGTCTTCTATTTTAGAGCACTGAAGTCTGGAAGAACAGCAGAGGCAAAATCTTACTGTCTTGACATAATGGATGTTATAGAAGTAAATGAATCACAGAAGCACACATGCCTACATGTATTTTTACAGTAGGACAGATCAATAAAACAGGCATATGAGTAACACCTAAATAATTGTCTGCCCTTTAAATCAGCTAAAGGCCATCTCAAGTTAAATACTGAAAATTCCTGTGGTTTACTGATTTCTTCTGTTACAAGTAGAGATTTTTTTCAATTATTTTTATTTTTAGCATGAGATGTAATACAGATGAAGTTTTGCGATTCTAGACACCAAAACAAAAAAAAGGATTTCTTTTCTTCTCGCAAATGCTTCATACCTTACTGAAATTTTCCCCTTCTAACCACAGTGCTTTATTTGGCTGTTAAGAATTATGAAAAGAATGTTTACAAAGTCATTGCTCATCAATCAAGAAGTCAATGGATCTAATTAAATTTATTTTTAAAAAATTTATTTATAAAAAAAATATTGCCACTAGTTTACAAGGTGAACAAAATTGATCAAATAACTGCCAGAAAACTTTACAGTAATTGTAGTGACCAGAGGGGAGTAATTTCAGTTGATCAAAGGCAAAAAAATAATAGTAATTTTAAAAAATAAGAATACAGCCTTCATTTGGAAAAGAGGAGACATTTTGTCATAAAATTGCGGTGAGAGGCAGTTGATTTCTACTCAGGTATGAATACATTTCTGCTCTCATATCATAGAAGATCAATGCAACCTGGTTTGTTTACCCTCAAGCTATCCATGAAAACAAGGATACAGTATGACCTCTGCCTTTTGGAGATGAGAAATAAGAAGTGCTGAAGCTTACATGGCTATTTGAGGTAAAGCACAGGACTGAGCACTACTCTTGTAATTCCAAAAATGGTGCTTTAAATTATCACTCCCAGAGCAAACCACAGGAGACACACTCCAGGGAGAAGGCTGATCCTAAAATTAATGTGAACACTGCATGTCCAGGACAAAGTGACACACATTTGTGTTTTAGAACACTATCCTGTACATAAATCTATCCGAGTATATTTTTTCTTACAGGCACAAATCATGGGTAAACTCAATGCTGACTCAGTAGCCAAAAGCTCACAAACTATCAACTTGCTCTGCCGTAACTCCTGGCTTGGCAGGGAGTTTTACAGTCATAGCCAAAACTCATTTAAATCATCAAGCTTAAATCACACTTACTTATTGCACCATACACTTAGTTATAAAGCTTGTTCTCCTAGCTCATCTAACATACTGAGGCAAAACAGTTGTCTCCACTAAGATATTTCACAGATCAAACTTAACAAACTTACAAACTTATTTTTGTGAAATCAGGGATAAACTCTCTTTGATAAGCATGGGCTATACCAGCACCAAAATGAAAAAAATCCTAAATCATCAGGGCATCATTTTACTCACTGGTGTAAACTGAGCTGCCTTTCTTCTTGTACTTATCTGTTTACTGTCTTGAAATGTGCATATTTATTGCAAAAACAACCTCGTAGACGGCTTAATTCATATCTCTTATCAATGCTGGAGTTTAACATGTTCCTACATAAAGAAGAAAGAATTCTTAACTCACTCATCTCATAGTTAGGTTTTACAGGAATTACTCTTAAAAAATACCTTGCTTCTCATCAATCAAGCTTATTTTGTAAAGTAATTGCCAAGACAGTAAATATTGGACTCCATAACAGACCCTTTTGTGAGCAATACATTCAGATCTGAAGAGTAGCTTTGACTTCTGAGTAAAATGTTACAAAAGCACCATCTATATATATACCATTTTTAATATATATATTTACACTACATTTAACATAGAAGTATTTAACACTGTTGTCCTGAATGCCATAGTGAAGTGTGATGAAACATTTACATAATTCATAATAATGGAGAAGGAATATATTTCCTTCCTTCAAGTCAGAGTAAGATTCCACAACACCAGAGACATCTGTGAATTTTTATAGGAGAGGTACAAAGAGTTGTTGATTAAATATTAAAATGGGAGGAAAACACAGTTTAATCTTAGGTTTTCTAGTTGGTCTTAAACCAGATGACACTGTCATTAATGACATGGGGCAGCATGTGAGCCATGAGACCTTTCAAAACAAAACTACTGAATATTGTAGTATGAAGAGATAGATAAATGTGCTATCTCATGCTCTTATTTCCTTTGGCATATGAGATCTAGAACTGATTAGGTATAAAGCGGTGAGGTGTACATACAACTGCTGACACTGCATGAAGAATATCAATGCTATTTACAGCACTTTTTTGCTAGACTTAGAGTTATTTCTGTGGTGGGAAATAAATGGTTTGTTCTTATAAAACTTTGTCTTAACTATTGACTGAGCAGATTGAAACGTATTATATGTAGAAAATGAAAAATGAGAGACTTATTTAAAATGACATGTTAGGCACACTGTCAAAGATGATTAATTAATCTCAACAATATTTTTTTCATTACTTTGCTGCCATGCCTAGTTTTTTAACGAGATGCTAATTCTCTAGTCTGAGTCACCTCACAATTTTCTGGAGGTCCAAGATAATTGTGTTACTATATATTAATATGAATGCTTAAAAATGGCCTTGTCTTCTCAAGAACTTTCATCGCAGGCTTGACTATTGAAAACTCGTCTTAGTCAGGTAACTCCTTTACAGCACATTTTAAATAGAATATCATCAAGTATTATGAGAATAACTGTTAAGTATTTAAATTCTGTACCTGATGTTGTTCTGAAGCTAATTATCACATTGTAGGACAGAGTCTGAGAATCAACAGCTTCTTTCCCTCTGAGTGGTCAATATTGAGCATGAAGAGGACTATTATGTTATCTCTCATACATCATTAGACAACTGTCTCCTCACGATCAGAACAGCAGCGTCCTCTGTCCACATCTGTATCCATTGTGAATATAACCACTTCAGTTTCCAGATGCCTTCTGCTTTGTCAGTCCCTCTAACACTTAGCATCTTAATGTATTTCCACAATTCCCTCTTGACCATTGGAAACATCCTTTCGTTTATGTATCCCCATACCTAAAATCTGGTTTAGTATTTTATTCCATTTGACATCTGGAGAAAGATGGTGAAAAATATGTTGGCCACTTAACTGACAGTATCTCTGGCAATCATCTTTTAAGCATCAAGCCACGGAGTATTTTAGATAACAGAAGTACACCTTCCCATTTTCAGATGACAGGTGAGAGAAATCTTGTCTTTATTACTGACAAATATATAGTAATATCCTGTGTAAGGTTAGGAAAGTATGTAATTGGGGAATAAGCCATGCATTGCTGACCCACATTCTTACCAACTGCAGCCAGCTTCACTGCTATTGAAGCTAAGCGGTACTCATGTCAGTAACAGCTAAACTGGGCTACTGGTCTCCATTGATTCAGTTGTCAATTATCTCAGCTTTGGAGAAGTTGATAATTGACATAGTGAGTTTCAGAGCCCCTGTGCTTCTCAGGGGGGAAAAGAACCTCACACAGGGAAGAAGCATACTTCTGCATCGACATACTTCTGTCGTGAAAGACCTTGGAAGAGCCATGGTCCTGATTTTGCTCTTTCCCCTTCCAACCTTACACAAGACCATCATGGAGCCTGCAGCTCTGCTCATGGGACAGGCATTTCTTTGACGCAAGCAATTAGGGAAATGACTTTGTATAGCTGACCTACTCTTCCTAACAGTGGTGGTGTATTCCCTGATGTTTCACAGATTACAGTACAGCAAACTATTAAATATATACTGTAATTTATTACCATAGTCTTCCAGACTGTCCATGACAGTCAATGGACACTCCAATGTCAGTGGTATATATAGAAGTTATTTTATTATACCAGTGCTCTCATCTGGAAGATATTAACCAGGCTCATCTCTGCTTTTTTTGGCCTATCTTATGGTCAACTTTTTGATTGTTTATTAAAAATAAGTTACTAAGTTGTCAGCTTTCTCCTTCCTTGCAATAAGATGCCACACCCATACACTATCATCAACTGTTTGTAAGACACAACTAAAATCAAAACTACTCAAAGCTGGTTGGCTTCAAGAGCTTAACCACTGCCTTCAGGCACTGCCTTGAAGCTAGTCATCATCCTCGGAATCAGCTGCTTTGTGTCAACTTATTTGTCATTTCAGCTTTGCCATTAGTCATCTAAGTTTTGACTCATGACTTGAAGTCTTTCTCTTCTCCAAGGCACTAGAGTAAGCTGCTTGAGAATCCCGTGTTAACAGCCACTGTGATATCCATGAAGGCAAGGTGATCTTTGCTCTTAAAACAAAAGCACAGTTGTAAGACTATCTCAAAAAAAGTTAGGCCAATGACATTCACTAGGATTGAAGCACACTAGCCTTTCACATATCCCTGTGGAAAACAGACGTGAGGACGCTTCAAACTGCATGCCAGTTTGGTGCATACTCCCAAGATCACTCAAGTAGCCCTGGTTATTCCAAGATTATAATGGTAGGCTGATATGAGATGCCTTCCAAAAATAGAGAACAGAGGGCAAAAAGGTCTTGCAGTCTCTATTAAAATTATGTGGAAAATATATCTGCCTGTTGAAGTCTAGTGTATCTAAACTATCTTTCTTTAATGAGGATAGATTTCAAGTCCTTTCAGATTAAAAGGGGTTCTAGAGTTTTACAAATTATTCATTCTTACAGCTTAACTGTAGACAGTGAGGCAGCCCTTTATGCTGCCAAGACACAAAAGGGCAGGTTCCCTGATACCATTCTGGTAAGGAATGCCCAGGAGTATTTCAGGAAATTCTGAAAGGAGGCATACTGTCCATGCAGGTGTAAGAGACTGACAGTTTTCATTAGGTCATGGGGTACAATGAAGAACACGTGAAACCTGAATAAATTTGGAGCAATTAGCTTACTCATAAAAAGGAAAAATATGACAGGTTACAACAAGTCTTCTACTTGTCTCTTTTTTTTTTTTCTTTTTTTCTTTATATTTGGAACATCGTATTCACCTTACATATGTTCTAAACCAACTGCCAGCCATAATGTTCCTCATGTAGGATTTAGAGATAAATCTTTTCCTATATCTTTCTCTTTTTTTTTTTTCATTTTGTGATGGTAGGAGAAAACAGCATTTTTTTCTTCAACATATTCTGAGAAGATTTCACCAAACTAAAATCACTTAACATTCACTAAAGCTTTCTTTTTGCATTATGTATATGCTTAAAAGACATGTGGACATTTTCTTCCTCTTTCAAAGAGCTGCTGATCCTTGAGGGAAACAGAGAATTCAAGATTGGAACTTTGTGCAGGACCAAGACATCTGTTAAGATCAATGCAGTCTGTTCAATTGCTCTGCTTTCCATAAAGCAGATCTGAACAAACTGCTCCCATAGGCTTTTCCGTTTCACATCCATTCTCTGTTGTCACTCATGACTGTGAATAAAATAGAAAATAACCCAAGCAGTGCTATTAACTGTGTGTGTGCAGGACAGGGCAGCATTGAGGAAGAGGAGCAGCAGGATTGGTGCTGAAACTGTGCCTATTTAGCAGGCACTGAATGATTGAAAGAAATCTATGACATGCTCACTATCAGAATCATTTTAGACCTTGTACTAATGACCAGGACATTGCCATGGTCCCAAGGCTAAGTAGAAAAGAATTTATCACAAGGCTATTTCATAGTATGATAAAAGATTCACCTTGAAAGAACTTTGTTTCAAAGACAAATCAACCTCCAGTTAGTTCTGCAGTATGTGAGTGGCATCAAATGTTGAGACTGTGCTTGACTACAGAGGCTAATAGGTAGGATTCAAACCAAATTGTAGTAAGAGCTTATGAACCAAGGCAGCATTCATGCTGCCTCACAGTTTTGCTCAGAGATAGATTTACCTTCAGCTTTCCACTTACATATGTGTATAGCTATTCTACTTGCATAGATATGCAACTTATTTCTGTCATTTTGTGTGCCTAGTTGCAAACTTTCACTTTTAAACAAATTTCTAAACAATACAGATGACAATATTCTGAGAAAAGCGGCTAAATTAACTACTAGAACTACTAAAGATCTTTGATACTAGAGGCATAGGATTTGTAATTGAACAGCCACAGAAAACACATAAAATTATTTTAATTTTGCTTCCAAATGAACTACAAAATGTTTGGCAGGATATAAGTACAGCTATCTATTTTTTCACTTGTGTTAATAGGATAGATGTTAAATGCACCTCAAAAGCCGTGTCTTCTGGTGTCACCTCACACTTACAAATGCCTTGTAAAATAGTTATTTCGTTAAAAATAGATGGGGAGTTTTCAGGCAACTGGAGAACACCAGGGCACAGAAACTTCTTGCTGGAATTCGTATACCAGCTCTTAGAGGAGCTGCTCCTTCAGGTCTGAGTTGGGCTGCTTCTGCCCAAAAACCTCCAAAGTATTTGTGTGTGCTGTTTCAATGCAGAAAGGGGGAAGGGAAAATTAAATTGCATAATTTTGGCACAAGATTGGCAACTTTCCTTAAAAAGCTTAGACAGTTTGCCTGCCTTGTAACTTAGCTTTCATCAATATTGAAGTCGTCTAGGCTTTCCTGACCTGAAAGACTTAAAAGAAACAATTTATTTAAAAAGCAAACAAATAATGTTGTAACTAAACACGACCAAAAAATCTGTTTTGCAGCTCCCTGGATTAATTACATTTTCATCAGACTCAATTCATGTGATGAATGTAATTGCTGCTTGACGTTTGACATTCAAAGGAGTCCTAGTAACTTTTAATACAGCTTTAGCCTCACAGAGCACTAATAAGACCGCGACACCTCACACACACTCCCTGTTACTCTAGTTCTCAGTTACACCATAAAATCATATATTTAATACATGCTGAATGTTGCTTCACACCCACATGAGTTTTCTCTCATGCAAGATGCTTGTACATCTCTGGATGAAACCAGACTTCTAGTTTCATACTCAAAGCCTGGATGAGCAACCTCTAAAGTCATTCCCTTGAAAGACTGCTGCTGCCTGTTCCCTTTAGTCAGTGAGACCTTTGCCTTTCTCTTGAAGCAGAATAAATTCTCTCTTCAGAAAAAACAATCATCAGTACTGTCAATTACACAGACTTTGCAAAGTCTGTTTTCGCTGGGAGACGGACTGGAGGAGCAGCCTCCATTCAAAAAGCAGTATCACACATATTGAGCAGGAGATCATACTCTTCCCTGTATTGTTTACCATCCCAGTCCTCCTCCATGTCCTCCTGCCTGTTATCCATGTTTAATTAATTAGTTTTTGTGTGATGGGAAACCCTCTCAACAGCTCTGGAGAATCACCTAACACAATGGAATAGAACCATGCCACATACACAACCACATACCTCCTACAGGTTTCAGTTTCATGGAATTTAGTAGATGGTGGGTTTTTTAAAAGTCTTCTACCAAGTTAGAGAACTGTAACCAGTTACTGAATATGATGGGACTAGTACCTAAATAACTGAAAGGCTCTTTCTGGTTGCACAGAACAGGAATTTTCCATCAGCTACTGAGCAATTGTGTAAGGAGAGGAAATATTATAGACAGCAGCAGGAGTAAAAACAACAGATTGTCTGGTTAATCCTCTTTTTTCATGCCTCTTTCAGGAATGAGCAGAGAGTAAATATGGGCTGTGTTCAGACTTATCATTTATTACAGAGTAAAGAGAAAACAATCTGATCTTCCAGATACCTCTTAATACCAAACATGCCTAAAAGTGATGCTTTTTAACATCCCATGACCAGGAGAGCAGGCTGCACTTTTACCATATAAGGGTCATTCATTCAGGAAGAGGCTTCATGTTCTAAGGAAAAAGATGAAATGATGCCTTACTCAGTGCATCCTATGATTTTCAGTGGAATGTTTTCCCTCTCAGCAACTCTACCCTGAAAGGTAATGATCTGACTCACACAATCTGGCCAGACAGAGACATATGCTATCAAGAAATGGGTGGAGAACAGGGGAATTAAAAACTGTGTGTTTTAATGGATTCTTCCCCATATTGTTATTGCAACTGATTTAAGAAAAAGCACCTAGTAACAAACTTAACTAACAGTTTGTCTGGAACAAATGCAATTCCCCAAACACCCTCCTCAGATGCAGAAGGACAGAAATGTAAATCTGGAGTCCATTCAAATACACAAAATATCTCCTTCCTAATGGCTGAGCAAACATCCCATTATGGTTATACACCCACTAGCACAGTGGGCTGGATGAGGTTGCTACAGACAAGTAAAAAACTTAGCCTACAGTGTATAAAGACCACAGCTGCATTTTGTAAAAGACTTTTCCTGTTCTGTAATGGGGAAAAAAAACTTTAGCTGCATTAGAGGTCTTGCACTTTGTTCTGAAAACAGTTCTTTACTTCAGCTAGTTTATCACTAAAAAGCTAGTCACCCAGCACAACTACAACTGAATTTACCAGAAATCTCATGTGTACATTCAAGAGTATATACAAATACCAGATAAATACTATATCTTAGTTGTCCAAGTTGTTCTTTCTCCTTTATCAGTTTGCAGGATTCTTATCTACTTTGTCTGGAACAGCTTTGTTACTAAGATCATCTTCTAAGATGAGCAGTAACAAAGATCTTTGGTTCTAAAACTACTGAGCAAATGAGAGAGGGTAAATTTTAAAAAGAAAAAAACCACATTTTTTTGCGTTAGGCTCGAGATAAACCCCAGAAAAAATTTTCAAGGAACAAAGACACACCTGCACAAATATCCATTGCATCACAATCACACATGTCTTTGAAGTTCTCTAACCAGTAGTTCAGGTATATTCTGAGTGCAGTTACTGCCCTAAGACATTAGATGTGTCTACAAAATATAACTTCATTGACAACTATGAGTGATCCTTCCACATTTGGTAACTGTTTGCATGTACAAACACAAAAGTTAGTGTGATGGTGGCTGTGTGTATCATTTATTTCTACTGCTCTAAGATTTGCATATGCCCCTGTCAAGGACAAGTAAGGTAGAAGTATGTTTAATTTGTGTATGCTTCCTAACTAGTAGATAAAGTTGCACCAAGTTGGCTTACATCCTACAAACTGTATGCAACTTTGTTTGTAAAAATTCTGGGAATTATCTGCCACGGCCACACACACAATCACAATGTCAAATACACTCTAGCCCCCTAACTATTATCTCATTTTCCTTGAATTGTGACTGCTGTAGACAGGCAGGTTAACAAGATTAAAGCTGTTTAGTCACTTGTTCATATACAGCAAATACCATCTATTTGAGATACTTAAACAATTTTAAATATGCGATATTGTAACAAGACACACAAGTTTCGTAGAAAAACAAACCACTTTCAGGCCTTGATTTTTAAAACATTGTTTTGGGATAAAAAAAAAAAAAAANCATATCCCTGTGGAAAACAGACGTGAGGACGCTTCAAACTGCATGCCAGTTTGGTGCATACTCCCAAGATCACTCAAGTAGCCCTGGTTATTCCAAGATTATAATGGTAGGCAGATATTAGATGCCTTCCAAAAATAGAGAACAGAGGGCAAAAAGGTCTTGCAGTCTCTATTAAAATTATGTGGAAAATATATCTGCCTGTTGAAGTCTAGTGTATCTAAACTATCTTTCTTTAATGAGGATAGATTTCAAGTCCTTTCAGATTAAAAGGGGTTCTAGAGTTTTACAAATTATTCATTCTTACAGCTTAACTGTAGACAGTGAGGCAGCCCTTTATGCTGCCAAGACACAAAAGGGCAGGTTCCCTGATACCATTCTGGTAAGGAATGCCCAGGAGTATTTCAGGAAATTCTGAAAGGAGGCATACTGTCCATGCAGGTGTAAGAGACTGACAGTTTTCATTAGGTCATGGGGTACAATGAAGAACACGTGAAACCTGAATAAATTTGGAGCAATTAGCTTACTCATAAAAAGGAAAAATATGACAGGTTACAACAAGTCTTCTACTTGTCTCTTTTTTTTTTTTNCCTTCCTTAGCTGTAAAAACACTCAGTTAGGAGCACAAGAGCTATGTGTTTTCTGCTTACACATCTCCTTACCTAAGACTTTCAGAGCTATCACTTAACTAATCAGAGCAAGTCTGGTAAGGCAATAATGGACAAAAATCCCTTATGATAGACCTGATTTAAAATGAGAACCATTAGGCCAAGTTAGTTGCAAATGCAACAAGCATGGCTTCCACAGCCAGGGATTAAGCTGTACCACTGGCAACTGGGCACTACTCCCATGGAGACAACGCAATCTGCAACCAAGAATGCTGCTGCTGGGGTGTGAAAGAAGGACCTTGGGGAAGAGCAGCTTGGTTTGAAAAGTATTTGGGCATGTTTTCTGCATCTGTTTTTCATTAGAGCCTTGCAACTGCAGCTGTAAGAAAAAGATGAGTCAGACATCCACTCCCTTGATACTATGAGACCAGGACAGTCTAGTGACACAAAGAAAAAACAGGTTTCAGAAAGCTGAATCACTTCACCTGAGAGGGTAGGTGCAGGCTGCAATTCAATTTCAGGCTGCACACAAAAGGGCAAAAATAAATCTCTTAAGTCACTGAGTGTGTGTCGTGGTTTGGCCCAGCTAGCACAGCAGCATTACGACAGTCTCTCGCTCTGTGCCCTCATTCACGCCCACCCTCGTTAGGATGGTGGAGGCACCAGAGAAATGGGAGTAAAAAGATAAGCAAGGTTGTTGTGGATTAAGACAAGGGCAGGGAGGGCTCACTGCCAATTACGGTGCCAGGCAAAACAAACTCCAGTACTCGACTTAGAGAGGAAAGTAGGAAAGTTTATTCTACAAGAAACAGAATGGAATAAAAGCAAAAAGGGAGTAGGATGATGAGAAAATTACAACCAGCACTTTAAGATCTCCCTCCCCCATC
>WBNH01003989.1:25793-41770 GCA_013401255.1 Urocolius indicus
CCTTCATCACTGGCCTTGGAGTCCGCTTGGCCGTTTCTCTCACTGTTCCTACTCCTTGCACCACCACCAGCCAGAAGAAGAAGAAGAAGGGACAGAAGAAGGAAGAAGCAGGAAAAAGATGGAGGAAAGAAACCTCCTCTTCTGGCTTCTTCTTAAAAAGTGATCATGGAAGCGACTAATTGGCTCAGCCCCAGACATGTGTCTGGCTCAGAGCTGGGGAGAGTTACAAACAACTTCTTACAGGCGCCATCTTTACAGCCCCTTCCCCCTTACCAGAAAAGGCTGTCATGTCAAACCATGACAGTGTGTCTTCTAGGTGAACAGAAATTAAGAGTCAGAGAGGATAGGTGCTTCAAAATAGGTGACAGGCAGCAATGGTGAGACTTAGGAAAGGGTCTATAAAGTATAGCTTTCCTCTTTTTAGAGAAAATATGAGAAAAGGCTTTATATCTGCTGAAGACACAGTCATTGTAAAGGTCAAAGACTTAACTAGCTAGACAAAGTCTGGTTTAGTTATTTTTAAATTATGATAGTTGTGCTTTCTTCTACTGTTTCACACTCTGTTGTTGTTTGTCATGGTGTAACCTATGTGATACTTTTCCAAATTGCTTTTTGGCCTTCTGCACTCAAGAATTCTTCCCAACAGCTTGCTATGACTTGCCAATAGTTTGCTGTGACTTGCCTCCAAGAGTGCTAGACTTCTGGATTGATACCTTATTTTAGGATACAGGAAGTATTTTTACATTGACTTTTCTAGAAGATGTCACATATTTAAGTCAGTACCACCTGAAGCAAGACTCTTTACTTTCATGACATCTTTACTTTTCTTTTTTTTTTTTTTCTGTCTGGAGAAAGGTTTCTGAGAACAAACTTTGTGTTCATATAGAAAGATCACATATCAACTCTTTCATACCAACTCTCCCTCTTGCTTTATTGCCTTAAACTTCAGTGCAGGGAAAAAAAAATCCAAAAAAACCTTGCAAGCCTTCTTAAGAGTATTAAAACATTCTCTCTATTGAGAATAAAAGCTCCCTGTGGTACAGTGTCTTTTTTGACCTAATTTGTGCAGGACTTTACACTGTCACGTTATGATACATGGCTAATGATCATAAACACCACAACAATAAAAATGTCAGAGTTCCTAGTGCATGTTAAGCAGAAACTTCTCACTGCATTCAACAACATATAATAATAACAATGTACAAAAGTACAAGACTAGAGATGGCCTTCTAATTTCTTTTATACATGTGCATAATTTAGAAAATCTGTCAAAATGGGATGGTAACATTTGGATTTTGAAAAGCACATTAAACACATTCAAATTTGTGCACAGAAACCTAGGGAAGCTCAATATTTTCTTTTAAAATGCAGCTGTATTGTCTTCCAAATTAGTTTCATTAAATCATAGAGTAATTCAGATTGGAAGGGACCTCTGGAATTAATCTAACTCACTGCTTGAAGCAGGTCCAGTTAGATCAGGCTGCTCAGAGATTTGCCAAGATAAATATTAATTTCTCCAAGGACAAAAATTACACATCTTCTCTGTGCCTTGTTCCAATGTCTGATCACTCTCATCGTTTTTTCCCAGTATGTAATGGAGATTTCCCAGGTTCCAGGTCATGTTTTTTGCTTCTTATCCTGTTGCTGTTCACCACTGGGAAAAGTTTGACTCCGTTTTCTCTGTTCCACTAGGCAACTGCAGACAGCAAAGACATCTCTTCTTCCCCAGGATTCCTCCCATTGTATGCCCTGTGCCCCAACCCTAGCCATCATAGGGATACTTCTCTGGACTTGTCCAGGCCACGTCACACAGCAGTCCTGCCCTGGAGTACTCTGATTTCTCCCTCTAGTTTGGTATCATTGCCAGCTTTCCAAGGCTGCCATTCATCTCATCATCTGGGTTGACAACAGATATATTACACATCACTGTGGCACTTCCTCCTGGCCTGTGTCACAGACTTTTTTCAGTTGTTGCAAGGCTGTGTATGTAGAGACAGCTTATCTGCATAGGGCACAAGCTTCCAGACACTGCCATCCCAAGTGTCTTCAAAATACATCTTGTTTTCCCATGGCCTCTAACTCTTATTTCTCCTTTTACTGTGTGGCTTGGGCTTTTGCCTCTGCAAGATGTTTAAAAAGACCCTGTGCAGATCCTGTCCCTCCTTCCTGATGATACACAGTCTGCATATCATCTCCCACCACTCTTGAAATGACTTCTTCAAATGTGAAATCTACAACCCAGATTTTTGAAGACATCTTGTCACTTTCACTAACATGAGCTTGAGCCAATGGACTTTAGAAAATAACAAGTATCATTTGGTAGTTTGACATATTATGAACTAATACCTTGTCCAGGTATGAGCATCTTAACACCTTCACATGCCCTCAGAAGCCCACGTATGGCACCTGATCCTCTAGGTGCCTTCTGAAGAGAGAGGCATTTCTTTGAATTCACAGAAAATGCTGAGTTTCACAACAGGCACTTAAAATAAAGGTTAGTGTTCACACTGCAAATATTTCTACAGCAGTTCTGCCCAGACATTCATAGGAAGACAACAATATTTCGTTCTCTATCAGATGCTTGAGCGTTTTGCTGAGTGTAAATATTCTTAAGGGAATCATCTTAGACAAAAAGCATTAAATGATGTGTGTGTGAAACAGCGTAGGTGGAACCCAAATGACTTTTTAAAGGCCCTTCTGAAATCCAAACATCTGCTTGCTTCAGGTGTAGTTGCAATTTTTTGTTTGGATATTAATAATTAGGCTGTGTTTGCCTGACTCTGACAAAGAGCTCAAGAGGAAAGGCTGTTCCTGTGCATCCTGTCAGTTACCATGAGCATTACCTGCTGTGGCTCTGCAGATGGAGGTCCACTGTTTAGATGCTCAATTGTAAATGGTATTCCTAAAGATCAGGCTTGCATGCAGAAATGATCACCATTCAGTTTGTAACTCAGGGGAAGGGAAAAAGTTTAATCAACAAAAGCTTATTCAATGCTCTAAAGTTCGAAGTTCAAGCTTCTTCCTGCTGCTCACTATCTCTCAGCCTGCAATCAGCTGACAAAAAAAAAGAGAAAGTAATCCAGTTTATTGAGTCACAAAATGTTTATCAGATAATAGCCCAGGTAAGTATTTTAATTCCAGTAGTTATCTTTATGACAGATATACTGAGTGCAATAAATTCGAAATATTGATCTGAGGGAAGGTCTTTAGAGTGATTACTGTAAAGACTATGCTCTTCAGAACCTGTAAACCTGAAAGTACAGCTATATTGCCCCAAAATTCAAACAGGGTATTTTTAAAGAATAATTCCTCTCCCTTCAGTTTCACTCAAAATGAAGCAGAGAAGGAAAAACTGTTCACCTGCTGTCACCGAGTATCACTTTCCAGAGCTATTGTTCCCTGGACCTGGCCTCTGGCCATCCCAGTTCTGATCTGAAGACAAAACAAACGACCCTCTTCCTCCTCAGATGAATGCTATAACCACTGGGTGATTATCTGCAACATCTCCTGTCAAAGTGCACAGGAAAACAAAGCAACCTATAGACATGAAAGCAGGAATGTCTGATATTAATGTCTCTTCCTCATTTTGGTGAGAAATTTCTAAATATTCCTAATAAAATCTTTCATTTCAAAGGACTTAATGTTTCCTCTTCTGCCTTGTAAAAAATAATTGCATCAACTGTCTAACCTGAATATTCCCACTCATCTCTAGCCATGAGATGAGCTGTTTGTACAGCCATTTTCACTGTCTCTGTCTCTCTGTGCCTGTAAAGAGCTTAACTTCTTCTCCAACAAAGAGCAGCTGGCAGAGGTGACAGCTTCAACCTTACCTGTGACAAATGAGACAAAGGCACTGAAGGCCTGGGTCAGTTCTGTTCTCATACACTGGGAGAAGAACTCAGGGAGGGGTAATCTGAAATGATCGCTTGTTTATGCACAGGACTTCACTCTTAGCTTTGTAGAAACCAATCTCTTCATATACTGACTATTGCCAGGACACTGAGTGAAGGTGTTCAAATGGAGATTTGGGGTACAGTTCCTTCTATAACTTCTCTCATCAAAACAGTTGTATCACACTGCAGATCATTTTATCTTCTTTTTTTCATATGTAACAGTATTAAGAGGCAAGGGTGATAAATCATGCGGTTTATGTAGGCTATGGTACAAAGTCCCAGAGTTTGAGTTAACAAGCTTGCGGAGGTGATTTGAAAATGCCGTATCAGCAACCTGTTAGACCTTTTTCACTCCGCACCCATCGTCACCTGCTTTTTCAAACAGACTGACAGTAGTAACAGGTTAGTTCAAGTTTCAAATAGGTATGTCATTAAGTGCAACAAGAAAATCTGCAGTTCTGAGGATTAAATCTTTACACTGCCAGAATAGGTATAATGACTCATCTTCTGCATTAAGTAAGAACCAAGAACTTACTACAATATTGAATTTCTCCCAGCTCTGCCACAGGGAGAATTTGGGCCAATTTGAGTTAATCATCTCCTTCAGAAACATGGCTCAAAATGCACATTTAAGATTCTCACTGCTGTCCTTGCTGCAAAAAGTGACATTGTCGTATTTCCAAGGTTTCAGAGGCAATGAAAAATAGAGCCTCCCTGAATGGGAAGAGAGAAGAAAGAAAGGTGAAAGTCTCTTCTGACATCAAACTTACATATCAAGCTTCAGGTTGTTCTGGATAGGATTCTTTCTGATGTATCTTCTGCTCAAACTAAAAAAAAAACCAAACAAACAAAAAAAAAAACCTCAAAAAAACCTAAATCCACTTTTGGAGTGACCAGATCTATGCTTATTTTCCCAGTCCTAGCTCCCCAGAAAAAAAGTTAACAATGAAACTCAGTTTTCAATATTAAGCCAAACCCATCACCTATTTCAACTAAATTAACAATTTCCACCACCTGGTGGCAGGGTGTGAGAGAATGGAACAAATTTAGCTAAGAGGCTATATACTCTCTTGAGAGATTCGTATCCTCACCTAAAATATAAATATCTGTATTTTATATGCTCAGTCAAGCAGTCAGTGTTACATGAACAACTTGAAACAGAAGACATTTCTTTGCCTTTATGTGAGTTTGAAGAATACTAAGAAAACAAGTTGAAGACAATGAGAAAATGGCATGAGGAAATGTATCGACTATTTCAAGAGAATCTCCCACATTATTGAGGCCTTTCTATACAGAATTCCTTCTTTCACCCAAGAAACTGAACAGTGACTATGCCTCTAATTTTCGGTAGTCTGAATTATGTTGCAGATTTGCTTGATGATGTCTTCCGTGTATCCTGTCTGATGGGAAAAGACCAGAGAAGAGGCAGAGGCTTTCAGCACTTTCTCAGGAACATGCTGGTGAGTTAGCTAGAGTCCTCCTCTTTCATCTTTTATTCAGGATTTGTGAAAAACCCCAGTGAAAAATCTGGTGAGTGAAAAGAGATTGTTCTTGCTTCATGCTTGCATAAACCCAGACTCCTGAAAATGGGGGGCTTGGACTCAGTAACTTAAGTTACTCAAGAGTGGATTGAATTTAAGGTTAAAGATAACCTCAAGTCGGATGTTGAATTACCTAATGGTAATATGGTATATGGTACATGGTCCTTGGAGTGAAATCCAAAGGCCAAAAACAGTAAGGAAAGGTCCCTGCACTAGAGGAGTGAATATTCAAGGAAGGTGGTGTAATAAAACCAGCTGCTGCACAGGAAACTGCCAGTACTTTGGCAAACACCATGCTGATAGGTTTGCCAGAAATCTCACTCCTGTCTCAAAAGTGGCCTGTTATGCTTTAACCCCAGGTGGCAAACTTAGCTCCCCATAGCTGCTCATCCACTCCCCTGATGGGATAGGGGAGAGCACTGGAAGGGCAGAAGTGAGAAAACTCACAGGTTGAAATAAACACAGTTTAATAGGTAAAGAAAAAGCCACACACACGAGCAAAGCAAAACAAGGAATTTGTTCTCCACTTCCCATGGGCTGGCAAGTGTTCAGCCATCTCCAGGATAGCAGGGTTTCAGCACACAGAACGATCACTTGGGAAGACAAATGCTATAGCTCCTTCTTCCCTCAGTTTTATATACTGAGCATGACATCATATGGTCTGGTATATGCCTTGGGTCAGTTGAGGTCAGCTGTCCCCTCTCAGTTTCTCCTGCAACTCAAGCCCACTCACTGGTGGGATGGCTTGAGGAGTAGAAAAGGCCTTGACTGTACAAGCACTGCTCAACAGTAAAAAAACTAAGCAGCAGAAAAGGTCTTGACTCTGTGCAAGTACTGCAAGTACTCAGCAATAACAAAAACATCTCTGTGTTATCAAAACTGTTTTCAGTGCAAATACAACACACAGCCATACTAACTACTGTAAAGAAAATTAAATCCATCACAGCCAAAACCAGCACATTCNTTTCAGCACACAGAACGATCACTTGGGAAGACAAATGCTATAGCTCCTTCTTCCCTCAGTTTTATATACTGAGCATGACATCATATGGTCTGGTATATGCCTTGGGTCAGTTGAGGTCAGCTGTCCCCTCTCAGTTTCTCCTGCAACTCAAGCCCACTCACTGGTGGGATGGCTTGAGGAGTAGAAAAGGCCTTGACTGTACAAGCACTGCTCAACAGTAAAAAAACTAAGCAGCAGAAAAGGTCTTGACTCTGTGCAAGTACTGCAAGTACTCAGCAATAACAAAAACATCTCTGTGTTATCAAAACTGTTTTCAGTGCAAATACAACACACAGCCATACTAACTACTGTAAAGAAAATTAAATCCATCACAGCCAAAACCAGCACATTCCTTACCCCTTATTGCATACTATTTATGCCATGCTCAGGTTCCACACCATCCAATACATCCTCATTAACCACCACCCCCTTTTGCATTCTTTGATATAATACAGATGTCACTTCCCTAATCTACGGATCACTTATGTAAAATGTTCATAAAATGTCAAGAAATGTCCACAAAATGTCCGGTCAGTTCATTTAGTCCATGACCTTTGATTCCATCTGTTATGGTGGTCGCTCAAGACAAGAGAGGTGGTGTGTTGCATGAATTTATTTGGCTTCTCATCCTCAAGGACACAGAGCCCAGGATCATCCTCTGCAGATGAGCACTTCTCTTCAAAAAAATATCCCAAGCAAAAGTGGTCCCTGCAGCAAGCCTTGCAGAGAGGTGCTGTGGGGTCAGTCCAACTTGCCTCACAACACAGACTATCCAATGGAAAGGATTTAGCTAAGGCTTTAACTGAGGTATTCAGCCTTCCTCTCCTCTCCCTATCACCAGGATGCTGACTCAGCCACCTGCAGAGATTTACCAAAATACTCCGAAGCTGTACATTAGACGGCACCAATTGACAAAAGTTTTTAGTCCCTGGTCTCTTTCCTTGACCACTCAAAAACATTTGTGGCAGAAGTCAAGTTAGAGTTTAACTGGCATTCCAGTGGCTCATACTAACAACTTAGCAGTGCTGGCCTGAGCATCTTGCATCTGGAGGAACACTGCTAATCTTCCCATTTTCAACTGAGATTCAGAATTTTATGAGGGAGATCCTTTGTTCCATGAACAAAGGTGAACATTGATATTTAGGAGACACAGGATTTTCCCCTACACCATCTCCAGGCGGCAAAATAGGTAGACTGGATAACAACTACTTATGATCCTGTATTAAGCAAATTACAGGATATTAACCACTTTCTGTGGGCTTTTTTTCATTCAGTACATTTCTAGTTTTAGTTTTCACTAACTTCTGAAAACCAACAAGTGTACAGTGACCTTTTTTGGTCAGTCTCAAATTTTTTAGACCTGATAAAGCCTTAACGTTATCAGATAGGTTTTTGCTTGGTTTAGTTTGGTGTTCTAAACATTCAGATCCTTTCAAGATTAGCTTTAATGCACACACGTAATTTATTAGCATCTACTTTCATATGCCATCCACACTTAATAGGATGGAATAGGATTTTAACAATAGTATCTACATACTTTTCCCAGTATGTTTGCCAAATGGCCATAAAAGTTTGTCTGGTAGGTGGCCAAAGAATGCTGATGGTCTATCACCACAATTTCTCAAACAATATGGAAAGAAATCTGCTCTGGCATATCTTTGATCTGTTAACAAATAAAGCATTTATTCACTGGAGTGAAAGAATAGGCATGAATACAAACTTTCTGGAGGTAAAACGAAGATCTCTGCCACAAAACAAAGATCTCTGCTACTCTGTGCAGCAGGACCATATACGTCTCCCAAAATTCAATAATAATCTTTTAAGCCTGTTGAGCATTGGTACCTGTATTTTTGCCTCTGTGATGAAATGAATATGTTGTACAAAGGAGAAGAGCTCCTGTGGCTTACATAGTTATCACTGCACGCATCCCCAACTTGCTTCTAGAGCAAGCAACACAACCGTGCTTTGCTCCTGCTTTTGCAGCTGGGTGATCAGGTGACCTTCACAGCTATTTGCTGGTAACAGTAAATTAGCTAAGAAGATCCCAACAGCACTACTGCTGGGGTTTGTTTTCAGCAAACTGAAACCTCCTTTCAAACAGTCTGTGTATGTTTTTATCTTGTGGGGGGAAAAAAACAACCCCCCCAAAAAAACCCAGCACTGCTAAATGTAAAAAGCAAACACGAATCTGTCACATGTGATTTACTGATCACTGCCTTCCTTCAGGTGGGATTTACAGACCTTCTGGGCAAGAATTTGCACTTGCGCTTCCCTGTTTCGTTCAGGTCCCACAGCCTTGCAGAGAGCTCCCAGAGACTTCTGAAGAGGAATGAGATCTTTGTTAGGAGCTTCCAAACAAATCTGTCTCCACCTTTCAATTTCTGATTGGGTTTTCTCTAACACAGATTTGTTCCATAAACTCCAGTGAGTGTAAACTCAGCTCACCTTTCTTTACAACTCACCTTAAATCTGTGAAGGAAAGAAAGTTCTCAAACAGGTCATGTCTGGCACACTGAAGAAAAGCAGACTATACAGGCACAAGAGATTGCAACATCCTTGCTTTCTTTCTGATACTCGTGTAGCTGGCTGCGGCACACCTGCATGTGCCTGGAGCAATAACCGTCCTAAGGAGCTGTGAGGATGCAGCTGTGCCAACAGCCCGCCCAAATTTACATGCAGGATGACTGAGCACAGACCTTGTCACAGCGGAGAGCCCATGACCGTGTGAAACAGAGAGAGATCTGGATGAACTAGAAGGCTATATGCAGAGTGAAAGAGAAAACGGTTGTTATGAAACAGCGATTAAAGCGCTAAAAGCACAGCACAGAAAAGTTTTGGGATAATGCCATGCTCCAAACCTCCTTTCCTTCCTGTTCATTCAGCAGGACTCATCTCCCCTGCACACTATTAGGATGCAGATGAAATAAAAATAGCCTGTTCCCTGCAATTCTTTGGACAGGCTTCAGCTGGGCAGAGTTTTCTGTGCAGGGAAGTGGATGGAGCAGAAAGAGAGGAGAAGGGTTTATTTTATAGATTCCTTTTCGGGTCTTGCCTCTTGAGGCAAAGCAACTCCCTGGGTATCCGCACATAAGTCAGGGCGCTCCCTGCTTACAGCTTGTATGCTTTGCCAGCCCCCACAAGAGCCTCAATTTCTCATGCTTGTACACCAAGCCACCACAGCACTCCAGAGCAACAGGATGTTTTGCACTAATTAGACATAAAGCTATGCTTCTCTTAAAATCACACAAAAACACAGCACAATAACATTGGGGGGGGGGAAGCGGAGGACTTTCTCATCTTCAGCCATCTGAAAGTCTGCAAATGACACTACCACAGCTTTTTAGGGTTCCTCTGCATTCAGAGACAGTCACTTTCAGGAGGCAGCTGATTCCATTTATCTGGAAAACTCATTTTAGGGTGATTCTAGTTTTTCCTTTTCCCTAAGACAAGATTAATACACACCCCAGTCCCCAGTAACTGGCATTTCCCATCTATGAGTCCTACCAAACTGAAAATAGCTATTTGAGGCCTTCCTCAGAACTAGGCACATTCACCTCCAAACTCCAGTCATAATAAAGCGGTGGTGCCAACTCTTACAAATAAAAGTATAGCTGAAATGCTATAGAAGCTGCCTTACCAGAAGTGGTTGAGATCTGTTAGCAATTTTTAGGGCTCCGTGTTTTGCACATACTACAGCAGTTGCAGATTGACCCTGGAAATAGCTGTCCAGTCCTGATGGCTACACTTCAGAGTACTTCTGTACTTGAGAATACTCGAGAAAGCTCAGTGATTAGCCCAACAAAAACTTTTATTACAACGATTTGGTCACAGCCTGTCAGTACCTATATTTGGGAGACATTTCAATACTACATGCTCTTTTCAACCAAGCAAGTAAAAAGACATGATGTTGTTCCATGGCTGGAAGATGAATCTGAACGGAATCAGGCCTATAATAAAGATGTGTGTTGTGTTTTTTAAAAGGAAGATGATTGGCCACTAAGCTGGTGATTGGTTCTCTCCCAGCGAAAGCTTTCTAACAAATAAGATTTATCTTTCCACAGACAACAATTAAAGTGCAACTGTGAGGTTGATAACAGAAATTACTAAGCAAGTTTGATAGTCCGCACTGTTTAGAGATAGTAGTGGTTACCAGCTTTTCTCCCTAGATGTACAATAGTCTCTTCACCTCAGTCTTTAAGGCTTTCTTCAGGAGTTCTTCATGCATCTCAAAAGATGGAAAGGAAAAGATATTACAGAATATTTGAGACAGTGACAAGTAATGAATAAACCGTGTTTGCAGCAGAAAAAAAAACAGGGTGCTGATACAAACCACAACAGAGTTATGTTCTGTGACGTGACAGTGACTATAAGAGGTAGGTATCTGTCATTATGGCACTAGAATATATCTTTTTTTTTTCCCTACTACTAATCCATAGTGAGTAGGAGATAAGACCCTCAAAAAATAATTATTGGCTGGCATCTCGAGAGCTATGGCAGACATCAGTAAAGAAGAAATAGGAAACTGTTCTAGACTTCAACCACAGAGAAGCTATAAAAAATAACTTTTCATCCTCTTTCTCTGAACTTCTGAGTTTTCCTACTAGCAAAGGAATTGAGAACTATATCCAGACTATCAAAAACAGGAGCATATGAGGTGCATCATTCCCACCATCACACCATACTGGAGCAAGGCTTCAGTGCTTCAAGCATGAACAACAATACAGGGTCAGCAGCCAAAAAATAATTTTCCAGCCCCAATCCAATAAAAGTGATAGACTCGTTTGGTTCTCAGAGTTCTCTGCTGGAGGCTTAATTACAACAACTCAGCTAGCTTCATCCAAGCGATTGGATGATCAAACTCGTATGATTTGCCTTTTGTGTACTGACTCACCAGAGGGCAGCAGGTTTCCAGATGTGATGTCAGTCCATAAAAACGCAAGACATCCCTCTTGCTCTCCTGGTCTGACCAACCTTTTTCTACTGTACCCTGATGTCAGCAATCGCATTTTGCGTGCATGGCTGGCAAGCTAAATATCACAATGTTTGGGGATGTGGCAAGTCAAGGCAGGTATCTGATGCATGGTTAATCCCCAGGTCAGTTGCTCAGTGTGTCTGTAGTATCAAAATAGTCTCACGCAATGAGTAACACGTCTAGGATGAACTGCTGCCTCATGCAGACTTTGTATGAGACTATGTGGCAAACTTAAAAGATTTTTTGAAAGAATCTTTACTTTAGCAGCTAGATATACTGGCAGCAGCACACATCTCCTTCCCACCAGTTTTCTGCTTTTAACCAGAGAATGGACAAAATTACACTTATCCTCTATGAAAACAGACCAAAAAATGTTTTCCTTGGGCAGGGAAAAAGTCTGATATCTGTGTATCTCTGCTGATGAGTATGTTTGCAGCTAACCTGTTATTAGCACCACTCCCTTTCCTAATCCCTCTTTCCCCTGCCAAAATTATGCTAAAAGTTCCCACCCCCTGGGGAGGTTAAGTTTCTGGGAGGCACTGTGCCATATGGCAGCACAAAGCACAAGAAGCAGGAAAGTGGCATTTCTGTTCTTTCTGCCCAGCTTCTGGGTAGCCTGGTGTAAAACCAATGCCTCAAAACATCCAGCACAGGCTTGATGGTGTCATTCATTACTAAACTGGAGATTAACTAACTGCAGAGAATGAGTCCATTTCCATTTCAACTGAATGGGAACAGAGCCACAATTCGCAGTGGGGTCTACAATTTTCCACTAGCAATGTGAAGAAAATGCCTTTAACATCCATCCCAAGGGAAACCCATTGAGAGAGTGCACAAGATGTATGTCCTCTGGGTGGCCACCGAGATTCTGCACAGGTAAAAGATGTGGCCATGGCATAGTTAGAGAAAACCAAAACCCACTGGTGGTTGTTTTAAATACCTCTGCCTAGCCCAGTTCTCCTGAGAACATGATAAGAATTGGAACAAACCTTATGAAAATGAAAAGTCTTATCAAAAAATGCCTTTCAAGAGACTATAAGAATTTGTTCAAGTACTTGGGAAGTGTGCCATACATGTGCGGGACCGGAGGCTGGAGCATGGTAAGTTCACAGCGACATGTTCAAAGTATAAGCTCCTCTCCACGCACACTTTGGTCTTGAGACTAAACTTATGAAAGATTCTTAAGTGTCCAGTTTCATGTGGGAGTACTAACTCAGAATAGAACTTGAAACTTCTGTGTAACAGGAGACTCACACCTTCCACCAGCAGATACTGCTTAGAGATTAATTACTTTGAGCTTAAACATATATTCTGGGTGCTACTTGAACTGGAGCAGCAATCCAAGATGAAACCACAAGTTTATTACATTAACCACAGTACATATACTTGCTGTCAAAAACAGACAGGCCCTCCTCTAAGTAATTCACTGTTTAAACAGATTGAAGACAAGACAGGAAAGGAGCCATATGAAGAGGTGAAGGGGCTAACCCAAGGTCTTACTGCAGTAGAGCAGGAGCAGGTCACCACATCCCCTCATCTCTTCACCAGCTCTGTTTCTGCGGTCAGTGCTCACCAGCTTTCCAGTGCCCACAGGCTCAGCTCTTTGTGCTGTTGATGTGATTTCTGGAGCAATGTAAGAGATGATGGCACACAAACACTGGTGGGAAGAAATGCAGGTCCTCCAGCATGTCTGGGTAAACACAGCACATAGGAGGGAAACCGAATGATATGGTTTCTTGTGAAGAAGACCTTTCCCTTGGAGACAAGGGCAGCTCACACCGTTGTCAGTGAGAACCACTCATGGCTATCCAGTCATGATGGCCACACCACAGAGAGCTTGCACAGACACAGCCCCTGAAGGACCATCTGTGTCTTTTAGCATGTGGGCTCCAGCTAGCAAGTAGGGAAAAAAACCAATAAAGCAGGACTGAAGTATTCTATGTGGGGAAAATGCTTTTCTCCAGTGTACCAATGATTTTATGGCTACACTTAGGCAGAAAAGGATGACTTCTCCTCACCCAAAAACTCCCGTCTGTCTTGTTCACAGTTGGAAACTCAGCCTTCAAGAGCAATGGCTAGAATCCTATTTTCTTATAGAAATACTGGTATGCAGTAAAGTCTTCATGTACTATATACAATTCATCAGGGTGGATACATTCTTTTTCAGTTACTGTCCCAAACCACCTGGGTTTTTTCCTCTTCGGGTAAAATCTCATTTGGTTCAAGTCTTTCTAAAATATCTTAATTGATTTAGTAAAATTATTTTTGCCATCCCTGTTTTCCTAAGCTTGTGTACAAGCAGGTCTTTTTTAATATTGAGGAGAGGAGGTTGTGTTAAATTAGGATAGCAAAGACTGTTGTTTTGGATTTATCAGAAGAGCACACATCTAGCATGTATCAGGTTGCATGGAAACATGTTTTTTCCTAAAGTGTTAAATTTTTTCCAAGATTCTTGACAAGGAATTAATAATGATGTAGCTAAACAAACATTTAACTACTGTAAACTGTGAAGGCTTTCTGATAGCGCTAACAAAATTTGCCTTGCAAGTACTCCCACTATGATATTGCTAAACCTCAATAAGGGTGGCACAGAATACTCACAAAATTTAGACTCAACAAGAGTAAGGGAAAGCAGGCAGGAAAAAGACAGGTTAATTGTTTGTATGAGCTGCAGCCCTGCAATTAATTCTTAGTGCAGGAGAAAGACATTCCTGCAGAGCAATTGAAAGGCACCTTGCAGCATAGTCAGGGCCACAGAGAGAAGCTGCTCCTTTACCTGAAGGATCAGGTAAAATGTAGGACATGGGTGCAAAGAAGAGCTACTGGAAGCTGATGCCATCCATTTAGAGAGCAGCATGTTAGGTTCCCCAACTCGTATTTTGGAAGGAACTCCCACTCTGTGGTCAGGTAACAGTGGTGCAGGTGTTCACTTTGAAAAGCATGAGACAGCCTCACTCCTCCACAGGCTCACCCTACAGGTGTGGGCATTGCTTTCTGCTGTGGCTGCTGGGAGATTTCAGAAGAAAGCAGCACCTGCTGAGCATATCTGGCTTTGTAAGATATGGGAGGAGTTTTTAAACACCCACTCTTCCATAACCACATAATAGATGATCATTTTATCACTGGTTACTAAAATTAAGCAGTCACAAGTATTTAGCTGTATTTTTGTTACCAGGCTTTCGTTACTTGTGTTTAAGGCCTGAGCCATTAAGTGTTTAAGCCTAGCAGTGTCCCCTCAAACGATGTGTCCTCCAAGATGGTTCTACTCCCCACATGATGCCTCCAGGAACCTTTCTTCTCTTCCCACCACAGCAGCACCCCAACTTCTCTGCAAGTTAGGGACCGCTTGTGCTCACCAGCAGGTTTGTTTTCTCTTCCGCACCTCAGGCTAATCATAGTATTGCTCTTCTTCTCAGCTTGCTGCAGTGTGACTTATAAAGTGTGTAAGCAGACATAAGAGCAGACATGGGAGCCAGCAAAAGGGTCTTCAGCATTTTTTTCTGCTATCATTTGCATGCTTACTCTTTGTTAAAGCTTGTACAACATTGCTCTTAGCAGGTCAGCCAAAAAAATCTACACAACCATGTTAACACAAAAAGAATAATTTAACAACAAAAAAAAAATCTAAGCTTCAAGGAACCCTTTTGAAGTAACTCTCAGGTAGGGTTAGATTTCTGAGCATATGCTCATTTTCAGAGACTTGATTGCTTCCTAAGAGAAAAAAATACCATTTAAATCAAGCAGTGTAAGAATGGCTGGCAGCTACTGGTAGCACACAAAATATAGCTGCAAAATGTTTACCTTTTAATAGATAAGCAAGAGCCTTGTGTCTTCCTGGAGCCTGACTGGAATTCAGATATTGTTTGACTTTTTCTCTCCCACAACACACATTTGATCTTATAATACTTTCGAAACCTTGAGCAAATAGAATGCTGCACGTTAAACATTACATGAGTCATGGAAGCAAATATTTTAATGAGAAATTCGGAGTAGCCAGTCTTTACCATGGTTCACTTTTCTAATAATTCACCTGCCAGGTCTGTGAATATTTCTGAGTAGAACACCACTCCTAGCCATTTCGACAGCTTTGTGTTGCTGGTGGGTGGTTCATTTTTTTTTTTCCATGTCAGAGAAGCACAGAGCATTCGACATCTGTTCATTATTTACCCAGTGCAATGCACTTGGCGAGAGCAGTCAGTTCTGCTCATTTCATCACAAGACTAAACCAAGGCTCGTTGAGGCAGAGCCTCATTGCCAGCGCTAATGGCTTAGATGGCACTATGACAATTTACAACAGGTAATAATATATCCAAGTGTCATGGTTTGACCTGGCAGCCTTTTCTGGCAAGGAGGGAAGAGGTTGTAAAGATGGCGCCTGTAAGAAGTTGTTTGCAACTCTCCCCAGCTCTGAGCCAGACCCACTTCTGGGGCTGAGCCAATTAGACGCCTCCATGATCACTTTTTAAGAAGAAGCCGGAAGAGGAGGTTTATTCCTCCATCTTCTTCCTGCTTCTTCCTTCTTCTGTCCCTTCTTCTTCTGGCTGGTGGTGGTGCAAGGAGTAGGAACA
>WBNH01003989.1:42215-90533 GCA_013401255.1 Urocolius indicus
GGGAAGAAAGGAGGGATGGGGGAGGGAGATCTTGAAGTGCTGGTTGTAATTTTCTCATCATCCTACTCCCTTTTTGCTTTTATTCCATTCTGTTTCTTGTAGAATAAACTTTCCTACTTTCCTCTCTAATTCAAGTATTGGAGTTTGTTTTGCCCAGAACCGTAATTGGCAGTGAGCCCTCCCTGCCTTTGTCTTTATCCACAACAACCTTGCTTATCTTTTTACTGCCATTTTGCTGGGACCTCTGCCACCTTAACGAGGGTGGGGGTGAATGGGGGCACCAAGCGAGAGACTGTCGTGGTGCTGCTGTGCTAGCTGGGTCAAACCACAACACCAAGTATGGTAAATTCATTGCAAGGGCTATGAAGCAAATCAAGGTGGAGCCAATAGCAGAGGGAGACACTGCAGTTCTGGACACCTCTGCTAACAGCACTGCACCTGCAGACTGACCACTGGTAGCCCCCAAGAAAATGCTGTAGGAAGGGAGTTTGTAGTCAGGAGTCTCAAGAGCACTTTTGTTTTCTTATTTGCAAAATAATCCACAGGTCCACATAAACACATATGTTTGAGCCATATTTAATAAAAATATCTCCACTTTTCAAACACAAAAATGCAATGTTTAACTTCAAAATTATAGTCACTCATCCCTTATAAATTGAATTTCCTGTGAGTAGACATAAACCAAAGAAATTTAAATTCAAGGGTTTCAATTTTTTATTATTATTCTTATTGTTATTATTATTATTATTACTCTCAGTGGAGTCAGGATTTCACACAAACAATATGTGAGTTCCTGCAGGCAACAGCTGAGGCCAAGCATTGTGAAGATGGCACCTGTGCTTGCATTTTTAGCTTAGGGGTAAGAGGCAGATACTATTTTAGGCTACAACATGTTGTCTTTTATCACTTTCACACTAGAGGAGTCCAGCAAAAAACCTAGTGAAAAGTATGTCTTGCATAAGTTAAAAGTTGGTCTAAGTATCTCTTTGGAAACAACAGTACTGATGATACAAATAGTCTGAAGTTAAACACACACACTTTATTAAAAAAGATCTCTGAGATATTTTATTTGATACAGACTGATGTTATCATATCTTCTCTACCTTTCTGTGTTTGGGAGTATACTTTTCTATTTTAAACACTTTTCTTCATTTTTGTTCTCAGAGCCATATTTTATGATAATTTGACGTTAATTCTTTAGCAACAAATCAAATTCCTGATTCAAAATTATATTTTCATTTCCATATCAAACCCAGTGTATTATATATACTTTTTAGTAATTTTCTCTTTAATTGAAGGCAAAGCAACTTCATTTATTTAAAGCTTATCTTTGTTATTGTTGTATGTAAGTGCTAGAAGGAAAAGGAAATGACAAACAGTAATTTTCAGGGGTTTATTATTTAAATAGAGAATTCTGTACCAGGTTAATAAGAACTGACAGGAGTTCTGTGGATTAAGAGAACAGCACCTGCACTTGCACCTGCGAAAGCAATGGACAGATGCTTTAATGTTCTTTAGCATTGCTAGCTCCAGAAACTATGAGATTTAATTGCCTTTTTCTTGAGCAAACAGGAATTTTCAATATCATCAATACATAGCCCACAGTCTTTAAGACTATGTGGTCCATCAAAACCATTAACAGATCTGTTGTTTATTTTAACACAATGCAAGCTCCACCCTGGCCTTGGAGCCAAGAAAGAGTGGGTGTAAGTCAGTGCATTTGCTTTCCTTCTGAAAAAGAGATTTCTAAGTAGTGTGGACTTTGCGTTAATCTTAGAATATCCATCCCACTTCTTATAGTGCATAATTGTATACTATGTGAAACTGTAGAGCTTCATCGTGTTTTGTTTTGCCCCCTCATTTAAAAATTGTCCAGAGAAGACCATTAAAATGTAAAACTATTATAACAAAAAAGCTGGATCCTCGGAACAGGCAGGTTCTGTGGCTGATGAGAAGACAGAAACTTCTACTTCTGCAGATTCTTTCCTGGGGAGATTTGCCTGAACTACACACAAGTACAGGAAGGTTAACTGACTTACAACTCAGCAACCTGAACCAATATTACAACTAAATGACACTAACTTTTTAGCAATCTGTGGTAGAACAGCTATGATTTTATGGTTATTTTTTAAATGTAAAGATTCCAGTTCTGTAAGAGGCATTTTATCTCTGACATTAGAGAACCTAGTCTTTTTTGCATACATCTTATATTCTGGGTGTGACAGATCCCTGTTTTGGGTCTGTCAGTGGCTACAGTGTTATTCTTGCCTTCCCAAAGGCCTTTCACCTTTTTGGCATTAAAAAGGGCTACCTGTAATGTTTGCACTCTAATGGAAACCAGACATGGCAAGAATGAAAGCAGAGCCTGTATCTCATGAAGCAAACTTTGGCCCCAAAAGACTTCAGATAAAGCTAGCTTTCTTCATCTATCTCCTTCTGCCTGGATTTCTCCTTGGCTTGACAAAGGTCTCCATAGCTAGCAAAATTTTCATGCTGTCTTTCACTGTTGGTATATAGTGTACGTGGCCTCACTTTGCCAAAATCAGATGTTAGTGGAGCTGGGGCAGCGGAAAGTGCCATGGTACCATATCCTTGTTTTGTTTGGGATAGAATAAATTTTTCTTCCTAGTAGATGGCACAGGGCTTCATTTTGGATTTATCATGAGATTAATGTTGACAAGACACTGATGGTTTAGTTGTGGCTAATGAGCACTTGTCCTAGGTTAAGGACTTTTCACTTTCCCATTCTCTGTCAGCAAGTAGGTGCACAAAAAGCTGGGAGGGACTGTGGTCAGGAGAGCACACCCAAACTAGCCCAAGGGCTATTCCATACCATAGGGCATCATGTTCNTAGTTATTTCCCTGTTCTTATCTCAATCCAGGAGTTTTACCTTTCTTTTCTGATTCCCTTCCCCATCCCACTCAGCTTTTGTTTTGCCCAGTAATAGGCTCCGAAGTGATTTCTATCCATCTCTCAGGATACTGTAGTGAAAAAAAAAAAAAAACAAACCTTATTCTTACTGCAGCTTTAGCAATGACTTTGTGGCTACAGCATGAGGAGAAACCCAACACGAGCTCTGACATTAGAGCCCAAAGCTCAGGAGCCAGACAGAAACTGTGGACCGAAATATTTTTCCTGAAATGCAAAGTTCCATAAAACTAATGTACTTGGTCAAAAATTGAATTGTGACGATATTATGATGTGAAACTTATTATACAAAATCTTTAACTTTCAATCACTATTTAAAGGTGGATTTTTAAAATTTATTAATAAAGCAGCTTCAGTTTCTGTTACAGAACTTTGAAACCAAAGCCCACTGATCTCTCTGTCATCGTAAAATACTGCTGTTTTGATTTTCTGCCTCGTTTCTTTAACAAAGCCTGAGAGCTGAAATGCAGCAGGGTGGAAGTTGCCTTCTCAAAAACACTATGCAGGCCTAGCCACTGGCCCACCAAACCAACTTTCATCTCATAAACCTTACTCAACTCCTTTCAGCTCCATGCAATAACAGCCTTGGATTTCTTTCAGATGACCGACCAGTACCTTTCCCACAAGCATGTGCACCCCCTGCTCATTCTCACAGCCCCAGAAAATGTAACAGCAGTGTCTTATGCCCCTCACTCCTCTTCCTGTCCCTCTTCCCCAGAGGTATTTGCTCTGCAGCTTTCCATTCCCAAACACACTTCACTTTGTTCCTCTGCATAGGAGCAAAGAAGCTAAAAGAGAGCTTTTCAAAGGATTTCTTTTCTTTGGAAGTCTTTTAAACATTCACTTGCACTTGAAATAAAAACGAAAGTCAAGGTCCCTGAGTGCAGTGCAGCAGTGCTCCTGTTTTGTTACAGTTCTTGTTGCAGCAAGCAGGTCATGAAATCTTGCCATGGACACAGTCCTAGATTATAGCTGACAAATTGAGTCAGTGAACTCTTGGCTGTTTGACATATGATTATATTAATGGCCAGATGCAAATTATACAGGTATTGCATGTGGTACACATCTACATTTGTCCAGAGCAAAACCAGTCTGCATCAGAATAAAAACCATGTCAGCAATAGTCCCAGATTTGAAATGTTTGTGTATTTTAGACCCTTGCTCTCAACTGTCACCCTTTGGGGCATTACAGAGTGTCTTGGAAAACAGCTAGTATTTTGCATAAAACAAAACTGCATAAAACAGCTGAAACTGCTTTTTAAAATTGCCTAATAATGGAGAGCTTCTTTGCCAAGTTTCAAGCCTGAAGCCAAGTGTAGAGACCATATTGACATCCTGGAGTGGGGAAATGAGACTTTTTGTGTGAAAGAAACAAATTCAGTATTACAGGGAGAATGTAGAGAAAGATAAAAAAACAAAGCACATAAAATTGAGTAAAGGACCCGAAACATAGACATGGTGGGAGAGGGAAATGGTGTTGTTTCCTCATGGATATATCCTTGTATTACTGCTTCTAAGATAATCTTGAAACAACCATTTTTTACTAGAAAAGGATATGAGAATAAATTAAACTTCCACAATTCTTTCAGAAGTGCAGCTTTCTTGGTTCCCTGTGTAGACAGGGTTAAGGACACTTGGATTTCAGTGAGATGTCCTTTTAAAAAAACTTAGTGCATCAGACTTCCATTTCAAAATCTTCTTTGTCAAAACACAGAACATTAGGTTTTCCACAGGACCACCAACCTAAAGCAAATACCCACCATAAAACTGAACAAATAGTTTCCTGAGCTCTCTCTTTAAAAGCTGGCAAGACTATCTGTCATCTGGCAGTTGCAGTATCACTCTAAGACTAAGGTACCATTCTCAGCCATGTCTCAGTATGTACTTTGGACAAGACTTTTAGCCCCATATGCCTCAATATTCCAAACACAAAGTGTAGCAAACAGCTTTATGCCACCTCATGGTACTCATCTCATTCATACATGTACATAAACCTTTATTATTCCATCTAGGAGCATTTTTCCAATATTCACTCACAAAAGCTGTTGGCATTCACCAAATTCTCCTTCACTGGTTTTAGTATTGAACACATGTCCTTTGATATTAATTTTTAAATAGATTCATTTAGGACGCAGTACACTTTGAAAACCACCAGGTCAGTAAAAATAAGAGAGCACCCCAGGTCTCCCCTAGACTCTTTGCAGTGTGCAGGGGAGCCTATCCTTTTCAGGAAATTTAGATTTGAATCAAAAAGTCAAGACTTTGACTGAACCTGAAAGTGCTTTTTGGTCCTGAGACCGGTGTACGTGTGTGTGGGCATTTTTTTAACTATGTCCATTTTATGAATGAGTAAAATGAACCACAGAGGTTAAATTATTCCCCTACAAAGTCTTTGGATATAAAGCCAAGCTTGGTGATTCACATTTCCAGCCACCAGATCTAAGAAAAAGTATCAGTGCCTTGCACCAAGCAGAACCAGGTACGAGACAAGTCCATTTCAGGAGGAAAGAGTTCTCCAACAGATGCAATATGAGTCCATTCCTTTTAGCTGAAGATGAATCTCTGCTCTTAAGCAATATCCTTCCTACATCACAGAAACTGCTCCAAGAACCAATTTTAGGCAGCTGAGGTTTGAGTCTCTTAGGCCAATGCCCTATTTCACTTCCCATTCCTTGACATGAGAGGTACATCCCACAGCAAGCTGGGAGAGATGCCATCTCTAGTTTCCCAGGAAATGGGAAAGATCTGAGTGTTCTTGTAATACTGTGTATGCTGTATTAATACCTCACTGGAGCCTTCAGCAGGAAAACAACTTCCAGTCTTTTACGCTACCAACTAGAAACAATATCTGCTATCTATGAGTGCCCCAAGTGAGTGTCACTGAGCTCCACAACTTATATTCACGATTACACACAGACTTCACAGTGTTCCTCTTAAACCATGACATCAAAAAAGAGCAAACTTGCAGACAAACTTTCCATTTCAGACTTCCATCTTCCTGCTCTGATGGAACATTGCTAGCCTGTGAATATCCCAATCTGTAAATATTTTGAAAAGAGTTTTGCTTAGGCTGAATCATATCTGAAGGCTTCTTGAGGAAACCCAACAGATTTTGCGTATAAAACTTCTTCTTCAAGAAGGTTCTTCAGGCTTCTTCTATTCAATTTCCTTTGTCTGTGTTCAAATTTGCTTCTAGTAAGCAGTTTCGATTTTCAGATATAACCAGTACGAAGAACTTAAGCCTGACAGATGGAAATACCTTCACAAAATTACTGAGAAATGTCATACAGTAATACTGTGAATGAATTCCAGGAATTACTGAAAGTCACTTGCTATTTATTGCTTAGTAATATGGTGTTTGAGGTTTCCTGTCACTAGCTCAGTTGTGCCAAAACTTAAAAAAAATAAAATACAGTTTCACATGCTTTGCAAAGACCTGGTTCTACCAGATCACTTTACAAAAAGAACTGAAGAAAATTGAAAGACCTTTCTTTATTCACTTTGTGACTAAGCTCCTTGCAAAAACTAGCTACGAGAGCAAGAACAGAAAGAATAAACACAGAATTAAAATGCAGTCAGCATAATTCTCCCATGATTTCAGACAAGTAATTCTACTGCCCTTACCAACTAAATCAAGCACAGTATTTCATGTTGGTTTCAACTTGCAGCTACTAGTCCACGTTGGACATGCAGCCCCTCACCACTAGAAGCAGAAGGGCTACTCTACATTCCCCTCCTGAGGCCATCAACTGAGACCACAGCCCAGCTTTCATGACCACAGGGAGCTGACTTCTGACACAGGAACACACAAACACTCCCGTTCCCAACTGAAGTACAGCAGAGCTTCTCAAGACACCCGGCCTTCATGACTGGGGACTACAGACTCATGCAGACCATCAGAGACCTTGAGAGTACTCCAGCCCAACCTCCTGCCCAGAGCAGACTCTGCTGTGGGGTCAGACCAGATTGCTCAGGGATTTTTTTTCACGTTGAGGCTGGCTATACTCCAAGGATGGAGATAGCACAACTTCTCTGCATCCCTGCTGCACTGATGGGCTGCCTTTGTGAGGAAAAAGCTCTTTCCTTATTGTCAGGCTCCTTATTGTCAGCATCTCCTATTTCGGTCTATGACTGTTGTCTCTCTCTCTCTCTCCTGCTGCTTGCTGTGCTGACGACCAGCTTTCTTTTCTCAGTAACCTCCTCTTAGCTGTCAGTAGGCAGGAGGACACAGCAAGAACAGGGTTGTTCCATAGTGGGCACAAACAGGGCTTCCCCAGCACAGGCAGTGCCCACAGCAGTGGCAGGCTAGGACAGTGACCAGTCCAATCTGTAGCCCCAAAGAAGGAGAGGTAACAAGTCAGTCCTGGGGTGCACTGAAGGAGTCCAGCCACAAACAGCAGGAGACATGAGTGGGTGTGCTATGGTGTAGCTCAGGCCAGAATGGTCTGATGGGTCACTGGGTTGGGCTAGAGACCTCCAGGTTCTCTTGTAACCCCTATGATTCTCTGATAGATCATTTCAGAACTCATGCTTGTGTTCTGCCAAAGAGGTACTGAAAAGTGAAGTGTTTGACCCATACACTGGATGATTGCAATCTAGTGGGCAGAGAATAAACACCAAACCCTGAATCCTGTTTTGTAAGAGTGGGTGCACAGTGAACTGAAGGAAAGGAAAAGGCTGTATCTAATTAATTCTTTTGTGAGATTTCTAACATAGTGTACTTTCAGGCCCAGATTCTGTGCCACATAGTCTCTTAGTAGGTTTCTCAACCTTATTCAGAAACAGCTTTCAGTATGTTCACTGTCAACAGGAAAATCATTGTCACTGTTGTGCACTGTGTCTGTCTTTGCTTCTTTGTTCCCTGACATGTCTCAAACTCATGAATTTTTCAAGCTTGGGAGAAATAGTAATATTTGCTGAATGAAAACAGTCTTATCAAATAAGTAAACACCACTAGTACCCTTATCCAGGGAACTATCTGCAAAACCCCATCCTAGTCAAAACTGGGAGATCAAGACAACTGCAAAGGCCCATGATGAGAAGCCTTTTTTGAGAGTCAAAGCATATAGACATCAAAAGGAGAAAACAGGGGTAACTTTTTACACATTTACAGCAAAACATTGAGCAGAATATGCATTACTTTGCATCCACTTTAACTGCCTCAAGAGGACCCAGATTACATAGATAAAACCACCTCACTGTTTCATGTGCTGCCATCCTCAGCAGTGAAAACACAGGCTTGTCTAGCGACAGAAATAGCCCTATGTCTCAATCCCAGACAGAGATGGTACTTCTGGGAAATTACTTCTGCTAGTCTCTGCATGTTTCCTTACAGGGAGACCAGTTAGGTCATGTACTCATCCTTGGAGATCATCCAGGTTTTAAGGGATTCATCTTTTCATCTCATAGAAAGTCAGGTCTGTACACCAGCACAGCATTCTGATGTGCTTTTCCACCAGTTCATAAGTGTAATGTCAACAGTGTCATGAAGTGCTACAGCCATCAGCCATCAGCTCTGAGGCAGCACCCTACAGACTTTAAAGGACATATTGTGGCTCAGGTCATTAGGAAGAAGGAATACTCTTAATTTTGCTGTTCTGGGGTAAAACTGGGTTGTGTTGAGGATTTCCAAAATTAAGGACAGCAGCCCAGGGGTCAGACAAATTGGCTTCTGAGGACAGGAGATGAGGACATTATTTTGTGTTACAATCCCAAGGAACAGTCAACAGATGAGAGTTTTAAGGCTTTACTAAAGTGACAGAGATCTGGAGCTGACTGGCATGCTTGTTTGGAGTATATGATCATCAGAGAGCGCAGCCTCCTTGCCCTCACTGTCTGTGTTCCCATCATGGTTGCCAGCTTCTGTTTCTCATGTCCTCCCTTTCCTACCCCTAACTCCTATCCTTTTGTCTAGTTACTCCAAATAACATCTGTGATTATGAAGTCCCTCAAATAAGCAAGTGCAAAACTGCAATATCTCCCAGGTCTGACTCCTGCCTGGGATGCTGTGCACATGAGACCTTTGTATTACAATTATGTCACTGTTGCTATTAAACCTTACAGCTTTGCTCAAGTAATTTAAGGAAGCATATTTTAGGACTTCAGAGTGCTTCTGGTCTTGGAACTATAATTTTTTAGCAGGTGCGTAATATTTCCTTCCTTCCTGATATGTTTTTGTCAGCAAATTTTTTGATACTGACATTTCCAAAACAGGGCACACAAAAATCAAGTTAGTTAAAAAGAACCTTTAGGTGCACTTGTGAAGTAGATTGTGTACTTAATACTGGAAGTTCCCAGAGGATTCAGAAGTAACATATGCACAGAGAGGAAGAAAGTTAACTATTTTGTGGTAGGCACATTTTATCACACATACTCAGAAATATTTCAAGAATTCCCTCCCACAGTCATATGATCAGCCATTGCTGCAGCACTGGAGAAGGGCGGAAGTTATAACCAGCGCACAAACTGTGGCTGTTTATACCAGAAAACAAAACCACAGCTTAAATAAAAATCCTAGTGAATATTTGTTATTGAAATGTTAATTTCACAGTAGTGTTAATGGAGGAGTAGAGATGCCAAGCAATATTTTCCAGTTCTTCACTCTTTTCATGGAGAAACACACATACACTGTAGTATCAGAAGTAGGGCTAAAAGCAAAGGGACAGCCTCAAAATTCCCCACATCTTAGACAGAGTAGAGGGCATTGAGCAGAAGATACTTAGGAAAGACAAATACCTGACACCCTCCTGAGAAAGGGACTGTTTCAATCAAAATCAAGTGAAGGATGGAAAATAGTTGAACCATGGTCTTTCACGCTTCTGGTGAGAATTTGGACAAAGAGGGAAGAGAGACAGAGCCAAGGAAGTATAACCCAACCCTGCTTCTTTGCCTAACTTCAGCAAAAATCTGTGCCTGTGAACCCAGAATAGATGCATTTTTCCAGCACCTGGCTCTGTGAGGCTTTCATCAGGGGTTTAGATGGTTCTGAAGTCCAGTAGTGACTGACCACAACTTTTCCAGTACTGATCCAGCAGTGACTTGTGATGACTAGGACTTTTTCTGTTAAATAAGTTTGATTTTTCTTGCATAAATACTGTGGGGTAAAGACTCCAGCAGCAGCATGCCTGACTGAGTGAAGGAGATCTGAAATGATGCAGCGTACCAGCCTCAGCTGCCCTTCCTGTGACAGGACCTCAAGCTGAACAGAGCTTTGAGACAATTTTCTTATGATTAGCTCCCCAATGAAAGCCAAAAAGCTTTCAAGCTGACAAAGCTAGTTTTATTTTAGAATTGGGAAAATTAAAAATAAATAAATAAAAGAGTGAGGTAAGCTGAAATGTAAAGAGGTATAGACTCATTTGCTCCTGGTACCAGCATCCCAGACATCAGCCACCTCAACGAGTACCCTGACTCCCTGGTCCCTTAGGGACTTCTCTGTTCATCACCATGTGACTGCCCTTCTGGACTTGTCAGATATATCCTGCCCTCTTCAGCAGTCTGTGCCACAAGGTCCTTGCTCTTTCCTCTGGGTCTAGACAGGTAAGAGTTATACCTCAGGTGTCTCAAACCGTACCTCCTTGAGAACATTCAGTTGCTCTGTCTCTTCTAGAGATGTCTGCCCAACACAGTTCTTATAAATGAGATTAATATAGGACTTGAAAGCAAAAAAGGAATAAATAGACTCTGTTCACCAGTCCATCAGATTCACAACAGGAAATAATTAACATACATTTCCCCTTTATCACTGAAATCAAGCCTCTCAGTAACTCTGGGTTGCGCAATTCAACTGTATTTTAATTTAAATGGTTGACTTGTGAATTGGTTTCTGTAATTTTCATACTGGTTCTGTATCAGCTTCTTATTTTTTCAGGTGTCAATCTTAGTCATTTTAACCCTGAGGCAAATTGCAATCACATCAACACATAAGATACTCAGAGCTGAAGTTAAGACAACACAGCAAATAAAACCCTGAAAGAGGAAAAACCTTCCATCTTGAATGCATGCAACATACTATTTTGCTCCTTAAAATGTGAAAGAAAAATTCTTGCCTTCAGGCCTATTCCTTTGTAGTTTGTGACACTCTTTCAAGTCCTGCACCTAATACTCCAACTCACTGCTTCATCAATTTTTTAAATGAGTGCAAGCAAGGGAACCAGGCACAAAACCCTAATCCATCCCAGCTTTACATGGCTATGCCTCAACATATGGCTCAATGTTTTTGGATCTCAGCTATATCTGCTAGCCAATATTAATAGAGGAACCTCAGCATGTGATATGGTAATTATTTCAGGTATGAAGACAAGTGAGAGTGAAGCTGGTATATGAGGTGAGGAGAAGGAGAGATGTAGTAGTGTAAAGTTCCCTGAATTTAAAAATGGTAACAGGTGTACCTATATGGCAGTAGAAGAGGAAAAGTGAGATTTACTCTTCACATTGGTGCATACTAATCAATGATAGCTTCTGCCAAGGTGTATTCTGTTCTTGCATCACCTGACAGGTGCTCCTCTTCCTCTCTTTCATGTTTGCTGCAGGATATATGTGAAGCACTGACACTCTGACTTTCCAAGTTTAAGTGTTAGTCAACTCCATGGCATGGCTTATCTGCACAACCCTTTCTGTGACAGGAGAACACAGAATAAAAATTCTTCCTAACGTAAATCCCCGGGTAGCAAGAGCCTGCAATACCCACAGCCCAAGTCCTTTCATGACTATGTGTAGCAGGCTGTGGAAAAGCTATAAAAGAAAGAACTGAGAACACTCTCCCTTAATCATATATTTGTCCTGATTAATTGAGTCTGTCCATTTGAACTTCACTAGCTATGGGGAAAAAACATTCAGCTCCACCTCTGAGAAAGACAGACAAATCTCAGGACCTTCCCATACCCTCTTTCACCAGACAGACTAGTTTGTGAGATAAGAAGGAAAACAGATTATTTCTCTTTCTCCCGTTCTCTCTTACTTGACAGCACAAACAGGGGAAGAACTTTGAAGAGATGCTCCTTGATTTGGGTCACCCTAAGTGATCATCTAGTCCAACCCCCTGCTAAAGCAGATCCACCTAGATCAGGACACACAGGAATACATCCAGGCGGGTCTTGAAATCTTCCAGAGAATGAGACTCCACACCCTCCTGGGGCAGCCTGTGCCAGGGCTCCCTCACCCTCAAAGTAAAATAGTTTTTCCTTATGTTTAAATGGAACTTTTTGTGTTCCNTAGATGAGGCCTCAGCAGGGCAGAGTAGAGGGGGAGAAGAACCTCTCTCAACCTGATGGACACACTCTTCATGTAGCACAGATGCTACAAAGGACTAAGCAGCCCTAAAGTACCTCAATTAGCATGCCACTACTGCCAAGCCAAGTTAGTATACCTAGAAGCACTGCAGTAAAACGACCCAGGTGCAGCCACTGAATGCTGCTGTTCACAGGAAAGGTGGTTACACATCCATCCCTGAGCATCCATCAGGTATGAGCATCTGATCTCGGTAGCTGAGTTTGCCATAAATGTCCAAAAATCTTCTGACAGAAACACCTGGAGTCCTGTAACATAACAGACTATTTCCGATTTTGTAGTGAGAAGAATTTTGTAAGCAGTTGCATGAAGAATGATGACCCAGCAAAATGACCCAGCTATGGTACAAAGCCAGTCAGAGTTCTAACAAATCAGTGAAGTGCAGGAACCTAGTCAGAAACTGCTGATGTTTTGATTACTTCTCCAGTGGTATTGGAGAGATTCCTCTGCGCCAGAAAGCTAGGAAATGTTATGATTTCCTCCCAGCCAATGGAAGCCTAGAGAAATTGTCTTGAGATGGGACTCCTTTTTCTCTGACCAGAATCATGTCTTTTAACACAGAGAAGGGGAGGGCAAAGATACTTACAATTATCTTGTTGACCCTTCCAACAGATCCTCTGAAATAACAATAAGCACATACAACTAAAGGAATAAGTTCGAACTGAGCAGTTTGTTCAATGTCACAGTACAAAGAGCAGCCAAACTAGAACTCAATCCTATCCCTTAGCTGTCTTTTTTGTCTTCTTACTTGAAACATACAGTTAAACTATTAGTGTTTATTTCATAGGAAAGGTTGATCACAATATTTCTGTTGTTTGAAGATAGTGAGCATGGAGTATCTGCCTGCAATGTTATCCAGTAAAAACTATTGCAAATTGAAACCAGCAAATCTCCAGACTCTATGCTTCTTCATGGATTCTCCAGCTTTTAATAAGGTGAAAAAGTCTCTAATTCTCTTTTGGTCCCTCTGTTTCTGGTGTACCAGAAATCCTTATTATCAGTTCTTGTAATTTTAAGCCTTTCTTCTTCAGAATTCTGGCTAATCCCTATTTTAGATTTAGCTTTGTTGGGTTTATATTATTTTCTATTGTCTCAAGCTGCATTACATTTTCTTTTCCAGAAGAGAATTCTTTAGGCTCTAGGAATATCTGAGAATCTGTTTCAACCCAAGATGCCCCACACTGAGCCTTGTGCTGTTGGTATCACCCCTGTAGCACCAGTGTTTTCTGGATGTCAACCGCCACATTGTTTCAGCTTACAAATCATAACCACAGCTCTAAGCACATAAAGATCCTTAACATGGGTAAAACATGCTACATTTTTTTCCACAGGTCAGAGCCAGAATTAAAGGTGAAAAATCCTGAGACTTTTCAGGCTCTCCCATTGAAGCTGTTTTACTTTGTGAGCACAGCGCAGTAATCCAAGCCCTCTCCTGACCATACTTTTACTTTCAGTACTACAGCTGTTGGCTCCATTTTGTTTAAACACAGAAGCCTGAAAGAGCCTAATATCAGAGTATGCCATTGCCCAGTGCTCAAAGTACTCATCTGCAAAATGAGAACTGTGGTCAAATCTCCTTGAAGAACAGAGGGAGGGATTCAAATTCAGATTAATGAACAGAAGGACTCTAACTCCATGACCTCATAGAGCTATTTTTCTGAGAATTCCTGCTTTAGTAACAATGCTGTGGTATTTCCCACTGCATGCATCTACTAGTTTATTCCAGCAGGGATCAGCCATGGCTGATACATTTGCCTCTACTGTGCTTTACTATTCAGATTGTTCTGGTAACATGCCTAAAGATCTTCAGAAATGCAGATTTGTGCACCAAGGTACTCAGATATCCCTATGGCTAAAGAACAACTAAATGAGGATCTCCAGAACTTAAAATTGGCAGCTAAATAACCATGCCATCTTCCTGTGGTCCTTTCCAAATGACACCCAGCTGGTGGGAAACATAGAAACAGGGACACAGTGGGCTGTGTCAAGACAACCTACATCTACCTGCAGCATGTGTGTTATTGCTTAAGGGAGTCTGATAGCATTTCCAAATTCACAGAACTGCAGTTTTCATCAGGCTGCAGAAGACTAATGGCTAACCTGCAAGAGCTGGACTTCAATCAGCAACTGGTGGACTCTGTTTCATTATTATCTAATTGCTATCTTCTTTTGTGGAAAAATAAAGGAGAATGAACCACAATTAATAATAACCTAAGCCCCTATGCTCAACATTCTCTTTAAAGATTTCTTCTTGTTCTGTTCAAGCTGTCTTTTCAGTCATGTAGAAGTGTGCCAGTGGCACTTTAAAAATAAACACAGAAATGGAAATGCAGAGTCTGTAGCATCCTGAACCTTATGTATTAGCAGGTGACTGTTTAAAGGTGGGAAATAGTAAGCTGGATCCATAATTAGGGTAACTTAGCTTAAGTCTGTGTTAATCTCCACCACAGTTTACAGCAAATGGGAGTCTGTGTGATGTTCAGCAGTGACACAGCGACTTCTGTTTTGCCCAGGAGTACAGCCTTGACGTATTTCACTCATCATCATGAGTAATATGTCTTGGCATGTAGATACACCAAAACTTATCATTCAGAGTGAGATTGTCACAGTATTTACTCAGCTGTGATTACAAGCCCAACTGCAAACAGAGACAAGGCAAGGTACTAATTCCTGTCTCTGATATGGGTACAGGAGCCAGTGAGGGAGACAAAGCTGTAAAAAGTAGAACTTCTCTTTCTAGAGCAACCCAAAGAGAGAAGAATGATCCTGGGGTTTGTGACATGGGGTTTGAGTTGGCCTTGAAGACTTTTCACAGCAGCTAGTAAAGTTGTTTCTCTGGAGAGAAGAGCCAAAACTTGTTATTTCAGCCCATTCTTTAGGGATAACTGGATCTATAACCTAGTTTCTAGTTTTTGAAGCTCATCTCCTTCCAGCTTTGCTACTAAATATCCCACAAAACAATAACAGCAAAAGGAAGAAGGATAAGAAGCTATGAGACAGTGGGAAAAACAGCTCCAGAAAAAGAGGCTGTGTCAGAAGAATTCTTTTAAAAAATAAGAAAGCTTTAACACATTGCTCAGAAATCTCCTAAGTGAATTGATCATTTTCAAAGCAAGCATGCAAAAAGCATCTTTCGTGTTTGCCACTCTGCATGACAGACTTTTACAGTTCTTTGTTTTGGGTTGTTTTACAGAGCATGAATGAGTGAAAATGAGACAGATTATCGTGATGGGGAATCAGAAACAAAATTTATACATTAATGTTTCCAAAACCAGGTGGTGAATTTGACTGCTCTTCTGAGTTAAAACAAGGTCTGATTTTTTAGGAGTGATGAGTGTGTATGAATCATCAAAAATGAGGAAAATAGTAGGATAATACCATTGATTGACAGAAAGAGAGAGGACAACATCCTGATGCTGTGCCATCACTTGGCAAAAAGACAGCTCTTGAATCAAGAGGTTGAATGTGCCATGCAGTTTTGTGGTGTTTAGTATCTGACTTCAAGATCTCCCCCACTAAAGACCTTTTTTTATGAGAATACCAGCACATGTGGTGGTAGCTCCAGGCACTCAGAAAAAAAAAATATCAAATTCTGCTCTCTCATACCAAATCACATCACTGTTATTGCCCTAAATTAAAAAGGTGTTTGTTACGGATTCCAGCTCCCCTACTGTCAAATCCTTTTCTCCTCTTGCATCTCAACCCCACCAAGGGCTAAATCCAAGAATGACTGCTGAATAAAGCCATTTTGTGCACACACAATGAGCATTTTGTTCAAGCCATTTAAGACATATTCTACAATAAATCTTTTCATTATCAGAGGCATTTTAAAAATGTTTTGCCTTTAGTCACAGTTTACAGGTTCACTGTGTACCGTATTAAGTTTGGTATTTGATGCACGACACTTTTTTTAAAAAAAAATGCTTAATCATTTTTAAACCACTTCATGTTGCTAGAGATGGCCAGTTAGGGCTAAGTAAACATTTTTGTCCATAGCATATGTTTTAATATTTAATTTTGTTTCAGTATGCGACAGAACAGAAAAGTCAGGTGACCATATCTGCACATACACATCTGATTTATAGCAGTGGTCTCTTTATGGTGCTTTACTCTGAGAGGATTTTTTAAAGATTAGGTATTGTGATTATTATTCTAAAGGGGAGGTGTGACATGCCCTTGGAAACTTTTTTTTTAACACATACTCAACTGAAAAAAAAAAAGTCTACTTTTTAGATAGGCACAGCAGATTATGGTACTGACCTTGCAAAAGAAAATCTTTCCTTCACAGTGTTCTTATTTTTATGGTTATATAGTGTCTCATTCATTTTGTTTACAGAAGCAAATCTGGCTTGCTGGAACCAATCATGGTACAAGTAGAAATAATTTCTTAGACTTCAAAACAAATGTAATGTCATCTTACCTCTTTGCTGAGCTTTGTCACTCTTGTAACTGCAAATCACAATAAAAACTAACTCCAAACTCAGCTCCTACTGAGCTGCAAAAGTCCATGACTCTCCCCCCCTCACCAAAGGAATCTTCTTGGAGCTGATGAAATTAACTAACCGGTATCAAAACTGTCTCCTCTCCAGGAACATCTAGCATCAAAGTGCCTCAATTGAAAACTCTGCCTGCTGATACAAGATCCATGATGGGTTAGTAGAAGAGCCACATTTCCCTGTGTGGGAAGCCTGCTGTATGTTAAAAAGAGAAAGAGATTCCCTCCACATCTCATTTTTCATATTAAACTTAATCCAGCAATGACTTTCTCAAAAGAAGCATCTAATCCAAAGGTACTGGAAAGGAATACAAGGTTACAGCCACCTCCTCATTGTCTTATGACTCCTTTGCTCATCCTCTCCTCATCCTCTAAGAAGTGAGTTTATCCCCTATTCACGTCTAAGAATATATCACTTTGTCATGGTGGGGAGACTGTGTGGTTTTGTCTTCCCTGCTGCATGAAGCTGACCATTACTTCTCCTCTGCACAGAATACAAGAGGCTAACGAGTGTCATCACACCAGAAGAGCAGAAGACTCTATGCTACACACAGGGAGGCACTAGGGATGCACCACTGAAGGGTGTACATGAATTCAGACTTGCTTTAGATTATTTTTAGCTAATACAAGTACATGAAATAATGAATTTGGAGTAGCCTAACACTGAGCACTTAGTAGCTGAAAGCACTTTCACCATGATTTCAAGAGCCAGGTCAGGTAGCTCAAAGGTAGTGTGGATATGTCCCCTGACACTGTGCAGACATGTCCTGAAATGTCCAGTGCTGATGTGAGTCATTTGCTTTTGCAAGCACAACTGCCTAGCACTGATGCTTGCTGCTGTGCAACATCCCAAAGCCATATGCTTTTGCTGCTGCACGTGGCAGTACTGTTCAGCCACAGGTCTGGCCAACTCAGTGGACTTCCATAAGTAGTGCAAATGAAGGGGTGAGGCTGCCTGTTCCTCTTCCACAGACAGAGAAGCTTAATCACATTTACACCAGTTAGACATTATCACAGAGTAGAAGACAAGCCATATGTTGCTAGCTGAGCTTGCTCCACTGTGTTTGCACTTTCTTCAGCTTCTGCCAGTGGGCAAAGTACTTCGCATTTGTGGCTGTTCATTGGTTTATCATTCACAGTAAACACTTGGATATCACATGGTGTCAAACAGTTAACAGATGTTATTGAGTCTCCTTGTGAGTGAGGCTCTTGTGTGTGAGGCTGATGTCATCAAATGAAGTCACTGAAGAAGGCAGGTCAGATATACTCTGACCTTGGTTAGTCATCCCCTAATATTAATCGATTCTCAGAGAACTCATTAAAGGTTTCAAAATGTGGACAGTGTACTGTTTATTAACTGTTATCACAAATTATTTTGTAAGAGATGTGACAATGAGCTTTAGGGGAAAATTTTAGCTCTTTAAAACCACTTAGTCACTGTATCTTCTTCTTAGGAATCTTCAAATAAACCTTCAATATCTTTTAACACAACAAAATCAGGGGAAAGTTAGTGAACGTGACAAGTTGGCTTTACATCACTGTACATTTTGCAGCAGCAATCAAAGGGTATTTTGCTGTGCTTCAGCTTGCACATATCTCCAGGGAGCAAGCATGCAACAGAGCTCTAATTAATAAGATCTAACTTCTTGTCCTTCAGCCTGAAAGCATGGCCCGCAGATGAGACTGTTACCTTTAATTAGGTCAATTTACTAAAACACATGATCTGAAACAAGGGAGCTGACCTTGTCAGACAATGACTGCTGCACTGAAATCGTGCTTTGCAGATCCAGCAGCACTTGAAGATTCATGCCTGCAAGTAGTTGAGGGTGTCAGCCACAAGAAACTGTACACATGACTCCATGCAGAACTATCTCCTCATCAGCACAGATCCTACTTGAACAAGCATTTATGACATGGGTTGTTCAGCTGTACGTGAGGCTCTCTATTTATGCAAAGTAGAGTTTAGTCATATTGGAACTACAGTGAATGGAAAGGATTCAAATCTGGGACACAGATTTTCTGCTACATTGCAAGATCTGAGGAGTAGGGAATGAGGTTATGAGGCTCTGCTTTTTGCTCCCAAGCTGCTAACATTCTCACAAACCACCATTACTTCAAAACAGACATCTACAGCAGATGTTGCTGCATTCCCAGCTTCACAAAGGCACAGATATGGTAGAAATGAGCATTGCAAGCAGAAAACTGAGAGAACAAGTTAAATGTGCTTGCTGAAATCATCCCTGTTCAGAGGTCAACACTTTGTGAGCAAGGTCCTTTTATGTAAACCAGGATTTATGTCAAAGGAGACCATCTGGATGCTTGTGACCCTGGTCCAGGAGTTGCTTTCTGTCTTAATAGAATAAGACATACCACAAGAAACTGCATGAACAACATCCATCACAGATGTCTTCTCTTGGGGAAGCTGTTCTGCAAAGGACCAATGATGCTACAGGAATAAAAGGCAACCATATTCACTCCATGAATTTCTTTGCTTTCACTGTCCTTTTTCTAGTATTTACTGCTTTGTTTTTGCAATTCCCATTCTTCTATTCTTGTTCTGTTTTCTCCTCTCTTCCACCATGCTTCCCATTCCTCACAGCAATCACTCTCATTCCCATCTGCTCCTCCCTTTGTGGACCCATGTTGAATTTTCTGTCAGTTGATCTACGTGCCAGAAACATCAGATCATGAAAGGTTCCAAAACCAAAAAGACACTAGTTAAAACTGAAGGTTCCAGTAAGAAGGAAGAACAGGTCAGACCTGTTTCATTCTGCATCTTAGGAATTAGATAGGAGTAACAAATGTCAGGACTACTAAAATATGCAAACAAGGGAATTATCTCTTTTACTAAAATAGAAGAGACTACAATGTTCTTTGGCTCTCTTCCAGGGATATGCAAAAGCTTTGCAAACACAGAAGCACAGCACGCCGTTTACTGAGATTTCCTCAGGGAAGTCAACCAAGATTTCCTGAGAGAATTCAACCATTGCGGGATGTTGAGTTTGAGATTTTGTGTTTTGTTTTTCCCAGACCTCTGATAACCGTAAAACTATAGCCCGACATTTCGAGTCGCTCCATACCTGCCGTCGGCGGGCGACGGGAAAGTGATCCGTGTCCCTCGTCGCCGCCCCCCTCCCAAGAAGGCCGAGTGTCCTCTAGGTGGCACACGTACCTCTCCTAAAATACAGACTAAGGGCGGGCATTTGCCTTTGCCGTTGTGTTTGGAGGCTTTTCTCTGAGTTACTGCAACCTTTTAAAATACAAAACAAAACAAGCAAATAAAAAAAAAAATCACACACACACACCCTAAAAGAAAACTAAAATAAAACACACACACACACACAAGAAAAACATCAAGAAAAGGGCAAGTCTGCATCCCTGGCAGGGAGTATGGCTGCAGCCACTGTGCAGGTAAGGCAGGGTGGCAGATGGGAGATGGGGCATCATGTTTGTCATCCCCGATAAAAGCAATGAGTACAAAGAGTCAAGGTCATCATCAAGCAGAACTTTATTGAAAACCAAATGCCTTTGGCTTTGGAACCTGTGGTAGTGCATGGAAACCCTGTGGACTGTTAATTAAAATCAGTCTTTAAAAAAGGGAATATTCCAATATAGCATCTGTGTGGAGAGTACAGAACAGCCTAATTCAACCTCAGAGTAGACTGCCATCATCTCCCACAGACATGGAGAGGTGTTCCATCAGCCCCAAAGCAGGAGTCATGACTGCTGGGACTGACCTTCACCAATACTACCCCTGCCTGGCCTGTTTCTGCCGTCCACACACTCAGCAGTTAAATCTGCCACAGGTATAACCGCCATCTATCTGCTACTCATATTAAAAGTGCATCTCCTTGCATGCAGGCATTACCCACAGATGAATGGCATGTTCACCACACATTCCTTTACTTCACTACTGAGAACAGTACTGGCCACGTTGCTGTCTTGCAGGAGTCTTGTTAACCACTTTCTCCATCTGGAGGTCATGGTTCATACTCCTGATACTTGACTACAACCTGGCAAAAATGTTTCGTCGGGTAAAAACAAATAACCAAAGACCCCTGTTATATTTCTTGTTAAAGGCCTTAATCATAAGGCACCCAAGGCAGCAGTGCTCTGATTTGCTGTCACCTCTAAGCAATGGCACAGGTTTAATTAATAGCATATAAACCTAGGATGGCTGCAGGCCATGGCCCAACATGTGCCATGCAGGTACGTATACAATCAGAAAACGCGAAAGTATAAAGTTAAGATGGAAAGGAACAATTCTCCAAGCCTTCCAAGATTCATCAGTTTCTAAGTACTGGTCATCAGGCAACTATATTTGATCTTTCAAAATTTGGTTTCAAAAAACATAAAACTTTACTAGCTACAGACCTTCCCCATTCAACTGAATAGAGAGAGAGGCTACAGCCCGCACACGTGGAGGAAATCACGTACCTGATGTAGCCTGTAGACACCTGAAAATGCCAACAGCCAATACAGACCTGCTCTTAGGAGGTCAGCAGTCTGCCTGCTGCAGCACCAGGCACACCCTTGTACCCTGGGGTTTTTGCCTCTCTGGTACAGTCATTGCTTTGGAGTCCAGCCAGAAGAATTGCTGCAAACTTCATGAAAGAAGACAAGACAAACAGGCTTAGGCTGTGATATTAATGGTCTGCCTCTGCAAAGCAGGCTGTGCTGCCAGCAACAGAAACCAATTACTTCTCAGTGAGGAGTCACAGGGACCTGCAACCCACATAACAAAATCTTGCTGTGAGAGTAAAAGAAGAAGGGCTCCTGAGCTGTAAAATGTTAAAAGCCTGTGCATGGTATATGATCAAGCAGATGTGCTGCATTAGCACATTAAGGATAATTCCAAGATTATGCAGAGTCTGGAAGAAGTATTGAACACCGCAGCAACCAGTAACTGAAAGGAAAAAAAGGCAACTCAGCTTCCCTTTATTGAAAAGTAATACTTTCCATCAGTGGAAGCTAGTATTTCCAATCACATTTTACTCCTAAATAAAATGTGGAGGTAAATACATACAGCTTTAGAGGTGAGTGCACAGTAGTTAGAGGAATGGAGTGTAGGAAAGCCAGCTAATGTGCATATGTGCTATGACAGGTAGACACAATGCCATCCCAGAGGCAATGGAAAGAAAAAATAACTATGTTTCCTAGGTAATTGGCTCATTTATGAATGTGTAACTTGAAAATAAATACATGCCCAAATGTGCTTGATAGCAGCCACCATAGGCTGCCCCCAGAAAAAAAACCCAGAACACCATGTGGTAACTCGTTGCTTGCACGGCAACACCAGCAGGCACGGCAAAAGCAACGGGATCAGCCGCGTACTCCCTCCGTGGCCATCAGCCGCTTCTGCAGGCAGCTCAGCTCCTACATGAAAGCTGCGAGGGTATCAGAGTCATAGAATCACAGAATCTTAAGAAAGCTATCCCTGTCCCTGAAACAGGGTGCCACTAACCAGTTGTTCAGCATTAAAAATCAGCCTTTGGCTGCTTTTCTGCACAGAAAAACAAAACAAAACACCAAAAAAAAAAACCACCAACAACACCTAAACCCACAAAACATGCACACCCACACAGAGTGAAAAAAATATCTTCTTTTCCCCACTTCGAGCACCCTCTGTGGCTCACAGACAGGAAAAACAGCTTTAGCAGGATTAATGTTACAAAAGGCAGTGGCACTATAGAATAATGACATTATCTAACCAAGCTAAATGGAAATATGAAGAAGCATATTGTAGTATTGCTGAATGAGAAACAAGGCTGGTCAGGTAACTCTATTTTTAAGAGAGTATCTTAAGGTTGCAGTCAGTGAGGAGTCTGCTGTAACCCCGCAGATCAGATCTACTGAGTCACAGTGTCTCTTCTACTTTGTGAAGGCTGTAACTGTTGATGCAGAAAGATGGCTTAACATTTCTGAACAAGATTGCTCCTTCATAAGTAGTCCTATCAAAGCTTTTGTAGGAAGCTCTGCATGCCTAAGAAGCTTAAAACATGACACAAGTTTATACAGTTTACTGTATGACAAGTTTAACACGATTTACCACTAAAAAAAAAAAAAAAAAAACCAAAAAAAAACCCCAAGAAATTATAAAACTTAAAACCTTGCAAAGTGAAATTTTAATGAAAGAAGTTAACACCTTACCCAGTCCAACAAGAAAAAGATGAGTCACAGACAGCTCCTCAGACAAAAAGAATTTCAATTTAAACTGTACCGTAACATGCTCTCTTTATTACTTAAGACCACCTAAACTATACATATATTATCAAATATCCTGTTCTGTTTTATGACATAAAATATTTAAATTGCTTAAATCACAGGAATGCCAGCATTGACAAGTTATAAATTTGAAGTTATTCTAAAATGTTTTGTATCAAGACTCTGATTTTGCTGAGCTTGTCTTAAAACTTACTTGATACTGTAACACTCTTACTGTTCCATCTACTCACTGACTCTTCAGTAAATTACAAGGCAAGTCTCTTTCATTATTCTGTTTACAGAAAGTATCTGTGTTCTTGTGTTAAAAATAAATCCACTATATCTTAAGTCCAAGGTCACAAGCTTATAGAAACTGACATGAGTCTCAAGGCAGGTCTTTCTGAACCACATGATGTCTCCTTGCTGGTCCTTAATTATGACAACTAAGAACTATTAAATGTTTTTATAACTGAAACTTTGATCATATAGGAAACTTTGTCACTGAGGATTAAAAAAATTGTACATGTGTAACAACAAATCTGATTGCCTGATTAGTCTTGTTTTACTGTATGAGATACGCTATCAGCTGGATCTACAGACCTAATCAAAGCACTTGCATCCTCTGAAACTATTTAAGCAGAAAAGAGTCATTAATTAAACAGGACATTTTACTGTGTGCAATACTACAGAAAGGATATACTTCAGGTCACAAGGCAGGAGTCCAGAAGAACTAGTAAACCTGGAGCACATGCAGAGACTAAATCTCATCTTAGAAACATTGGCAAGACTTAATAGTACTTAATTCTCTCAGTAGAAACATTTCAGCAGTAACTATGAACTCTAGAAAGCACATATTACATGGACAGACATTGAACACATAATATGTGCCAGCATTTTACTGAAGCTTATGTTACTTGTGTAAACACTTTGCAAACAAGTTAACTGGATAATGGGTCTTACTGGGTTGGCCACTGCATATGAAAAATGCAGAATAGTAAAGGAATCCAAACACCAAACACTACCTTATCACCAGTCATACAGAAACACCCAGTCACTTAGTACCTTCAATCCCATCTGCTTATGTTCCCCTCTGCCACAGTTTTGCCTTTGAATTTGGTTCAAAATTCAACATCCCTTGGACCCTTCACTGCCTCTGGAGCTGCTGACCATCAGTTTTGGCAGCATACTCTGCAGATATAGCACATAATTTTTAACGAATTCATTAAGAAATAAAGAGGAAAATAGTCCATATTCAAAAGTGAAATGCAAACTGGATCGAAGCTAAAATATCACTCCGTGGTTTTTTTCTCTCGTATGCCATCCCTTCTGCATCACAGAAATCTATGTTTCTGCCTGCCTAATGGGTTTGACCAAAGCCTGCGTCAGCTGCATCTCCATGTTTCCACCTCCTAGTGGAAGAGACTTGAATGACAAATGACAAAACACAAAGCCAGTGGTCAGGCTTATTTTTGATGATTAAAAGACTTTAGTTAAAGTTGGAAAGTGAGTTACTTTCCAATGAATTCCCAGACTGCACTTCTCCTTTATGGAAGGCTATATGAAGTCTGAAGAATGGAGGAAATTATGATATGCCAAGAGGCAAAGAACTGAAAGCTCAACATTTAGAAACTACTTGAGGAAATGAAAATATTACTCTAGTTTTCAGCTAAACACTTACTTTTGACATGTAATCGACACTCTGGAGAAAAAAATGCTGTAGTTAGAGTCAAACCATTGTTCCACTGTTCTAATGAATTGTTAAATACTTTGGTATGGCCAGTCTGGTGAGCTACGTTACCGTGTTTCCTGCTTTTTTCAACAGTCTCTGTTTGTGGGCTTATATGATTAGGTAAAAGAAAGATCATAGTTTTTTGCAAAAGATTAAAAAATATGTCCCCAGGAATCGATGTAAACAATAGACTAGTTAAATATTAACAAAATGTTTGGAGTTTATAGTGTGATAATTTAAATCACATTATATGTGCTATATTCTCATGGCCTGGGCCATCTCAGCTCCTTGGTTTTATTGGTTTTGCTGATTTCTCCTCCCCTTCCCACTGTGAGGGGTAGGAATGAGTGAGCAGTTGAGTAATGCTTAGTTGCAGGCTAGGTGTAACTCACAACAGCAGCTCAACTTTTAAAAAAAGTATCGGCGTCTTCCTTGTGTTCCCCACTTAAAGGTAGGACAGGCACAGCTGACAATCAAAAAATTCAGAAACATTCACTAAACACTCAGCTTACAAAGCTCACTTTGCAATTAGCTGACAAGAGATGTGAATTTTAAAAAAGAAAAAAAATAGTAATTAATCCTTGATATCCGTGGGCTCAGGTAAATCAAAATTTTGCATTCCAAGATTTCTGCATGTGAAATAGTGCACTAAATTGCACAGCCTCCAAGCCCCCAGCCATGTTTGGAATGACATCCTTGAGATTATGAGTTGAACATAGCTAGGAAATCTTCCTACTTTGATCCCTGTGAAGATGTAAATATGTAGTTACAAAGATACAACAATCAATAAGGATTATTTACCGTGAGATGAAATCAAACTTACAGATTCTTGGTATGTTTTTATATGCAGCTAAACTCTAGTAAGAAGGTCAGTAGCTTTTAGCAGCTAAACTTGACTGCTGCACTCTTGATCAAAATAGAAAAAACTGGCACAACACAATTGATCCTCCAATTAAATCTGACATGCATTACAGCTTAAGCAGAAGAGTTGGCATTAACAATATGAATCTAGATACTACCATTTGAGGACTGAATTAAACATTTCATTAAATCCCTGCTCACTCTGAATTTTTATGTAATTCAGTAACATAGCCATAGTTTGTAAAAGGCATCTGACATCTGCCTGATATATTAAGCACTGTTTAGCTCTCAGACAGTAGATTACCATGCTCATCCTCTTCTGAGACACTTTGAAGCCAACAGTTCCCTGCAACTGCAGAGTCACACAGCCTGTGAATAGGGTACACAGATTTTGCATTTATGTCTGTCTCTGCAATCAGCTAAGCCTTTAGATATGAAGGTATCTAAAACAAAACATGCTCTCAAAAAATAAAAAAGCTAGATCTATATGGCACATTTTCTAATGCTGTGGTTTATCAGCATTTCAGTAATAAAAAGCACAGGGCAAAACCATGGAGCCATCTATGGATCAGGAAACTCTTTCTGTTGGAACAAAGCTAAATCTCAAATAACAAAATCAGGGATAGATTAAAGAGACAGTCCACTAGCATCTCCTTGTGTTTCAGTAGCTTACAGCTCTCTGACATCAGAAACATATTGATTTGTTTTCTAGTTTGAGTTATTCTACTGCTGGTTCAGCTATTTTGGGAGAATATTTTGTTAAAGAGCTTCAAGAAAGCAAATAGCACATCCAGCATGGCAATCAAACACAGAAGAATGTTTCGAGATCTCTCTCACCAAATTCATAATGTTTACAGCTTTCATAAGAATTAGCCATAAGAATAATTCTGCATGTAGATTGCACGTTGCAAACACAGCTGGGAAAATAGCCATAAAATTACCAGAAGTGTGACTATGCAGAGTGCTTGTGTCCACATTGTGTGAAAGAAACAACTGGGTAAAACCATCAAGAACAACTGGGTACAAAAGAGAAAATCCACTTCCAAAATAGTGTCAATACTATCGGAAAGAGACATTACTAAATTTTAGTTAGTGTTTATATATGTAAAACCAACATGTTTTTCTGTTCTGATTTATTTGCATATTTATTTTCATCCAGACAAGGAACGCTAGGTCACGAGTGCTGTCTGTCTTCCTCCTTGCCAGAGACAGAGAGACTCAGCTGAAGGAAGAACAGAACCTCCTGCTCCAAACATAACTCCCTAAAGGGTGTTGACTGGGAAGAAAACCTATACATTTCAAAACTGCCAGTAACATTTCTTGTTGCCCGTTCAATAATCTAAATTCTTGCCAGACCAAGCAGAATAAACTGAGGAAGAAACAGGCTTTTTCACAAAGCCAGATTGTCCCTTGCTAAGGTTTTATATATATATATATNATAATTAGTACTTGAGAGGAATATGAAATGCTCACCTTTCCCTTTCAGGTACCACTAACCAGACCACCAGAGCTGGCAGGTAACTACTGTGAGGTGCTATCAGTAGGAGAACTGGCCTGTGAACAAATGATGGTTTTGGAGAGTGAAAGCTCACTGCTTTTGCAGTCATGTCACCCTGCTTGAGGATTTTTAAACATTTTCACCTGTTTTATTTGCGTGATTTTCTTTTGCTTTCGGATCCTTACCACTGTACCCTCAAATATTCCTGTTACTCTGTGATGCTCCCTTCTATTTGGCAGATATCCCTGCTGATTTCCCACAGCAGTCAATGCTGTCTGTTCTCTGCCATAAAAGCAGTAGCATAATTGATGATGGAGATTTTTATTAACATCTGCACATACTTCATCATAACATGATGCATTAAGATTATTCTGCAGGAAAAAAAAAATCATATTTTTTTTCAAAACCCAAAGTTCCTTAACCTGTACTAAATTACATTTCATTGTAGCATTGAATTGTTTAATGTCTTGGAAGAACTACACTTTTTTTGGAGTCAAATCAGTGAAAACTAAGAAAATATGCTGTGAGTAACATTTTCATTTGTGGTAAGCTCTTTTTGAGTAATATTAAGCTGATTACACATCACGCAAGGTAACAATTATCTTCCTGAATCTCTCAACATTTCTCTTTTTTCCTTTTGACTGTAGAAATAAATGTCATTGCTGTGCTGGTCTACTTGGTTACCAAGAGATTTGTATTTATTGCCATTGTGTCAGCGTCTGTATGCACATTTAATATACCTGCAGTACACATTTGTAATACAGTTACAAAAGGCTTCCCTGAATGATTGTCTTTGGGTCATAATTGTTCAACTTATCCTTGCATGACTAACTTTGAAACCAGAAGAGATCACTTCCAACAGTGTAACTGTTTCTTTAAAGCTACCATCAGCTGGACAGTGACAGTGTGCTTCAGCCAGCAACTGCAAGTTCAGAGAAAAAGTAAAACACTACCTCAGATTTTTGTCAAGGAATTTGCAATGGAAATACCTTATTTTCTCTCATGGGTGTGCTTTCAGTTCTCAAATGGGAGAACTGGGAGAAATGGGAGGCATTTATGAAATGACAAAGGCAGTCTTTTTGAGGACAGACAACTTTTACCTAAAAGCTTGGAATGCAATTTTATGAACTGCAGGAAAAATCAGGAAGGTCTCCTTACTTTTGTCATTCATGTGTGTTTGACACTGTTACTTCTTGAGAGTCATAAGAAATGCCAGCCTCTTCTGAAGGCAGTGTTTTGGAATGTTTTGGAGTTTGGTTACGTTATTTACGACATAGCCTTGGAGTAACAACAATTAAACAAATGAGTAGAAAGCCTATCTTTCTTTAGATTTTCTTTTCACGTTTTTTGCTTGTTAAAATAGCATGCCCTGATTAAAACTCTCGCACAATTCCAGTAGACAAGGACTGATTTTGTTTACCGTGTGTATATAGCCATTGGCACCAAAGCCCTCTCAGAACTCTTTTCTATCACTAATGCATGGCTGTAGCTGAGAATCAGGCTCAGTATAATATGTGTAATGAACTGTTTCTGCAATTTGCTATTTACTCCACTTACTGTCAAAATTAGCTTTTAAGACTGAAGTATATCATTCACTATTTGAGTGTTTCTGCTGTACAGTGGTCTGCTCAGCAGAGCATACAGATTTAATCCTCCCTGATTCTTTTTTAACTACAGATATCTGAAGTTATTTTCTCGTTTTAATGGTATGCAGTGAATAATATCTTATGGCAGCTTGAATAGCAAACTGATCAATAAAGAAAAGGGAGGAAAAAACCTACCAAACACTAAGAAATCAGCAGATTGCGTATTAATGCTCTATTATCTCACCAGAAGCAACTATTTACATGCTCTGTCATGAATGGAACCATGCTAACTTCTACATATCTGAGCATAGAAATGGTAGCCAATGTGAGTGAATAAGCAGAATGTGGCACTAGGCTGATAAGATTATAGGCAGATGCCGAGAACTGCCAATAGAAACACAAATTTAACCTTTACGTAGACAGCGTGCAGTGACTATTGTCAGTCAGCATTCTTCTGTTTGCTGCTGGTGGAAAACATCTGCACAGTTTGGTACCGAAAACAGAGAGCTTTCTTGGTGGTGTAGTTGTGTTTTTCTAAAGTATTAGGCCAATAAAATAATTTCACTGCTTTTATAACATGCTAAATCAAGATGCTAGACAAAGATGCAGGTAAATAAGTAGGTAGCATTCTCGGCAAAGGACTAAAAAGCAGAAAATGGTGGTATGGTGTAGAATTATGGTTGCAAACTTCGCAAGAGAATGACACCAGGGCTCCCACGTTTCTAACACAGGTGAGGAAACTGGTCGTTTCCACGGCACTTCACAATGCCAGAAGCAAGGGCAGTTATCAACCTCAGGAAGCGACACTGTGAAACACATATGAAAGAAAACGTGAGGAGCTCTTACTGCCTCTGAGCCCAAGAACTAGGCGCCGTGAGCCCCGCAAAGCTTCTCCCCGTTTCCAGAGCGCAGGCGCTCCGTTTGTGGGTGCGGCTCGAGGCGAGTCGCCAGCCGCCCCTCTCTCCACCGAGGGGCCGCGATGAGTTGAGCGAACGGCGGCCCCGGGGAAGGTTTTGGGCCGGAGCGGCGGGCGGCGGCGGGAGGGGGGGATCAGCGCGCCGCGACGGGGCGGCCGCGCTAGCGGGGCGGGGCCGGCGCGTGGGGAGCTGTCCGTGGTGCTACCGCCGCCCCCCGCCGCCCCGCCCCNTGTTCGGGCGAGGGGTGGAGCCGTCGCGGTCGGGCTTCTTATCTCCGGGCGGGCGCTCTGAGCCCACTATTACTAGATGTCGGTGACAACTGCCAAATCTCAGAAGAGCTCGCGGTTCACCCGAGAAGGAGGAAAGAAGGTGGACACTGCCGCCGCCTGCCCCTCGGGTGCTGGTGGGTGTCCGGAGAAGAGGGCTGGGCAGCGCCAGGGCGAGCGCGTCCACTGGCACGGCAGCCGGCCGCTGTCCCCGGCCCAGCCTCGGCCTTAAATTCTGCTCTTGTCAATTAAACCCTTTTGCTCTCTTTGCTCCCATTCTTCCCTCGGCCTCCCTCTTCTCTAGGGGCGGTCACGCACAATTTAAGACATCTAAGAAGCCGCTGCCCTTCAAGAGAGGGAGAGCAGGGGAAAAAAGAGACAAGAACAAATGAAACAAACGGACGTCCCGCCGCCGGATGCCGTCCGGGGCGCCCGGCCCTCCCGGCCTGCCGAAGGCAGCGCAGGAAGCTCCGCCCCCGTCGGGGCAAGGCCGTGGGCCGACCGCGGCCTCTGCGCCCCGCTGCGGTGACGATGACATCGGCGTATGGGCGGGCCGGGAGCGGGCGGCCAGGGCGGAGCGGCACCAGCTGTGCAGAGAAAACAAGCGGCGGGAGGCTCCGCCGCGTCCTCGCAGGTGGAGGCGGCCNGGGCGCCCCCCGCGGGCTCATCGCCGCAAGCTCTGGGCAGCGTGCGGTGTCCCGGCGGCGGTGAGAGCGGAGCGGGACGAGCAATGGCGCGACGGACGGGTGACACGGAGGCGGACGAGCTGGCCAACGCAGCCGCCCGCGGCGACCTGCAGCGCCTGAGGGAGCTGCTGGACGGCGCAGCGGACCCTAACGCCGTCAACTCCTACGGCCGGACCCCCATCCAGGTAGGGGCAGACGGGGAAGGGGACGAGAGCGGCGGGGCTCGAGGAGCTGAGGCGACAGCCTCTGGGCAGCGGCCGCCCGCCCGCCGACGGCTGCGTTCGGTGCTGTGCAAGCGGCGCGGCGGTTCCTATAGCCTTTCTGGAAAAGCAAAAGTCTGTGACGGCCGCAACAGAGAGGTTTTAGTCTTAGCAACCCTTGGCTTTATTTTAACCAACTGAGATAGGATGACTCAAAACCGAGAACTTTAATGCTCATCTCGCGATGAACGTGCAATAAAAAGTAAACAAGTCACCTTTTCAGAGAGAGCTGCTCTTTCGTCATACTGCGAAGTAGGTGCTTTATATGTCTCTTACTAAGTAATTCTTCCTTTCCTGTCCTACGAAAAAGAATGAAAAAAAAAAATTAAAAGTGTACTGCCTGCCTGTCATGATACTTTCACTGATCCTTACGAGCAGAAGCCTGCAGGTGTGGGAGCTTTGCTCAGCAGACCCGGCAAGTAGGCAGCTCGCAGGCCCTGTGGAGCACACAATGCCCACACGTTGCAGTCGTGTGACCGTGTAAACAGAGATATTGTCCGGAGGAGTAGCAGATACTACATTTAACGAGATAAATTAATTTCCGACGTAGTTCCAGGCAGCTTCCTCTTAAATTTTCAAGGTAAAACGAAACTCGTATAGTCTGAAAAGCTATATTTAAATTTTATGGCTAATCCTTGTGCCATCTTCTCCTACAAAATGTCGGTGCAGCATATCACTCAAAACGCGTATCTGAGGCCGTCCTCCGCTGCATTTTTTTCTCCACTTTTGTGCAGCAGGGGTTTAGCCCGTGCACTGAACGCACAGCCAGGTTCTCGGGGGGAAACGCGCCCGAAGACACAGCGAGCCCACGCGTGGGAGACATTTTGATGCTGCTCTGGGAAAGCGTACTTTTTTTAGTCCCTCCTGAAGGCGAGGGAAACGGAGGCACCGCGCCGCAGGGAGGGTGGTTTCCCTGCACACGCGTGTGCCTCTATCTCCACGGACCTCCTGGAAAAGAGTGAGAGCGAGACGGCCGCAGCCGCCGGCCGCCCCTCCACCGGCGCGGTCCCTCCGAGGCCGTTGCAAAGTGGCTGGTGACTTGCCCTCGGTTCCAGCGGGGTATGTGCCGGGAAGAAGAGTGAGCTCCCTCCGCCCCGTCCCACCATCCCGCGCCTTCCTCTCCCTCCCCGCCGGCTCTTGCCCCGGAGTGGCCTCCGGTGCGGGCCCGCGCGCTCCGACCCCAACGGGGCGCCCGCGCCGCTCTGCCATACCTGTTCCGCCGCGTCCCGCCGCGCATCAAAGGAGAGCTCCCGCCGTGCGCACCACCGGGCGCGGCCGATCCTTTCAGCCTCCTCCGCGTATTTCTCGATCCTTTCCACGGGCACTTCTCATTCGCGCGGGGCTGCGGGAGGAGGTGTCATCGGCGGCTGACGCTGTCTCTCCCCGCAGGTGATGATGCTGGGCAGCCCGCGGGTGGCCGAGCTGCTGCTGCAGCGCGGCGCCGACCCCAACCGCCCGGACCCGCGCACCGGCTGCCGCCCGGCGCACGACGCGGCTCGCGCCGGCTTCCTGGAGACGCTGGCGGCGCTGCACCGGGCCGGCGCGCGCCTCGACCTGCCCGACGGCCGCGGCCGCCTCCCCCTCGACGTGGCGGCGGGGGGTCCCCACGGGCCGGTGGGACGGTACCTGCGAGCCACCTACTATTAGGCCACCTCTTCCCTTAATTTATTGCCCGCGGCCGCCTCGGGAGACGCGAAATCGGGCAACGCTCCCCGAGCTGTAAATAATCCTCGGATCTCCTCTCCCGTCTCGGATGCATGACAGACCGGCAGGATACGTATTGTGTAGTACGCTATACTTTGAACGTGTTTGCAGGGCGCTCTACACTTCAAACCCTACCCATCTCTCTTTTGTCACATGAAGGTACAAACAATATGAAGAGAAATAAATATGAAGGAACAGCCTTTGCACAGAGATGGCTCAATAAGCCCTCCATGATTTGACAAGACATCGTCTGGGCTTTCTGTTCCCCTTTCTCCTCGCTGGCGCACACCAGTCCTCTATCTGAATGGGACTAGAGAGGGTCCAGGCTCTCACGGGTCCAGGCCAACAGCTCCTGCTTTGATTTCAGACCCAAATCGGACTCACGGTGCGCTGAAGCTGATCTCTGCCTCTTCCCAGCAAAACTGGCCAGGACAGCAGGGAATCTGAGGCTTCCTGGTACGACTGCGGCTTTGGCAAACACCTTAAAACCACGTAAGATGCTATGCATGTCTGTGCATGGGTCTGTGGCACATCCATGGCTCTTCTCATTAAAGGTGTAAACATGGGACCTGGAAGGAGGAAAAAAAAAAAAGCGATTTGTGTCTCTGCAAGCCCAATACCCACCATTCTTGAAGTAATAGGTGTTTCACCACCTTGCAGGTGACCTTCTCTGAGTTACTCTAACAGTATTTTGAAGAAATCACGATGGTTGCAAAACGAAGCCACATGGAACAAAACACTAAAAATCATATGACTGAACTCAGGCCCTGGGGTTTCCCAAGCTGCTCGAAGGTGGCAGGTTTGGAAAAGAAACAAACACACCCTTGTAATAGTAACTGTTTGTAAAGGCTGCTGGAGGAGGAGGAACGAGAGCGGGGAATAGATTCATTATTTGAGAGCTGATCCAAATTTCACTGACTGCCGCCGTGGGTGAGGAAGACAGGTGTAAGCACCCCGTGAAGAACAACACGCTGGCAGCCCAGCCAAGGGGCAGAGGCCAGACAGGAAGACCCGAACCTCCCCGGGAGTGCCGCGGGAAGAGTGCTGGCAGCAGCGAGGACAGCACTTCATGGCTTGAGTGGGAGACTTTGCATCCCTCTCACACCCCACGCAAGGATGTGCTCAAACTTTAGGCACTGAGAAGGGAAAGCCAGACACAAATCGCAGGCACTGTGCAGGGCTACCCTCAGGGGATTAAAGGGGAAAAAGGTTTCTCTTAGTTTTGCATTCCTACTGATCATCTAACTCCTAGATATTTAATACATATAGGTTTAAAATAATATATACAGTTTTGTATAATGTATTGGAATATGTAATTTATTACAACATCATTTCATGATGTATATAAACAATCATGATTATATTTCAAGCCTATGTATTTGCTTCACAATTATTTTTGTAAGTAATATGCTTGTGTTATAACATATGCATTTAAATATAAACATAACATATAAATATGTTATGCATATAAATTATGTACCAAAAGTTTGCATTATATTTAATCTATATTAATGCTTGTTTATTATAATAACACCTATCATATGTATTTTGTACATAGCTTTAAATAGAAAAGACATAAAATTACAACTTGTAATGATAACACCTTATGAAATTGTACTGCACTCTTTCTTAGTATATGCCATAGCTGTTAGTGAGCCAAGGACAGCACTGGGGATGCAGCAGTGAAGCATCTGCATCCCACACCTAAGAGAACCAGGATGGAGCAGGGACCAGACATTACGTTTAAGGTGGCAAGGCCTTAACCATTCTCTTCAAAGAAAAGTGAGGGTCTAATAAACCTCGATTCCAGCCTTGTTTAGACCAATATTCTTATTTTTAAATGTCATTTCCCCCAAAAAACAGAATTTGATTAAAAATTTTTAGTGTTTTCATTAAAGCTTATGAAAAAACAACAAAAATCTTAATCATGGTCATGCATAAAATCGGTTGGGAAATAACAGCCTTTCCTTCTCTGACCACACCAAACAGAGTATGCCCTGAAAACCCAACAGGGCTACATGTCCGAATGCTGTAAGTCTGCCACATGCCATTCATCTGGAGCTCCTGCCTGGGCCAAGCCCACAGTGGGGGCTACTCACCCCAGAAGAGCATGGAGGTCCCTGACGGAGTCCCACTTGGCTGCGGGAGCTTCCATGGGCACCATTTCTTCTGGCAGCACTGTCGGCTCCAGGGCTTGACGTCCTCCCTGGAAACAAGAATAACAATTGCTAGCAACAAACAGCAGCCACAACACAAACTTCGAGAAAGCCCTGAAAGCATTACGTTTAAGGTAGCAGGTTAGTCGTGCTTTTTAATATTGCAGCTGCGACTGAGTATGCATAGACACACACACACACACACAAGAGAACGCGCTGCAGCAGGGTTTGCCCCTCTGCGCGGTGAGACAGCCCTGGGCGCCGGCTCACCCATGCGTTCAGCGTTGGTGGGTATCTGGTTTCTATTGCCAAACCGTCCTCCCACCGCCGCTCCGATGGTGTGCATCACGCAGCGGGTGGGCATTCTCTTCTTCTCTCCATTTTACCTTGCGTGGAGTCGCGATGGAAGGGAAGAGAATATTAAAAAAAAAAAAAAGAAAGAAAGAAAAAAAAAAAAAGGCGTGAGCATCTCTCGCGGAGCTGCTTTCATTTCGAAATGTCTGTTTTCACTTACCCCGTTCCCAGACTTGAAGTCGGTCCAGTAGAAACCATTACAGGCTCTTCTTTAATAGCATTGTTGTTAGGATTACTCCGTGTCCATGCAGAAGGAAGAAACTCCTATTGACATCGGTGTTGTTACTGTTTGTCCAGCCGAGAGAAGGAGGTGTTTGCTATGGGGAGGAGTGGGGAGAATGGGGGGGGAGACTATTGCATATGCGTAAATTCACCAGCCCTCCCAAGGGCTGCCTCGCTTCCCTGGAGCCTTCCCGGCCGGTTCCCTGCAGTCCTGCGCAGCCCGAGCTCAGCGCCCAGCGGCCGCCGGCCTTGCCGAATCCCGTCCAGCCCACTCGAGCTGTGCCCAGAGGTACCCGGCGCTGCCGAGCCGAGACAGAGCCTCGCCGCACCCGGGAGGGACGAAGACGCGTCCGTAGGACCGGCACCCTCCTTGCCCATCGGCCTCGCCCGCGACTCGCACGCAGGTACCCGGCACCCCCGGAAAGGGGTACAGACAAGTAGAGGGGCTCTTGGGAAGGGGAGCAGGGACGAGAGTGGGATAGCGGGACCCCTCCGATCCTGTGCCGGGGGGCGCGCCTGGGTCAGCAGCGGCTGGCGGGAGGCTCGGCTCGGCACTCTTGCCCGTGCCCGGAGCCGGCCGGGGAGGCGAGTGCCAGCAGGTTGCTCGAAGCTTTTAAGCGCTGCTCCTCTGTTTTCCCCTTTCCTCGTCTCCAAAATCTCACCCTTCGAACGGAAAGTAAAGCGGTCCGGCAGGGCGGGGAATGGCTGAGGAGAGGAACGGTTAACTCCCCGTTTCGGTTACCGGCGGGGGAGATGAGATCCGCTTTCTTTTTTTTTTTTTTTTTTTTTTTTCTCGCTCTCTCTCCCCTACGCAACGGCCCCGCGTCGCGTTCAAATGACCATGTGACGAGGAAATAGCTGCTCGCCCGGGCTAACACTGGCCTGCGCTTTTAAAGCGGCAGGGATCCGCTAGCCGCCCCTGCCCCGCCGAGACGATCCCCAGAGGAGCAAGGTCGAAAACCCACCAAGCAACAAGAAAAGAAAAAACCCAAAAAAACCCCCAAACAAACCGAACAACCCAAGTTACCCTCCTCCCANAGGCGGGAGCCATCACCGTGGGAGGTGTTTATGAACAGAGAAGGGAGGGAGGAGGAGACAAGGAGGTGAGGCAAAATGGGGAGTCGAAATTAGTCAAACGGAAAGAAAAAAAAAAAAAAAGAAGAAGAAATACAATCCTCTCCAATGAATGGAGGGTGAGAGGGACGGTTCCCCAGTGTGGCCCCGGAGGGGAGGTATTTCTAGTGCGGCAGGCCAGGGGCTCCCGCGCATTCATGACACCCCGGATAAGGTGCACCATTCGCTTTGGGCACGCTGGCAGCCTGCGCCAGGCCCGGGCTTTGGGCTGGCGCATCCTCCGCCGCGTCGTCGGGGCGATGGGGTGTCGGCGGCCGCTGCGCCTCTCCGTGCTGCTGGTCTTGCGGCGGAGGAGGGGGTCCTGCGCCGCGGGAGCCCAAGGCCCAGGTAGGGTCCCCGGGGAGCGGGGCTGCCCGGGGCGGAGCGGCGAGACGAGAGCGGGGGGTGGCCCTGGGGGCGACGGACGACCCGATAGGGAGAGGAGGGCACGAGGCCGGTGGCCACTGCCCAGGGCTATCGGGAGCCCCGTGGACCCCTCTCCCTGCCCCACGCTCAGATTGCACCGGCAACACTTGAGGTTCGCACAGACGTGGGACTTACTCGTTATTTATTTATTTTTATGCAGTACAAAAATACAGATTCTTGAAATGTTACTGTAACTCTTTTTCTACCTCCCCTCCCCTTGAGAAGTTTTCTTTTTCGTTTTCTCTACGTTAATTTAGAAAAAATTAAACTCACTGTCCCCTGACTTTTGCAGTCGATTCCTTGCAAACAAGGAACATAACTATTGCTTTAAAGAGAGAAAATGGCCACTGTTTTCCCTCTGTATATGTCTTTCCACTGTTGTAAACGACAGCAAGATACAGTGGCCTACTTTGCCTTCCCTTGTTGTTATATAAATATACACAATAAGGTTCAGAGCAGCATCAGAAAGGGTAATTAAAACACACACGTGTTTTAAGGACCTTGAGAGATACCCGGAGTTCAGGCATTTTTAGAGACATTTTCCTCACCTCAGAATGCAAAATCGGATCGCTGTGGCTCTACATGACACAGCTTAGGCCTCGACCATTGCATACAATTATAGGCACATCATGAAAAATAAAGCAAACATTATGTTTGATCACTATTTGAGGATTACTCTGCAAAATTCTCACAGGAAGTTGTCAGAGGAGTCCACAACCTCCTCTAATCCAAAGCACAGACTAGAGACGGAGAGAGGTAAAAGAGAAGGAAAGTAAAAATATTTGCCTGAAAATATCTACAAAACCACATTTTGTTAAACAGATATAAAATCTATCATATATATTTTTTTAAAAATCCTTTGAGCTATAGAACTCAAGGTGTGGAGTTTACACAGTTTACCTGCTTCAGCTCCTGATTAGGTGACTTTCAATGATTTTTTAATACCAAGTGTGGGAACATACCTTTGTATACATGAGTTTATTTATACATATGCATATAAGAATCAGAAACAATATCCAGTTTTCTTTTTTGCCTTCAAATCTCTAACTTCTTACATTTCAGTTAGGCCTAATTGCTACATCTTACAGAAAAAGAGAGAAAAAGAAACTATAAAGTCTAGCTGATCTGAAATGCACAAATCTCAAATATAAAACATGAATATAAATATGCTGATTATCTCAATGAAAAATCGTTGTAGTCTGGGGAAAAGTCTCTTACGGATCAAGCAATGTGGCAGTTATTATTTCCTCTCTATTTCACAGTAGCTGTAAGTACTGCTGCTCTCCTCCTCCCCTCCCAATATCGAGGAGATCGAGTTTTTCTAAGACGCCAGTTAGGTCCCATATATTTAGTGAAATGTGCAGAAAATCTGATTCTAAAGTGGCTGGGGAGAGGTAAAACAATGGGGTGTGTTTAATCTAAAAAAAACCCAACAAACCACGAGGTCTTTTTATTTTATATAGCCGAATTATTTTAAAGGATGTAACAATAGCATAGTCACAAAAGTGATCCATACAGTATTTTAGCATCTCAGAGATGAAGAACCCAGAACCCGCAGTGTTTCAGGCTGCAGTTTACAGGAAGAGGGTGGCTCTGTAGTCGAATTAGTGGAAATTTGTTTCGGGGCGGGGGGGGGGGGAAGCCACCAAAAACACCAACAAACCCAAGTCTGGAAATAAAAGTAAAGCAGATTCCACCCCCCACCCCATTTCTCATTTAGAGTGACGGGTCCTATTTTCAGGCTTTGTTTGAAATTGAATTGTTTAATTAAATAGGTGAAACTAAGAAAATCTAACACTCCACGAGCAGTGTTAGAGAGAGAGCTAATTGGGTTGAAACAGCGCCCACGAGGCTGCTTGTGAACCCCGACTAGGTCTGAAACCGTGACCGACACTCAGCACCGAGCTGATAAAGGCAATTCCATGGTCATCACCCGCGCAGGGCACTGGCTCCGTGACATGTTTGTTATTAAAACATCTAACCCTATATATTTTTTAGAACGATGGGAGAGATTGTATTTGCTTTGTCTTTTCTGTGTGCATGTTTATATGTTATTTGTCTTTGTGGGTTTTGTTGGTTTGGTTTTTTTTTAGGGACTATATCGTCTGACAAACGTTTAATGACTTTTTGTCAGCTGTTAGGTGATTATCCAGAGCCATTAGGTCGTTTTACTTTCCAATGACTCTTTAGCCCAAGGGGCTGAAATAGTGTCAATCTAAAATTTTCTAGTGTTTCTAAGAAAAATGTAAAATCATCTAGGGATATTTTCACAGCAATTTAGAGCAGCGTATTAAACTCAGAAATGCACTCTACACAAGATTATATTACACCACCGGGAAAACAAAACCAAATGAATTATTCTTTCTTATTGCAAGTTGTTGAATTGTTTGTGGGTTAGGTTTAGGTGCGTTTTGGAGTTTTTAAGGGTTTTTAAGGTGTCTTTAAAAATTGAGATGGGATTTTGTGGTTTGGGTTGGGTGTTTTTGTGGTGGTTTTTTTTTTTGGTCGTTTTTGTGTTCGAAAGAAGCCTCTGTAGCATAACTTCTGAAGGTCTAAAATTAAAATGACAGGTTTTGCCGTTGTTATACAATGTGTATAACTGGGATAATTATCTTTGCAAATATACTGATATTTTGAACTGAAGAGTAGAAGGACGCTGTTCAACTGTTCCTGTTCATCGGTTTTGCTTCATTTTCAGCGAAACTCCACACAGCCTGTATCTCATCCCTCCTCCCCCAGCTGTAAATCCAGTTACTTCCATGCAGCCTGTCCATTGCACCCCTCACCCCTGCCCCTCCTCTGGACCTTTTTTTTTCTTTTTTTTTTTTCTTTTTTTCTTTTTTTTTTTTTTGAGGAAACATCAATATTATGTGTTCTATAATTTGCCTCTTTATCGTATTTAATTAACCCTTAAACTTACTACGAAATACTTGTTAAATGATTAAATGACACATGTAAATGTCTTGAATTGTTTTGTTTATTATTATCATTATTTGCTAAGACAGTAGTACTTGCTACCTCTTAAGCAGGGCACAAGGTAACATCTCAGAACAATTTGCAGGATTGCAGTGCTGTAGTATTAAAATGGATCTGGTTTTGGCGTCAAAGATGTGTGGTCTTAAACAGTTATTTTAAAAATAAGTAAGAGGAGAAATGTAGGACGAGGAGTCTGCTTAACGTAGATTTTTATTTTTTGTTTCTTCGAGGGAAATATCTTTGCAACAAGGTTTGTTGAGGGAAGCAGATGATTCTCCTCTCTCCCCGCAAGATGCACGGGTCGTTTCAAAACACATTAGCATAGGCTCGGCTATCACGGCTCTAACTTCAGATATGATCATGTCTTGTTATGTTTTGATTAATTTGAGGTCGTTTGTTGTACCAGAATTGTGTACAATAGGATTTGCATTTGAGGGGGGAAAAAAAAATCATAGAGCTCCAACAATGTGACTTAAAATTATGTCGTTTTGATGGTACAGGAACTTGGTAAGTGATTTGGAGGGTCAGTAATCGGTCTGCATCAGACTATGTTTGTTGGTTTACACCATTCTGCCATTTTATACCTTTTAACAGATTTTGGCAGGGATGCACAGGCAGACAGGCCATCTGAATCCTCAAGTTATGTCTTCACTTACAAATATGTGGACATATGAGTGCATCTCTTTGTCATACTTACATTTTCACAAAAAGATGTGTATACATACCTTTATATGTACCCACACAGATCCATAAAATGCACTGTCAGTACTATTGCACAGGAAGCCGGGTTAGTCAACAATGATATGCAACGCTGCCGTGCCTCAGAATTGATTTGAAATGTTAAGACAACTGACACACATAAACAAGGAGATTTTCTCCTTAGATTTACGTCTACGTGTCAGTCGTTAATGGCAGAGAGTGCACGAAACTGGGGGGAACGTTGCCTGCTGGGTAGACGATCTTTTCCTCTTAATTTCTCATACTTTACGGACTTTTAAAAATCAACTTCTAAGTTTCATTTGTTGATTTTGTTGTCGTATTTTTTAAATGATGAGGTGGGGTTTTTTTTTTGTTTTGTTTGTTTGTTTTTTTTTTTAATTGCCCACTTGCTCTGGGGTTTGCTCTGCACCACGCGCTGCAGCAAAACCACGGTGCGTGTTAGCCGGCCAAAGATCACTCCCCCTAAGCGCCCCTCATATGTCGCACCCTCCTCTTGCAACGCCTTTTTCCCCAGAAGCTTCGCTAGGGAGGTACAGAAAGATCTCAAATGAGGATATTTCAGCAAACTTCTGACTTGTCAGCCGAGGGATAAATGTGTATTTATTTCTCCTCATGCAAAGATGCCTCTGGCCGTCGGTACCTTTAGACAAAAAAAATGCCATTTGCCCTCTTTTTGCCACGCAGCGCTATTCATGTGCCCGAGCGGCAGAGGTGAGGTGAGGACGAGGGGAAAAGGATTAACGATGCGGGGAACAAAAGTGCATCTCATCTGCACGGCAGATAGTTAAAGTGTCTGTGGCAATCCCGGAGGTTTTCTGCAATTAAAAAGAGGAGATAGGGCAACTCACATTGGAGGGGGGAATGGAAGAAACAAACCAAAATAAAACAAACCCAAACCAAAAAAACTTCCTTAATCTGTTTTCTGTATTTGCTCACTTTACTGTCCGTTTTCGGCGGCGGCTCCGGCACTGCCTGGTCTCTCAGCATTGCCCTCCCAGGTGTGCAGGAGCCTTAAACCCCCTCTTCGCCTTGCCTCTCACCTGAGTCTGCCGGTATGTCCAAGGTGTCGGAATAAAACACTAAAGTCGAGGGCGCTGGGGCCGATCGCCAGCTTGCCTTCACGAGGGAGTGGCCTGGGGGGTGGCGAGTGAGAAGGTTGTCCGGGAGTCCCCGGAGCCCACAGCGGGCAGCCAAGGAGTCCAGGAGGAACGAGCGAGAAGGCGGAAAGCAAGGGAAGGAGTCAGGTTCTCGTTTTTTTGAGAGCCTTCGCAGAGGAAAAGCGATCCCCTGCCCAGCCTCTGGCTAACGGGCCGGAGCCGCGCCTCCTCCCGCCTGGGTCTCGCCTCGGGCTTCCCACGGCCGAGAGGGTTCCGCGGAGCCGGGGTGAAGCGATGCCCTTCTGCCGGGTGCCGTTCGGTGGATCGCAGGCTTCCTGCGGGCACGGCTCTCTTCCTCATCCGGGCCGCCCGCTCCCCGACGGCGGCGGGATGGAGGGACGGAACACAGACCCACCGTTCGGAGGGGCTCCGAGCCCCCCTCCCCCACCGCAGAAGCCAAATCCCTCCTTCTCACAAGAGCCCTTCCTTCCCCGGCAAGGCTCTGACGTGTGTTCCACCCCCCCCACCCCCCCCCCCAGCTCTCGGCGCACGCAAGAGAACCGCGGGGCACATCGCATCTGCCCGGATTGGGGCAGCCAGCCTGGTGAAGACGCTTTGCCGACGGGGCTGTGCTTCACCTCCCTTCCTCGACATCTGCACCGTGGGGAAAGAGGGGCCAGGGCTGCGGCCCCCATCTCCTTCCTCCAGCCGCACCGAGGGCGCCCCCGAGGGGACGCCGCCCCCGCCGCAGCCGCTCTCCGCCCTCGAGGCGCGGAGGGATATGTGTGGAATTGCCAGAGCGCCGAGCTACCCCGCGGCTGGCGCAGGGGGCTGCGGCTCTGCTGCTCCCTCCGCCGCCCCCCTCTTGCCCTCCCGCGGAGAGCGTGAGCGTTTTACGATAGCCGCCTGGACACGGGAGCGGGTGGAGGCCACAGAGCCCTGTGCCGCCGGGGGAACGCGGGAGGAGGCAAGAGAGGTACGCGCCGCCGTGCCCAGGGGCCGGCTGCTAGGGGAAGGGGGTAAGGAGGGGCAAGGGGGCGGCCTCTGCCCCCGGGGAGGAGGAGCCGCGACGTGGTTAGAGTGGGAGAGGTGTCTTGCGGAGGAGAGAGAAAGCCATCGGCGGCCGTGCGGGTCGCGCCGGTGGGGTCGATGGAAGTGCCCCCCCGGGGCGACGGCGCGGGTGACCGATTGTGCACGGCTGCTGCCCGCGGGGACTGGGAGGAGGTGCAGAAACTTCTGGACGCGGGCGCGGATCCCAACGGGACCAACTCCTTTGGGAGGACCCCGCTCCAGGTATGGAGCACGGGGTGGGGGACGGGGGGGGCAGGTGTCTCCCGCCGCCCTGGCGCGGGAGGGGTCTGGAGTTTTGCGTTGATTTTTATCGTGATCCAAGTGGACGTGGGCCGCAGCTGCCTGAATAAAAACGGGCGCTTTTCTGAGCTGCCGCCCTCCTGCACAATAATAAATAGAGATTAGAGGGGCACAGTGGGCAACAAACGAATTGTGCTAAACGGTACTCGAAAGAAGAAGTAAGACTGCAAAGTCGACTTCCAGAGGGGTTCGGGGAGCTGACTGAGCTCCCATCAACTTTCCCTGTTTGTTTGATTTTTTGTTTTCAATATGACTTTAATGGATCTTTTTCCTCAATGAAATCGAAATAGGACCCCTTATTGGTGCATTCGTGTGAATGGCGCAGAAGGTGGCATGGAAATTGTCACCGAGTAGAGATTGTAACTTGAAACTAGATACACATTAGTAGTAGTCACCAGTATTTTTAATATTCACTATTCATCAATAGTGGTATTAATTGTTAGATACTGTAGGTACCAGTGTGTAGTGGAGTCTCTTTCCAGGCAATTTGCGAGCTAGAAGTGTGTGATATTGACCGACATACTCAGATGAAAGTTTTAAAATACTCATTGAACCATGAAGGTACTGTGATTTAAACTGGAGTTGTGTGCTACATGCGAAAGCTTTCATTTGGAAACACGTATTGGATGATTCATCTAATCAACTAAACAGCCATTGTAGTCCTGGCACTCTATATGGAAATAGACATATGAAATATGTGAAAGTTATTCGTTTGGTTTGTTTTGTTTTGTTTCTGTTGTAGCTTCATATTCCAGAAGGAAAGGCCCTCTAAACTGTTTCGATTTTCTCTTTCCTCCCGTCATTTGAGAGTGAGACAAGATTCTGTTTCCCTTGCCAACACTGCAAAATGGCTGCCACTCTGTCATGTGAACTGTTTCTGTCTTTCTGAGAAACTTATCCTCTACAGGAATTTATAAATTGTGACATTTATAAGGATTTTTGCACTTCTATTATAAACAATCCCAAATATTTATAGTCCATAAACAATTTGACCTGAGAAAGAAAATTATGAAAAAAACCCCTATTGTCTCAAGATCTTTTCTACAGTGTTAAATCTCAACTTATGGAAGTTAAACTTCCATTGAAAACGACCGGGAGGATGCGAGAAGTAAAACACCAAATGTTATTTGTTTTTATTTCTTTAGTTGTTGTTTTTGTTTGCTTGGTTTTGTTTACACTCAACCATGTATGACTGGACCTTGCCAGAATTATCTGCTTTGGGTTCGGCTGCAAAGTGGCATTAGGATGCAGCAGTAAAATATTGTGCATCATTCAGGAGTGCTCAACAGCTTCCCTTGCACCTGTGGGAAGATGAACAGATTTATCCAGAGACAAGAGAGAGAGAAACGGCTCCATTCACAGCTCGGGAGGGGTGAAATCCACACTGGGCATCGAAAAGAGCCAAACCTCTACTAGGAGGCCGGTGCACGCAGCTGCCTCTCCCGACTGTGCTTGCCGAGCTGCAGACTGGTAAACCAGTAAAACACGTCCTGTGTGGCAGGAGGAGGCTTAATGCCAGGCTACTCGAAACTGCCAGAGTACATGGTGTGTTTGTATATATATCTATGTCTATATAGATGTATATATAGAGAGAGATATATATAGAGAGAGACAGATGGATAGACACTCTTTATGGTATGATAAACGGTACACATAAATGGTATATATAAACTGCATAGATAGTGTGTATGTATATATACACACGTATAGGTACATACCCATTAGATACACCTACAGGTACACACACATACACCTGTGTGTACATACATACCATGTGCATATGTGTACGCATCTATAGCTGGATGGATATATTTATATATGTGTATACATGGATAAATGTACACACAAATATATAGGTACATGTACGTAGATATATTTGTGTATATGTTTATATAGATCGCTGTGTGCATATTCGCGTATATGTGTGTATATATATAATTTACATGTACGCAGATGTGCACACTACAAGCACTATACGGAACATAGCATTTCTAAACGGTACAAGATGTGGAACAGAGCCTATCAAAGTGTGCTACCGAGCCTGGAAGTCTGAGACGCCGTATCTGATACCTCCTTTTACCGCAGACCGTGCTGAGTTCGAAGGGAGCCGCGAGGACGACGGGCCACGGCCGCGCTCCACGTCTCCTGGCGCCCGAGGGCGGCGGCCCCGGGAGCGCGGTGCCGCGGAGGTCCCCAGCGCCGCTCCGCCGGCGGCTGACGCTGTCTCTCCCCGCAGGTGATGATGCTGGGCAGCCCGCGGGTGGCCGAGCTGCTGCTGCAGCGCGGCGCCGACCCCAACCGCCCGGACCCGCGCACCGGCTGCCGCCCGGCGCACGACGCGGCTCGCGCCGGCTTCCTGGAGACGCTGGCGGCGCTGCACCGGGCCGGCGNCCCGCTCTCTCCCGGTTGCTGCGGAGGGTCCTTCTCCCAGAGATCTCTGTGCTGCTTTTGTCCGGCGACGCGTGCTGCTGCAGCTTTTTGTTTGTTTGTTTGTTGGTGTTTTTTTGGTTGTTGTTTGGTTGATTGGTTTTTTTTCCCCTAAGAAAAGGCAGAAAGGACGAAACCATGAGCGCGCGAAGCCCTCCTCGCGTGTTTTGTCTCCCCTCCTCAGCCCTCTTTCCGGCGGGCAGAGGACAAGCAGCTGACGGTTCTCCGGTGCTCCAGGAGCGGAGAAACAAGAACAAAAGAATAAAAAAGAAAAAAAAAAAAAAAGGGAGAAAAGAAAATAAGCAATTTCGTCCTATTTTTAGAGTTAAATTTATGCAGTTTAGAGAAATGACAATGCTCCGTCTTAGCGGCTTTGTCATTTCCTGGCAAGCGGCCCCTTGATCTCCATCAGATATTCAGTTTGTTCACGATGGTGTTGATTTTATTCATTATCGCCCAGTCCTGCAGAGCTTTGCATTTCAGCGATTACTTGCGATTCTTTACCGTAGCGCTCCTAAATAGTGAACACCTTAGCCATCTCGTTTACGAACGGAATTAATTTTCAGATCTTCTCCCCTCATCACCCCGTTCAGCTTTAGGAAGTCTTAAAATATTTAACACCGGTGGAGACTTCAGTTTGGTAATCACTACTGCTACTTTGTATAGGTGTATTCAAGGAAGGGTCTCCGCATCAGAAACCGTTCAATAATCTTTCAATTACTGGGTTGTTTTAACGTTGATTCAGAAGACCTGGACGACGAGTCCGGTATTTCTGATAGCCTTCCTTGGCTCCCAGTCAGATATTTGGAAACAATAAGACCAGGCTTGGTTATAAATCTCATTCTCTTCGTATATGTTGCCCCCGTTTTTCCTACGCGATTCCCATGGTCTACCCAATGTTCGTACCGCTTGGGTGTGACAAAATATCTGTTAACGTGCAACAGCAAAAAATCAAAGAGATTGGCTTAAAAAACCCAAACCCTTGTGCTCAAATATTAAACTTTCCTGTGCGCAGCGCTACTCGGTGTTGGGTGATGTTTTTTATATCGACCTTGTCGATCAGCTACGGTGTTTTTTTTGTATCCGTGCGTCCATACTTATACATACAACGCATCCATGCGAGTCCAGTACACAGAGCTCATACGCAGATGTGTAGTATTCACGCATATGCACACTCGAGGTGAAAACCGAGACTCGTTAATTTCCTTGTTTAAAACAACGCTTATACGGCAACAGGAAAGCTCAGCTGCATTTCCTACCTTTGCATAACTCTACGGGACTCTTTAAAAGGGCATTTCCCCCCGCTTCCCCTGCTAAACCACGATGGCAAGCACACATTGCAGAATAAGTCGGAGGGCGAATATGATCCCTGAAAGCTAATTTTTTTTTTTTCCCGATTCCAGCAGATAGTTTGGTGTTCCCTTTGCTCGTGCTGGGCAGCCTGCGCTTCTTCAGGGGCGCATATGTTGTGGCCAGAAGAAGCGCTCCCATGCCTCATCGTTTCGCTCCCGGTTCACCAAGGCGAAACTTTTCTACCGCTCTTTTATTTAAAATAGAAGGAGGAATGGGGCAGAAAACCTCACCCCTCAAAAAAGAGAAAGAACCCAAAATCCAAGCCACCGGTCATTTCCTGGCTCCTTGAGAACCAGACGGAGAGCGAGCCTCGCTGTCGAAGCCGTTTTGAGAGAGGGCTCGGTAAGTCAGTCTGGGGTGAGGGCAAGACGGACGGGGAAAACGTGATTTTAACCCCGACCCGAGTGGCTTGCACAAAGGCAAGAGTCCAGCTGAGCTTTATGATGACCGGGCCTAGGGCAGCTGATGGTCCCACCTGCCCAATCCGCCGTCGGACCTCCGGAGCATCCCCGCCTGCTCAAATCCTTGCTCCCCTTCTGCCGCGGCCCCGGCTCCTCCCGCCCGCCGAAGGGAAGGAGGGGCAGGGCCCCGGGAAGTCTCTTCGGAAACGTGGCAGGTGGAGCGGCATCCATGGAGGGATGTGCACGGGATTTCCACGCAGACAGCCTGTCTCCATCGGGGAAAGGCAAAAGAAAGCAACTTTTCCGGTGGCTTTGGTATCGGAGCTGCCGAAGCCTCATACTTCCCCGTGAAGACATCTGAAGAGAAAGAATTTTTGGATCGGCGTTAGGCACGGTGATGTCAGAAGGTAAATGCCTGGCAGACCAGACATCGGCCGACATGAGCAGCTCTCCTTCCACTGCTGCCACTTTCAACCGGGAAGGAAAGTAAGCATTCACTCTGCTTAGTAAAGTACAGCATAAGGTTTTCCCTCTGATTTTCCAGACCAAGAGCTGTGAGGGAAAAAAAAAAAAACCCACAAAAAAAAGCTAAAAAAACCACAAAAAACCTAAAAAACCCCCCCACAAAAACAAAAAACCCAAAACTTGTTTCGCTTATCTAAAAAAAAAAAAAAAAAAAATCCTGAAATTGACAGTTCCATCACGTTGGGGTAGCAGCTTTATGCTGCTTTCCCTCCTGTTGTAAGGAGCCAGCAGCACCACATGCTACAAAGCACGCTTCAGTTCTGGGTGAATGCCAGCACCTAAATAATTTGACTAGATATTTTCCATTGTGATGTCCTCTGTAAAGATTTATAAAAATACCCTCAGAGGTAGTGGCACTTAAAAAAAACAAAGTGTTTTCTATTCCACAGTTTGGAAATCTACTCTGTGAGAACACAACTCCTAAGTTTTACAACAGGCACTATCCCCTTTAAATTCACACCAGTTTACTTTGTGTAAGGGTTGATAGGCTTTACAAACCATATTCATAGGCTTCGAAAGTTTCACAGAAGATAAAAAGAGTTTTAGGAAAGAAAGTAATCACTTGACATTTCCTGGGCCAAAGGTGTGGAAATACATTATCCTCCCTGCCTGCTTATATAGAAAATAAGTCTCAAGCACTGTGAATCTCAAGAGGAAAATGGAAATGTGCAGATCCCTCAGGCAATTAAGGGTGGAATGTGAAGATGAGATAGATAAAATACAGGAATTGCCCTTCCTTCCTTCCTTCCTTCCT